>CM062065.1:7840000-8290000 GCA_030954485.1 Citrullus mucosospermus
GTTCAGTAACACAATATTTTTTTACTGTCATTTGTAAGTCTTCTTTTGTATCAAATACCATTTCTTTTTGTATTATACTAGAGTTATCTGTACATTGTTTCCTTTCCTCCAAGGTTGATCCTTGTTCACAAACTGAATCAGTAATTTCCCATTCTATCTGTGTAAATATCTCTGACTGAACCAACTCATTTTCATTTTCTATATTTCCTTCTTTTCCAAACAATTCATCAATTTCTACGTCAATGTCACTATCCCCACAATTTCCAGCTTCAATAATAACTAAATCTTCTGGACGAAACGACATATTTAAATTCGTTTACAACTATAAAGGTTAAAAAGAAAAATTAGTCCAAATCTACCCAAAATTATAAAACTTGTAGACCCGGTCCACGAGTTTACTACCCAACATAACTAATTTCCCACCACATTATTTACCAATAATTATTTCTACAACAATAAACGCCGAATAACAATCAACACTAAAGCTAAATTTTTTAAATTATAAACAAAATAAACTATTTGATAAAAACAACGTCTACACATAGAAATTTATTCGATTTGGTAAAAACGTCTACATATACAAATTTATTCATGCATGCAAAACAAAACTTACAATCTATGCATATCTATCATATAACTAGTGCATATTTATACGATAATTAGAAAGAAAAATGTATATACATACATATATGGCGGCGGCGACAAGCGCTGAACGAATATAATATGTTAGATTAACAAAGAAAGAGTGATGAGATGGTCGAAAAATTGATATCTATATATATACCTATGTGACAGCGACAATGTCGACAAACGACGGACAATGGACAGCAAAAAACGTGCAAGATGATCAGAGAATGAAGAAACGAAGAGATTTCTGGCGGAGAGAGAGGAAATGGGTGGCGGGGACGGCGAAGAGAAAGGAGAGAAATGAGGAGAGAAATGAGAGAAAAGAGAATTGTATGAGAAAAATAGGTGGCTGGCGGGAATAAAAAGGAGGGGACTCGTGACAGGGTCCACGATTACCGAAATCGTGGACCCCGTCCACAAGTTCGGTCAAACCTGCATGCATGCAGCAGGCTGATGGGGTGGCAGCGTGGCAGCGGGTTGGCAGGGAATCGTGTACCCGGTACACGATTTCAATGGCAATCATGGACCGGGTCCACGATTTCGTGAAATCGTGTACCGAGTACACGATTCCACAACTCCAATTTTGGTATTTGTTTCCCCCCACCCTATTTTTGGAATTATTTATTAAAAAAACATTATTTAAAAAAAATTCTTCATTCCGTTCATGTACAATGATTTTGAATAAGGTGGATTGAGGTATTTTATAATAATGGTATTGAGTATAAGGATATGGCTTATCTATGTTTGAGTATTAGAAGAAAATTAGTATATTAATACAAAATATATCAATATTATGATTGATATACATATTTTCAAGAAAGAAAACAAGAATTTTTTTTTATTTTTTTATTTTTTTATTTTTTTATTTTTTTATTTACATAAACAACACTAGGATAGTAGGTAATTAGGCCAAAAAAAAAAAAACTTAAAAATTGAAGCTTGAACCACAAATAAAATGATGATTTAGATTATAGAGTT
This sequence comes from Citrullus mucosospermus, assembly GCA_030954485.1. Classification (NCBI taxonomy): domain Eukaryota; kingdom Viridiplantae; phylum Streptophyta; class Magnoliopsida; order Cucurbitales; family Cucurbitaceae; genus Citrullus; species Citrullus mucosospermus. Next base: position 7,841,606 of record CM062065.1, read on the forward strand.
TGTTTTTAATTGAGCATCGTCATGTGGTTTGATTTGCTCCTAATGATTTTGTTGAAAATAATCTGACAAAATGATTAAAAAGAAGAAGAATGGAAAACAGAATTTGAAGACAGAGAGAGAGGATTGTTGCTGACGTTAATAGCACATAAACAGAAACAGACCATCACTTGTTTTGGAAGAGGAGAAAGAAATAAAAGGAAATGATTTGCAAATTAAAGAGAGAACATAGATGGTTTTACGAGAAAAAAGCGAAAAAGACAATAGAGCCTATCTAGAACTCCGAACAATAAGTGCGAAAATAAATATTAGATTTTGTAGGACAATACGCTTCCGAACGCAAAAAAAAAAAAAAGAAATCGATGGATCAGAGAATGATGTGACAAATCAGGAAGAGCCTATGTTTTACGTTTGTTAAAAAGGGTAGAGGAAGGAAAAAACAAACAAACAAACGAAACGTTTTTAGCCTAAGGATATCCCCTTTCTCGATTATATAGAAATGGATTTCACCATAGTTATTTGTTAATTAACTTCTCACCTCATTAATCAAGTCGTTACTATTTGTTGTAAATTGTCAGATTTATTTCACTAGTGATCTATCTTGAGATAGAGATAAATCATGAAATAGAAAATTAATGGCAAGAGAAAACCCTTCATTTCTCCATATATTATTGATCAAGATGAATACAATATATAGGAAAAATGTGGGAGTAAAAACTCCTACAAAGACTCACCCACACAATATAATTTTTTAATAACAGGCCCTTTTAGAAGAATAACAAAGGCTGCCGAAAAACAAAGATAAAAGAGCACAAACACTAAATGGGCCTTTATACATGGGCGTACAAATAAGACTCAAGATTATCTAATGGGCTTTCTTAACACCCCCTGCAAACCAATGGTTGCGTCCGAAACCACCGTAAGCCTCTGCTTAAGTTTGACAAAGTTGACAACACACAATGGTTTGGTAAATATATTTGCAACCTGCTCAGTAGCTGGAAGATGACTTTCTTTCGAAAAACCAAATCACGAACAAAGTAAATATCTAGCTCAACATGCTTAGTTTTAGAATGTAAAACTGGATTAACACTTAAATGTACCGCACTTAGGTTATCACACCACAATATCGAAGGAGAGTTAAGAGAAATACCAATATCCTGAAGAAGAGAATTTATCCACACCATTTCTGTAGCTACCAAAGCAAGACACCTATATTCTGCTTCTGTACTTGATCGAGAAATAATCGACTGTTTCTTGGAAGCTCAAGACACCAAACAACCCGCAAAGAAAACACAAAATCCAGATGTGGAGTTGCGATCATCAAGATCAGAAGCCCAATTAGCATCAGCAAAGCCATATAAGTTCATTTGGAAAGTAGGTTTGATCAAAATACCACGAGACATCACCCTTTTTTAGTAACGAAGAATATGTTTCACAAGTTGCCAATGTAAAATGGTTGGAGAATGCATAAATTGACAAGCTTTATTCACACTAAAGGAAATTTCAGGATGAGTAAAAGTAGCATATTGGAGAGCACCAACAACACTTCTATATAAGTGAGGATCATGAAATAACTCACCTTGTCGTGCTGAAAGAAGGGGTCCACTTACCATAGGAGTGAATATGTGTTTAGGTTCAAGCATTTTTGTCCTCTACAACAAATCTGTTATATATTTAAACTGAGATAAAGAATAATCTCCCATTAGAAGGATAAGAAACTTCCATCCCTAGAAAGTAACTTAGCTTTCCCAAATCTTTAAGAGCAAAGTGAGAACTAAGTGAGCTTATAAGATCATCCATTTCAATAGAAGAGCTTCTCAAAATGATTAAGTCATCCACATAGATAAGAACATAACAACACCCAATGGAAGTAATACGAAAGAGTAAAGATGTGTCAGCCTGTGATGTTTTAAAGCCCAGAGTGTGTAAACAAGAGCTTAAATGTTCATACCAGGCTTTTGGGGCCTGTTTCGGGCCATATAAAGCTTTCTTCAAGTGACAAACTAAAGGTTGTGAGCTACACACCTCAAATCCAGATGGTTGTTCCATATAGACATTCTCATGAAGAAGGCCATGTAGAAAAACATTATTAACATCAAGCTGATCACCCATCCTTTCATAACAATAATAGTTAACAAGATACAAATAGTAACATGTTTTACCAAAGGACTAAATGTCTCATTATAATCAATATTAGGTGCTTGATGAAAGCCTTTAGCAACAAGTCTTGCTTTATAACGAGCAATAGAACCATCTGAATTTCGTTTAATTTTGAAAACCCATTTGCAACCAACAATTTTTTGATTATTTGTTTTTGGAACCAACACCCAAGTGTTATTGTTTTGCAAGGCATTAAATCCAGCTTCCATAGCTTTCTTCCAATGGGGATGTTTTAAAGCCTCTTTAAAATCACATGGTTCATGCTGGGTATAATCAACCATATAAACTTTAGGCTTAAAGATACCATTCTTACCTCTGGTCATCATAGGATGTGTAGGAACAAATGAAGGGTTTGGTTGTAATACCTCCTGTGGGTTAGGAGCCGACTGGCCATCAGATGAAGTAACAACATTTTCTTCTAAAGGAGCTTCATTACCTGTCTCTAAAGGATACACATTAGTAGGATTCAGATGATTAGACGTGTTAGAGAATGTACCCGTATTTACCCTTACTTCATTATGTGTCCAAGGTAGAGAGTCAATGATAGAGGATATTGGAGCAATTGAAATGTCAATGGATTTAGTTGATATACAATGTTTAGAGAAAGAGTTATAAGGAAAATAATTTTCATCAGAGAGGACATGTAGAGAAATATAGAGATGTCCATCATAGGATAGACACTTATATCCTTTGTGCAAGGTACTGTATCCAAGAAAAGTACATGGTTGTGAATGCAAGGATAATTCGTGAGATTGATATGGTCGAAGATAGGGATAACAGGTGCACCCAAATGTTCTTAATGAAGAATAGTTTGGTTTCCGGCCAAATAACTTCTCCAAAGGGCTAATGGAATGCAGGATAGAGGTAGGAAGTCTGTTTATTAGGTAAACAGCTGTAGCAAAGGCTTCATCCCAAAATTTTAATGGTAGAGTAGCTTGAGACAGAAGTGTTAGGCCCATATCCATTATGTGTCTATGTTTTCTTTCAACAATTCCGTTTTGCTTGGATGTATAAGGGCATGTGACTCTATATTCTATTCCATTGTGGGCTAGGAAGTTAACAAACGGCTTAAATTCACCCCTTTCCCCCCCATCGATTTGAAGACTAACAATGGACTTGCCTAACATTTTTTCAACAAGAAGTTTAAACTTCTGAAAAGCATTAAGAGCTTCAGACTTAGATTGGAGAAAGTATATCCATGTACATCGACTATAAACATCAACAAAGCTAATGTAATATCTAAAACCATTCCTAGATGCTTTAAATGCAGATCCTCAAAGGTCACAAACAACTAGTTGCAAAGGAGAATGATATTAAGTTAGAGAATTGGAAAAAGGTAGGTCATGATGTTTCCCTACAGCACATGGTTCACAAAATTGTAGTTTATTTATATTGATGCTTGGAGTTTTTGTATGTTGAAGTACATTTTGCATAATAGACACATGAGGATGGCCTAATCTCCTATGCCAAACATCAATTGTAGTAGTTATAGGAATAGAAATATTCATAGAAGCATTGAGAACAGAAGATTGAGATACAATATATTGGTGTTTGTGGGTTGGGGTAATATTGAAACGATAAAGACCTTCATGAGCACTCCTTGGAGAAGAATTTGGCCAGAGACTTGATCCTTCACATAACAAACATAGGGGTGAAATTCAAAGAATACATTGTTATCTTTAGCAAATTGTTAAACACTAATAAGATTTTTGGTTATTGAGGGAACATGAAGAAGATTGTTCAAGATAAGTGATTTAGAAGGTATTGTAGATCAATTAAAAGAAGAGGAACCATAATGAAGAATGGGCAAACCTGATCCATTCGCTGCATAAATCTGATTTCCTCCACCATACTCAGATCCAGTAGATAGGTTATTGAAGCTGTGAGTTAGACGATTGGTGGCACCCGAATCCGAATACCAATTGCTATCAAGATTTAAATCTGGAGAGGCAATCATAGCAGACATTTGTTGTATACTGATAACTTGTAGAAATACAAGTTATTATAGTCACTATTTGAATTAATTAGAGTAACTTTAGAGCTAAACGCATGATTTTGGTAGTTGAATTATGTAAAATGTATTACCATGCGTTGGCACTATTTGCAAAAGAAAATACCTGAAAAATTATGAGCTTTTCTGTTCTTAACGCAGGATTAAGAAGAAAAGAAGCACAAATAACCAAAGTACCTAGAGACGAAGCTGCTGCGAGAACAAGTGGAAACCCATGCGTCGAGATTATGCGTTGAGACAATGCGTTGAGAAAAAGTAGATACAGACGTCTGGGCAAAAACTGTCATGTCAATATGCAAAAGTATAACACGCTATCTGAATATGGCAGAACAAATGGGCCGACGATGTGAAAAGTCTGCGCAGTAGGGCATGAAATTTAATGTAAAGGTGTTAGGTCATCATGAGTTTCAACTTTTCGACGCTTATAAATAGCCCAAAGCTTCTCCATTCAAGAGAGCGGAAAAACGAGTTCAAGAGGCGAAAGCTCTGCACAATTTTCTCCTTCACCATAACCAGCCTCCATTTCGAGCTCTTTTGAGAGAAGGATTCTGAGAACTTTCAGAGTCGTCTCCCAGTGAGTGAGAACCTTCACCCTATGAAATTTATGTATTAGATAGCAACCATCTCAAGCCTCCATGAAGCAAGACGTTGCCAGTGGCGGTTTGACGTCTTCCATTTCCGTTCTATCTCCATTTCCCTCTTTCTTACTTATGTTTTGTTAATGACATTCGAGAGAATGGTTTATTTCCTTAATATAAGTTTGATTGATGATTATCTTCCATCTATTTCCATATTAAATACCTTACACCATGTTGTTTGAATGCTAAACGAGTTAGATGTTAGAAATTAGTTTTTCTTAAGCAATATTAAGTATGTTATATCTTGATTAATGCATATCTTGATATAAGTCGATCTTAGCGTTTCCACTTTTTGTATTCCGGATTTGGAATAGATTGGCCTGCTAGGGATGAAGAATTGACGATAGTTGACTGTGGGTTTGTCATCGGAAGGAATTTTGATGGCGGTTCCGACTCCTCATCGAGAAAATGTTCGAGATCGTAACCTTCCAAGGTGGTGATGACCTGAAATTCCACAGCAGAAAATTGTCATCCGTTAGTTTTACAATATTGATTTTGCTGCCCGAGCTAAACATTTGAGAGATAGTTAAAGATCCATCAGATCCTTCAGTTGCCATGGAGGAAGAATCGGAGCTCATAATCGGATGGAAGAGGAGCGATTGTCTTCAGATTTTAGCAAACAGAGGTTTCGAAGATGAGGTGGTCTTCGAGAGAGAATTAGTGTTCATAGACGGATGGAGGAGGATTGGTTTTCTTCAGATTTTTGCGAACAGAGGTGGCGAAGATGAGACAGCTTTCTAGAGAGAAGTAGCGGGGCGAAAAAAAAATTAGGGTTTCATAGTGTCTTTTGACAGTGGCTCTGATACCATCTTCAGATGGAGATAAATCGTGAAATAGAAAATTAATGGCAAGAGAAAACCCTTCATTTTTCCATATATTGATTGATTAAGATGAATACAATATATAGGAAAAATGTGGGAGTAAAAACTCCTGCAAAGACTCACCACACAATATAATTCTTCAATAACAAGCCCTTCTAGAAGAATAACAAAGGCTGCCTAAAACAAAGATAAAAGAGCACAAACACTAAATGGACCCTTATACATGGGCTTACAAATAAGACTCAAGAGTATCTAATGGGCTTTCTTAACAATCCAAATATGTGCAAAAGTACAACACTTAAAATCATAATATTTCCCTTCATAGGGTTGGTCTCCTCAAACTCTATGATCGTCCCAATAGGTCGACCTTTATACTTTAGGCATTATAGCCAATCCTATAGGTCGGTCCCCATATTTAGCCAAATAGATTTACAGTTTTATTGTCGATTCTAAAAGTCGATCTCCATACTTAATAAAATAAACTTACGAATTTATGATTCATCTTATGAATTCATCCCTACTTAATTAAATAAGTATTCATTTTGATTACTATTATAAACAGTTAACATTAGCAAAATATTATAGAAAATAAAGCAATAGCCAATTAGCCGTTGAAAAATTTAACTCACACGTGTGTTGTGTAATTATGTTAAAAAAGACCCACCGCCATTTGTTTCTTAATATAGAACCAATGTTTCGCGCTACCATTACAAAATTTGTTCTTTTATAAACAAAACATCCCAAACTTTGTATTTACACATGTATTCACATGACACTTCCCAATAAACATAAATTAAACATATTATTTGCCCTTATAAAAAAATAGATGGAACAATACTATATGATAATGAAAGGATTTTATCTTTATTTAAAAATAGGAAAGTATATTATGTGCCAACTAATGATAACTACATTTTCTATAAGAAAAAAAAAAAAAAAACTAATTGTAATAAGTATTTGATTTCTTTTCCTTTTAAAAGAATGTGCATGTATTTGAAATATTGAAGTTTAGACCATTAAAGAAAATGAAATTAAATTGTCTTTCTTTTCTTTTCCAAAATTAAAATGACATTACAAACTTCCAAGTTTGAAGTTTGAGATTGAATCTCTGCCTCACTAATTGTCCTTGTTTATTTTAACTAATTTTAAGTAAGGTTTAAAATAATGTTGTTAATGAAAATATTGAGGTTATGATTTTATGGAAATATTGATCTCAATAAAATTTTCGAAAAACTTTATAGAAATTGATGGAAATTATTATAATTAGTTAAAGAAATTTTGATTGTGACTTAATTAAACTATAATTTAACTATTTTTAATCATCGTTTCTATAAAATAAGAGGTCATTTAGATCTATATTATAAATGTTTGTGTAAATATGTTACGTGAGAGTAGAAGTTTAGAAAAGAAATGGAAAAAACTACAAAATAATATAAAATTTAGGAATATTTTGAGATGAAAATGAAAGTTTTGGATAGTTAAAGAATACAAAAATCACATTAATTCAATTTTAAGGTGAAATAATGTGAATTTAAAGGAAAAGGTTTAAATAAGGGTAAACATAAATATATATAGAGGTTATTTTTTGTGTGTGTGTGTGTTTTTTTTTTTCATTTTCAAATTTAATTATTTGAAAATGAAAGTTATGGATTGAAAATAAGTTAAAAATTGAGAAAAGTTAGAAATTAAAAAAAAAATAGCACATTGACAAAGCATTATCCTTTGTCGGAGATAACATTGGCATGTGAAACTATACAATTGAATAATCAGAACCATCAAACTGAAAAACTTGAATTGAGCCACGTAGGTAATGGCTAAAAAAATCAAAGCATTCTCGAAATATTTTAAAAAATCTCAAAATTAAAATTTTCTTGAAATTTTGTCGAAAGGGGGAGAAAGAAAAAACCCTACCAATCTCGAAAATTTTCACATGATTTTTAATCATTATATCAAAACGGAATTAATACCCAAGAACTTTAATTAATTGATTCCAAAATTAACAATTGTTGAAGCATGAAATATTGAAATTAAACAAACAATTCTCACTAGTCATTACAAAATATTAGAGATGTGTTGATGCATGAATCTGACATGGTTTGTTTATATGTTTCCACATGGGAGGTTTGTTTATAGTCTCAATTTGGGTTAGACCCAATTTGATAAGTCAGGCATGCATATACTCTTTCACCTTAATTCGACTCGACTAGAGAAATATCTCTTCAATGCGTTTGTGAACTTTCTTAGACTTGAGCCTATCTTAACTCATGAACGTTTTTGATCCACTCTACAACCATCGAAACTTAATCTATATACCTTTATTACACACAAAAAATAATTTAAAAATTAATCACATGAAAAATTATGATTGGACAATTTATTTGGATGCACAACGATATATTTAGTCTGCAATGCACGCAAGTATTTTCCTATCTTAATTCTATTGTTAAGACGATGTGCACCCAAGTATTACAATTGTTTTTTTTCTTTCTTTTTTTTTTTTCATTCACCTTCGCAAACTTTGTACCTACGTACACGTCTGATCATGACACAAAATAGTTTTTTAAAAATAAAAAACCCTTTGGGTGGGTTAATGAAGTCAACTAAACTAAAAAAGAAATCCCCCAATCATTTAACATGGGAGGAAATAGCCCACTAAGTTGCTTAATTAGTTTTGTTGTTAATTAATTAGCTGTCCCTCTCCTCTTCCCTTGTGTCTATTTAAACCAACAAAAACTGACCAAGCTCCCCACTAGTGGCAGCCATGGCCATGCGAGTGGTGCTGTCATTGACTCTTCTCTTCATTCTCATTGGGGTCGCCCAGGCCCAGCTCTCCCTCAACTTCTACAATTCAACGTGCCCAAATGTCGAACAAATCGTTCGCCAGGCCGTCACCCTAAAGTTTAATCAAACATTCGTTACTGTTCCCGCAACTCTAAGGCTCTTCTTCCATGACTGCTTTGTTCAGGTAACTTGATTAATCTTGTGTATACAAACTCTCATAAACTTTAAATATGTATCATTCATCAACTTACATTTTTGACACATTTAAAATGAATTTTAAATCAAGTGATTAATTAGATATGAAATGAATTTGTTTTAATTTTATATGATGCTAGTAGATCTGTAAATTAAAAAAATTGCTGAATAGATCAATGACATAGTGATAGAATTGAAAAATTCAAAGATTCATTAAATACAAAAAAAAAAAAAAAAAAATGTTTTCTTTTATCACATGACAACATTTTATTGGGCAACTATATAGATTACACAAAGATAGTTCCAATTTTATCGGATGTCCACATAGGCACTAAAGATTGCACAAAATAGATGCAACCTATATAACACTCTAGGTTTTAACCTTCTTTAAAATTTAGAGATGAAATATATATATAACTATATACTTTCAATATTAACAAAATAACACAAAACAAATCTTGTATTGGATGGTTAATATAATTTTACATTGTTGTAAAGTTGTAGGGATGTGATGCTTCGGTTATGATAGCATCCGCAAGTGGTGATGCAGAAAAAGACGCCGAGGACAACTTGTCATTGGCAGGAGATGGATTTGATACCGTGGTTAAAGCTAAACAAGCAGTGGAAGCTCAATGTCCTGGAATAGTATCGTGTGCGGATGTATTAGCCATCGCAGCAAGGGACGTCGTGGTTTTGGTTAGTTTTTTTTTCAAACTCATCTATTTGAGTTTGCATGATGTGATTGATAGTTTTATAATGTTAAATATACGAGAGAGAAGTTATAAAAGTATCTCAATTTTATATCTAATTTATAGGCAAGAGGGCCAAATTTCGCTGTTGAATTAGGACGGCGAGATGGGCTAATCTCGAAAGCATCTTTAGTAGCCGGAAACTTACCGGGACCAAACTTCAACTTGAGCGAATTAAACGCAATGTTCGCCAAAAACAACCTAACCCAAACCGAAATGATTGCGTTATCAGGAGCTCACACGGTTGGGTTCTCACATTGCAACCGTTTTGCAAACCGTCTCTACAACTTCTCGGCCACTTCTAATGTGGACCCTTCTCTGGACTCGGACTACGCCCAGCAGCTCATAGACGCCTGCCCACAAAACGTGGATCCCAGAGTGGCTGTGGACATGGACACTATTACCCCAAGGAAAATGGATAATGTGTATTACCAAAATCTTGTGAACCACAAGGGGCTATTCACGTCGGATCAGGTGCTTTTTACGGACCCGTTGTCGCAACCGACGGTGAGTGGCTTTGCTAATGACAATCATGGGTTCAAGAAAGCGTTTGCGGCGGCTATGGTTCAGCTTGGGAGAGTGGGGGTTAAGACTGGGGTTTTGGGTGAGATTAGAACTGATTGTACTGCATTTAATTCCTAATTTATATGTTGCATGGGACGACTTCTTTCCTTTATTTTTGTTCATAGGTTCATATTGTTGATATATATGAACTCAATATTCCAAGAAATTGATTACATTTCAGCTTGAACCAATACTTTCAATGTATGACTAAAACCTCAAGATATGTGGAGATATTAATAGGTAATCGGGCATGCTTCCAATAAGTGTGCTATCCTGAAGACAATTATTCACTCTACACTGAATGAAAGTAGACTACAACGATCGTCTCAGCAGGATACAATAACTAACTCTAGTAGAACTGCAACATCGAACAAATCGGATTTGGTAGAATTCTTGGAGTGCTCTCAACTCAATTCAAGACCAAAAGAAAGAAGAAATGAGATAATTCTTGAATTTGAAGTAGAATGGTGCAAATGAAGAAATATGTTGCTACGCTATTTATAGGCTGTCAAATTGAACTCAATTTTAGTTGTTACTTGACAAAATCAAACATAACTCATTTAAATTGAAGAAACTCAAAATTTAACTTTCACACATGTTAAATTTGTACATCATCATTTTAATTTCAAGTTTCAATCCAATTTGAAAGTTTATAAATAATAAATTTAATCTCCAGAATTTAATCCATTTTTATGTTTCAAATATTCACCACATATTCACTTTCTTTCTCCATATATATTCACGAGGAATAACTTAGGCTTTTGGCCCATCATAATTGTTTGTGAGAAAAGTTTTATGTTATCTGACGTCGAAGGTTTTATATGTTGCTATCTTGTGGCCATGCAAAATGTGGTTTTATAATGATAGTATAGAATCGACCGAAGTTGCGTGGTTATTCTATGGCACAATGCTGACATTTAATTTGTTTCTACACTTCTAAGTAATTTTTAGTGGTTAAATCACCTTATGTATTAAAACTCATTCCAAAAACTTACTATACTTCCATCACTTACATAACCATAAACTTTTTATTTTCTTGGGAGAAATATTAATGCTAATGGGAGGTTGAGAAAATTTTAATAATTTTACATAAAATAATCAAATTTTTATATGACCACATTTATGCACCAGTAATCAAAATTGATCCAATCATAAATGAGTCTTATTTATGTGTCATTCATCATAATAAGGGGAATTAAATATTTTGGACCCATTTTACTTAGGTAATCTACAATTGTAATTTTATTTCCATTAACGTCGTTGACATTAACACTAGTGATGAAATGGATGTTACTGTGGTTACTATAATTTCATCATATAATAAAGAAAAATCATTTCCAAACTTTCAAATGTCCGTAGGTTCAAACTTTCAAGCGCGTTAGGCCTTTTTGGACATTCAAGGCGTCTTCCTCTCTTGTGATTCCTTGCTCAAATGCCCTTCGTTCATTGTCTATTTAAAATTTGTTAACTTTAGTATTTGGGTTTCTGATTATTTGTTTGAATCGCTCCTTTCATTCCTGCCTTCATTGTTATTTTGCTCTATAGTTTAATTATTGTGTCAGTATCATTACTTCGATTAGATTCGTCTATGATATAAGTATTCAAACAACATAGGTATCAATATCAATATTAACATTGATCGTTATTGGAGACCCCAAACTTAGAATTTTGCTAATCTTGTGTGACACCCAAAAACCTTAAAAGAACTTCTTTAGGAAAAGTTGAAATATGCCTTGTGAAGTTAGGAAAATTTTGAAGGAACTTCTATGTGTGGAGTTAAAGTAAGCTTGTGGAGTTAGAAAAATTTTGGGCACATTAGAGGGGTTAGGCGTTGAACTCTTGAGGGGAAGAAAAAAGTTTGTCTAAGTTATGAACTTTCAATTGGTCATAGAGGTAGATGAGAGAAAACTATGCTATGAACTTTCAAAGTTGTGGACTATGCTTTGAGAATGGAAGTTAACTATGCTTTGAAAATAGAAACTATGAGATGAACTCTAACTTGACATTATGAGTTGAACTTGGACCGTAGTATGTTGGACTCATAGGTTAAGGGTTGGGAATTTAACTAAGTGTTGGAAGAGAAGATTGGAAACATAAGACAAAATATGAGAAGTTCAACTCATCAACCTTAAAACAAAGGTTGGACGCATGGCCCAAGGGAGGAGGGCTTGGGTTGGACGCATGGTATGAGGAAGTTGGATGCATACCATGTGTTTGGGAAAGATTTTGGCTAAGTGTTGAACAACTCATGAATGTTGAAAGGTGACACTTAGACCAAGATGAGGAAATTGGACACATAGGGCATTGGATTGAGATTTTGGCTAAGTGTTTAGTTGAAAGGTAACACACTTAGGTCAAGATGGATGCATAGGCATGTGTTCAGGATGCCTATGCACTTAGGTCAAGATGGATGCATAGGCTAAGTGTTGAGTTGAAAGGTAACACACTTAGGTCAAGATGGATGCATAGGCTAAGTGTTGAACAACTCATGAATGTTGAAAGGTGACACTTAGACCAAGATGAGGAAATTGGACACATAGGGCATTGGATTGAGATTTTGGCTAAGTGTTTAGTTGAAAGGTAACACACTTAGGTCAAGATGGATGCATAGGCATGTGTTCAGGGTGGAATTTTGGCTAAGTGTTGAACAACTCATGTAGTTGGAAGGTATCACACTTAGGCCAAATTGGACGTATAGGGGAGTTGGACGCATACCTTATGCTCGAGGTGAGATTTTTGCTAAGTGTTGGAAAGTTCATGTTGGTCAAAAGGTGACATTGGATGCATAAATTAGTAGAGGACTAGTTGGACACATCAAGGACCTAGGTTGGATGCATGATGGGTGGAAACAAGCATGCACACGGAAGATCTTGAGGAAGGTTAAACTATGCTTTCATAAGGTTGGTTGGACCAATTTCAATGGTGGAAATGACTAACTCCGAGGCGTACACCTTAAGAGGTGAAGTGGCAGCATAATATGAATTTGAATAAGGGTCAAGTAGAAGGTAGTGAGCTATGAGGTGAAGTTTCACTATAGTTGGACACGTAATCAAATTTAAAAGAGGAGTTTATGCATGTTAAGTTCACCTAAGCATTAAAGTGTGATAGCACAGTAAATGTACTATCTTGCTCCGCTTAATTTGATATTGTTTTTTTGGTTTTATTTGTTTATTTGGTTATTTTGTAGGTTTTGAGCACCCAATGGGTAAAGTGGGGCATCAACGGAATGGAGCTAAAACAGGCCAAAACAAAGATTAATTGCATCAACTGGGAAAGAGAAGGCCAAAATGACGAAAATACCCCTACAGGCACGGTGCCACGTTGCCCTAAGGTGCCATGTCATGGCGCCATTCACAGAATGGTGCCTTTTTGTGAAAACCACACAGCGTCGCTACACTCTGAATTCTGATCGCACAAATTGTCGTGACAGTGTCTCGACGCTTCGACCATGTTATAGAAGGAAATTAACGATTTTAGGTTAATTCATTCGATAGCCATTCCAATTCCAGTCGATTTGGTAGCAATTGCCTCTCATTTCTCCCTTTGTTTTTTTTTCAATGTGAAAGAAATTGAATCTCGGCGAAAACGTGTGATCACTTTCTTTGATTTCTTGAAAGAATTAAAAGTACAAATAATTAAGAAAATGTTAAGCAACATACATTTGTCGATCTATAATTTCAACAAAATCTTTTCTTTGAACCAATAGTCTTCTCTTGGTAGTCTTCCTTTTCTAAGAGCTCTTTCTTGCTATGACTCTGGCAAGGAATTTGGCCCATAAATTTAATAATTTGATTCATTTTGCTATATTTTATGTGTAATAAATGTGTTACTTTTAAAAGTGTAAAAAATCTAGCTAGGCTCCTAATTTAGATACAAAATTGAAAGCTCATATAATCGACATTTTTAAAGTTTATGAATTTATATTAGACATCAAATTAAAATTGCGGAAGCTCCATGGGTTATTCTTTGATTTGGAAATCCCCACCTCATGTCTTATACACACTTGTACTAAAAAATGAACAAAGAAAGAGGAACGTCAAAATGAAGCTTTTAGAACAAGAAACAAGATTGAAAACATTTGGGAAAAATCGATTTATACCTTTATGACTACACTTATATTTTCAAGTACTTGTTCACGTCTTTATGTATGTTAAATTAGATTCAAGTTTGTGTTCTTCCATTCCCTCTCTTACCTCCCCCCTCCACATGAGGTCCAAGAAAATAATAATAACAATAATATATATATGCAGTAGTGCAAAAAAAAAAAAAAAAACAAATCCTAGAAAACAACCCTTGATCTTCACAACCAAAATAAAAAATTCCATTCAACCCATAAGATGCCTTCCAATCTTAAATGTGACAAAAAAAAAAAAAAAAAAGCATTAATAGTAAATAAAAAGAAAAAGAAAAATGGAAAAGAAACTTACCAACGAGAGCAAGGATTGACAGCGCGGAGGCGAGAGATGCTTAAGGAGTGATGCTGGCAAGTGAGACATACTATTGAGAGTTTTTGGATGATGAGGAAATCATAAAGCAGAGGGAATGGAGGCGTGGATATCTCGCTCTCTTTAAGGAGATTGAAGCCTGCTATAGTGTGTATTGAATTTCTTTATATCAAATGCAATGTCACACTCCCTCCCAGATTTACCCACCTAACCTGAAAGGGAATGTGAAGATAATAAACATCACCCTTCTTGTGACGCATATTGTCCCATTTATATTCCTTCCTGTGCATATATTTACTCAAATACATACATAGAACTCAGTCATACTACACATGCTTATAACATACTATTATTCCCTGTTTAGAGTACACTTTTATTATATAACATAATTTAACTTTCATATCCATCATACAACGTACAAAACTCCACTACAATCCCCACTCGAAAACTACTAGGTCTATATGCCATCTATATAAAGTCATATACAACATACAACTCTCAGACTTGACTGAATTTTGAGAACTCGAGACTTAGGCATGGTGAGCTGAAGTAGGCTAAGCACCGGGAACGTCCTTGCTACCTGGGGGGAGAAAAGGAAAACATTGGAAAATATAAGCTAACAGCCCAGTGAGTGACAAATCTTTGTAAAACGAACATTCATTGAAAACAGGTATGTTACGTATAACAAATAAGCAAGGATTTAACCTACTATTCAATTTTAAACACACTTTCCACAAATTCATTAATCTCATAAATCAGATTTCGATTCATACATGAATGCTTTCCACGGAAATGAACAATAACACTATTGGTTTTTCAAACTTTTCCCTTAGTTGAGGTGGAGCAACGCTTCAACGCACTCAACGTCGAAATCGTCCCTGGCTCGATGCGGAGCAAACTCAACGCACCAGTCAAATCAACCTCTATGTGCACATAGGAATATGACGGGTTGCCCAAATACCTTCTCATGTCCTTCAGTACTAGGTCTCAGGAAAACTCACGTGCCTTCTCGTGTCCTTGAGCACTGAGCCTCCTCTAAAACGTTTTAGAATTCCGTTCACATAACAGTTCATATGAAAATCCTTTCATAGAAATCATACAGATCTTTATTCAATAACATTTCATAAAAATACTTTCTATCAACTTTAGAAAACATGTAACATGCCTTGTGAGTAATACAATCAAACCTTATACATATTAAACAGTTCATTGCGAAATCATACTTCACAAGAATTTTTTTAATAAAAATCAATTTGAAGAGTAAAATAGTCACTCACAACTCTTTCTAGGCTTTATGTGGGTTATACGCCTTCCCTATTTCTTCCTGGCCTGCAAGAGACATTTACCTCATGTTACTTAACATTAAACCTTCCTTCTTTTCTACACTAACATTATAAGCGAGAATCCTAGCGATACCAACCAACAGAGGCTGTTACTAGCGATACTTGATTGAATGACACTAGCGTTACCTTACCTTAGCAGCGACACTCAGCAATATCTAGCGAGATTTGTGAGACGGAAAACTCCTTTGCGTCTCAGCGACCCCCGTCTCGCTATTAGTACCCAGACCGTGTGCCGATACTTGATTTTTAGCGGCACTCTGCACTGTAATTCCTTCCTTTCCTCTTGTTCTTACTTCAACCTATTAAAAACCATAATTCCATATGGATTTAGAACTTCTTCTCTTCTACAAACTTATAGAGAATTGAGTTTGATAGCTTACCTCAAAGTTTCAAGGCTTAACTCTTTCTCATTCTCTCGGTATTCCGAAATCACCTCATGCTGTTTCGGATTGCTTATCAATCTTGCAAGTGCTGTTTTTCCTAAAGATTCACATAGTTAATCTTCAATTTCAACATTACCATCCTTCACAAAAGTCGTTAGGAATTATGATAACTTACTAACCTCCAAATTTCAGCTCTAAACTCGACTTCCTCTATACGTTCTACTCTGAAAATCTGTCACTGCTCAGACTGTGCAACTTCAATCAATCCTCTGTTCCAGCTCTGTTTCCACATCAATATGAGTCGAATTTCGTCCAAAATCCGCAAGAACACCTTTCTCAATCTTCTTCTGAAGTTTGTCTGAAATATGGAACCGACTTAAGCTCTCGAAATGTCTTAAAAATGGCTAAACATTTAATTAATCCAACTATATATACTACCGACTTAGCCTTTACAAACACCAGGATTTATGTTGCCGACTTACCCTTCACCCGCAGGCTAGCGCAGGATTCTCACCTCAACGCGAGGCATTCATATTAACTTCTCCTTCAACGCCTCCTATTTTTGCCGCATACATTCCCGTCTTACACCACTATTTTCGTCGCGTCAAGACCACTCTGTCTTCGACGCGGAGTGACTTCAACGCATGTCTGTCTTCGACGCATAGTGACTTAAATGCATGGTGCAAGCACATTTCTTTCCCCGCCAAAATCACTTATCCTTCAACGCGGGCAACTACTTCAGCTCACCACCCTCCGTGAGTCAACCAACAATGCATGGACTTGGCCAACACTTAGCCAAAATTTTACTTCCCAAAATTTCTTGCTCTCACTCACGCCACTTCTCCCTTTGCAACGCATAGTCACAATCGCATGGCCGCACCCCAACGCTTGACAATGCAGGTCAGTGCTTACATGCAATACTCCCTTGCTTGTCCCCTCTAGGATACAACAACCTGACTAAAACGTTATGTAGCTCAAACCACTCTGCACTGAAAGGTTGAGCTCAAAGTTCCACAACTAACATTTTTTTGATCAATTGCTCTTCAAGGAATTAACAAGAGAAAATAAAAGAGAAAGATATATTGAATATTTTTCGGTGCGTATTGCCAGAATGGTAAGAGTTCTTTTACAGTAAAATTTTAGATCTAATATTTATTATAAATAAAAAATAAAAAATTGTTTAACATTCTCTAAAAAAGCAACCCCATACGTTTTTTTTCCTTTGTAGGAATTAAAACCCTCTCTTTATTTCTCTTAAATGAAAGTTGAAGTTAGCTAAAACTTAGTAAATATCTTTAAAAAAAAAAAAATGTAACAACACATATCAACTACATCTTTTATTGTAAGATGGTCACAGACTCAAATTCTCACTCTAATCCTAATAATCAATCAGCAAAATGATCTCTACGAGTATCAATATAAATAAATCAATTGCCATGAATTCATACTACAATTTCAAGGTTTGATGTTATGGTTAAAAAAAAAAAATGATCCTTATCCAAGCTAGAAAAATATAAAAATACACATACAAAGCAAGTATTATAAATTTATAATGTATATCAGTTGTTTTATCTCGTGCTGGATTTGTTAGTGCATCGTTTTCATCTCTAGCTTGAAAGAGAACAATAGGGGCAGTTTTGTCATTTGCGGTCAAATTATTAATTATTAAAATCACTTCTCCCAAATATGCACACACGTCTCTAATTTCAAACCAATTGAATATTATATAATTACAACTTGTTAATTATACTAAACCTCTCGTGTCACTTTCTAATTCCCATTAAATAAATACATTTTAGTTCATCAACTTTCCAATTTTTATTGATATTTATCATTTTGGTCTCTAATCGTTGAAACTTTATTGGCAAATTTAGGATCTATAATTTTTTAGTCTAATCGGACTCTAAAGGACTCCAAAATTGAAGCTTCCCAACACTGGTCTAGTATTGAATTTTCCTAAACAAACAATTGCTCATGTAATCAATCTAACTTGTTTCTTTTCCAACATGATGAACAATAAACCAACTCGTGAAATAATTCTCTAAAATAATAATTTACTTTTGTCATTGGCTTACATATTCAAATATAAATCTGCGTGCGCCATATGTTTGGATTGTTCACATGCATCACATAATTCCTAGTTAATAATACAAGTAAGTTACTACAAGAGTGTCAGGTTAAATTTATATAGTTAACAACATAGATTTTTTCTTTCTTTTTTTGGTTCAACATGTGGATAGGAAAATTTGAATCTCTTAAATCTTTTAGTCGAAGATATAATTTATGTTGGTTGAATTATGCCTATTAAACACACCCTTGAAAATTTTGATTGTAGTTGAATGGTAAAATGAAAGTGATTGAAAAGCATTTGGAAAGACTTAATTTCACTGAAATGCATGGCAGCTGTGGAATATATAATAATGTGACATAAGTGTGGTTTTGAAAAAAAGTTATTATATTGCGGTTTGAAAGTGGCAGTTTGTGGGGAAATATATACTTGTGGGAGTGCAAATGGACCAGTGCGAGCTTGACTTAATTCAAATGCATCCAAACACTAATCCAAAGCCAACGCCAAAACACTAAAAATCACCACCACACACACCTCAAATATTCTTTCTTCTTAAACTACTTTGACTGGATAAATTCTTTTGCAACTTTTGATTTAGAAAAGAAAAAAAAATTGAATGCAGTTTGGTCTGTGCCTATCTTTTCTAGAGCTGAAATTGCACCCAATAAAAACGTGTCGTGTGGTACGATGTTTTTTTTTTAAAAAAAATTAAAATTTTTTACTTGGTTAAAAAATGGGAGCATTGGATTAAGTGGGTCCACTTAATCACGGTCATTTATGAAAAAATATATATACATAAAGAAAAAACTGAGCTTATTCAAAGGTGACATGAAGAAATAAGTTACTAGTAATATATTATCTTCTTTAAAGGTGAAAGTTTTGTAGGTTTTTAACAAAATAAATAAGAGAGTAACCTCATATTTAAAATATTCAAGAAAGTGCAAGAGATCATGATTTTAGTTTCAAATCATTCCAATTAAAATGTTTTAAGCACAACATACCAAGAACTGTAATTAGTGTATAAAGGTTTGAGATAACGTTGTTGTAATTAGTTAAAGTCAATGAAAATTTTTATGACCGTAGAGCTAAGATTTTATTATTATTATTATTATTTTTTAATTAACAATAGGTTTTAATTTTTCACCCCGATATAATTTAATATAAGGAAAAAAAAGGGAGGAAGAATAAAATTTGATTAAATAAATTTAATAAGGGGATGTCAATCACTGATTATATACAAAACATATTAGTAAGCCAAAAGAAGGTGTTAAGAGGTGGCGGCATAAATTAATTAAAAGCAAAATATATATAAATTTTGAGGTGGATATGCCAAAAAAATAAAAGAAAAATGGGACACGTAATGAAATGGTATTGGGTGATAATGAAATGGTATTGGTGGGTATAAAAGGATGAGCACAACCAATAAGACATTATTTAGAATAGAGAGAAAATATGGAATTTGGAGATGTTTGGAGACGAAAAAGAATTGGTTGGTTTTTGGTGTTAATAATTTCAATGGGGATTTTTGTGAGAAAAGGAGATGGGCAGCTGGTGGAAATTTTTTATAAATCCACTTGTCCAAACGTGGAACAAATAGTGAGACAGGCCGTTCAAAACAAGCTCTCCCAAACTACTATTACCATTCCCGCTACTCTCCGTCTCTTCTTCCATGATTGTTTCGTTGAGGTATAATAACTAATTACTTATATATATATACACACGTTTGAAATAGGTAGTTGTTCGATAAAATCTATTTTCTACTATCTACAAAAGAGGGATGCATGAGATTAAGTGTAATCGTTGTCTTATATTTTTTTTTATTCAACCCTGGTAGAAAAGTTCAGAAAATGCTCTCTTTATGTCTATGTTCTATCTATAACTAATTCTCCACCATTTACTAACAGTTTTGTTTCAGTAGTATATATGATTGGTATGTGTTGATATAATAATTTAATGATGTGTTACTTTATATTTTTGTTTAAATAGGATGACCAATTCGAACCTTTTTACTAAGTTAATTAGTAATAATTTTGAAGAATTTAGTAGATTTAAAATTAAATGGAGGATTACTTAAAAGATTAGAAATGCTTTAAAATATATTATTAAAAAAATATATATATTATTTTACTCTTTCAGGCGTGGTTTGTTTCTTGGGAAGTCAAGGCTGGATTACCCTATTTTGTTTTGCATGAATACAATTATATGAGATGCCCAAACTCTTGAAATATTTGGGCTTGGATGAATTTATAATTAAAATAAACCAATTTGTTTATCCGTTAGTAAAATACTTTATGAAATTAATTGTATTTATATTTTTTGTTACATGATAAATAAACGAGTTGTTTTTAAATATAGTAAAATGATCGACTTTTGGAAAATATTTTGCTATATTTTTTGAAATATTTGGACCGATAGAAGTCTATAATAGTCTATCGTTGATAAACAATGAAATTTTTCTATATTTGTAAATGGAAAGTTATTTTAAATGACAAAATTACTGAAAATATTTACAAATAATAGAAAAATATCACAGTGTATCTGCGATATATTACTATTTGTGTTTATCATAACACAAATATACACATATAATAGTCTATCGTGGTATATTGCAGATAAACAATAAAATTTAGTTATATTGTAAATATTTTGATTCATTATCCTATATTTGAAAACATCGCTTTGTAAATAGTTTGATATTTTTTATTTATTTATAATAATTTCTCCATATAAATTCTATTTAAATTAAAATTAATGGTATTTATATTTTTCGTTACATGATAAATAAATTCTATTTAAGTTCGGGAAATTATCTTAAATGGCAAAACTGCTGAAAATATTTACAACTAATAGCAAAATACACAATCTATCTGTGATCTATTGCGGTCTATCACAAATAGACTGTAAAATTTTGCTATAGTTATAAATATTTTGATTCCTTTTGCCATATTTGAAAAGAGTCCTTTAAATTATATAATATATAGCTCAATTAGTGAATTATTTTATTTTATTTTTATTTTTAATAGTGATTATCAAAATATATATATATATATATATATATATATATATATATATCACACATCAATGTCATTTCTCTCCAAATTTTCTCTATTTTGATCAAGAAAATTATTATAAATAGAAAAAATATCAAACTATTTACAAATATAGCAAAATTAAACCGCGATAGACCCAGATAGATATCTATCCGTGTCTATTTGGTAAAGTGATAGATGTCTATCTAGATCTATCATAAATAAAAAATAAAATTTTGCTATATTTGTAATTATTATCAACTATTTTTCTATTTTTGAAAACATCCCCTTCAATAATTAATAAACATAATTCCCTAAAAAAAAAGTATAACTATATATATAAAAAAAAAAGTATAACTATATAACTGTTTTATTTTAAAATAAGTTGAAGTATTTCGAACTAAAATCAAAATTAATATTTAATACTATACCTTTTACTGAAGGATCAAAACAATATTATATTAAATTGTTTTTACAAAATAATATGTAATATGAATATCAATTAAATTGATAACAATACAATATTATATTATTGAAGACGCAAAAATGTTATATAACTTTATATTATTGGAACTATACATGATCTCAAAACAATTTTCTTACAAACAATTTCCCTACAAAAATCAAGCATAACAAGAATTACTATCTAAATATTTTTGGACATTCTTACAAATTGTCGTACAAAACAAAAGTTATTTAATAATATCAAACAGCTACATTTTTAGACATGTACACAATACAATTTATTAAGTATAGGGTTAATGAGTTAGAATTTTGTTGGGAAGATCCTATACTTAATAAATTGTATCAATTTTTACCTTAACTTTTAATTTCATAGTGGGTGTTTTTTTTTTCTACTATAACAAGTGTTGTACCAACGAGAACTTGTGTGAAAGTATCCTAATTTTTGTTTGTGAAAAAATCATCACTAGAAAACAATCCAAATCTACATTCAATGAACATAAAACATATACCTAAAACCAAGGTTTAAAATGTCGATATCGATCAAAATATCATGGTCTTAATTTTATGAAAATATTGATAAAATATTAATTTTGATAGATATTTGTGAAAAAAATTATAAAAATAAAAAATCAAGAAATAAACTTAAATTAGTAAATAAATATTTTATAAATTTTAGACAAGCGTATTTATCATTTATAGAGATAAGAAAATATTAACATGTCTAACAGAAATTTAATACTACCTCTAAAACAAATATATTTCAAAATCAATGAAACTTCGAACGTTAGAAATGATTTCTTTTATTTTTCAAAAAAAGAAAGAAAGAAATGATTTCTTTTAGAAGAATTTTTTTAGTTTGGTTAGATTTATTAAATTTATCAATATTATGCATTAAATTAATTATGCATCCATTGTTTCCTTCTCGCGGCAGGGATGCGATGCTTCGATCATGATTTCATCGCCAAACGGAGACGCCGAGAAGGACGCTCAAGATAACCTTTCCCTTGCTGGAGATGGCTTTGACACCGTCGTCAAGGCAAAACAGGCCGTTGAAGCCGCCTGCCCCGGTCGAGTCTCTTGCGCTGACATTTTGGCTCTCGCTGCCCGAGATGCCGTCGTCCTCGTAAGTCTCAATAAATTAGCTAATCCTTATCATTACAATTTCAATTCGATCCAAAATTTAAACCTAATCTTTCATCAATTTCCATCTCCAACAGGCAGGAGGCCCAAATTTCAACGTCGAATTAGGACGTCGTGATGGCCTGATCTCCAAAGCCTCACGTGTCGACGGAAATTTACCATCCCCAAATTTCGACCTCAACACACTGACTTCCATGTTCGCCAGACATGGCCTCTCCCAAACCGACATGATCGCCCTCTCCGGCGCCCACACAATCGGCGCCTCCCACTGCAACCGCTTTTCCGATCGACTCTTCTCTGCTTCCGGTGTAGATCCATCGCTAAATCCTACCTACGCAGAGCAGTTGAAACAAGCGTGCCCTCGAAATGTGGATCCAAATGTGGTGGTGAAGCTGGATCCGACCACTCCAGACACTTTTGACAACGTGTATTACCGAAATCTAATGAACGGAAAAGGACTGTTTAGATCAGATGAGGTTCTGTTCACGAGCTCAGCGTCGAAGGGGACGGTGGTGGGATTTGCGAACAACGGAGGGCAGTTCAATACGGCGTTTGTAGAGGCGATGAGGAAGCTTGGGAGAGTGGGAGTTAAGACGGGGAGAGCTGGAGAGATAAGGAGAGACTGTAGTGCCTTCAATTGATTGAAAGATTGAGGGGGAAACCTTAAGAATGTCTTCCGTATCAATGAATAAAAGACTTAACCAATTACCAAGATCCGTCCCCCCCCCTCCCCCCAAAAGAAAGAAGTTGTAGTTGATGTGCACTTCTCTCGTGTTGGAGAATCAATCGATCTCCTATTCATGTAATTGTAATACTAAAAATAATTGGTTGGAGAACGGGTCATCCTAGCACTCCTACACACCAAACCTATGTACAAATTCACTTGTGCTTAATGTTTGTATTAAAATTATATAAGGTAATAACTAGTGTGTGACTTAATAGGATGAATTGAAATTGACCAAATCATCGTCGTTTTTTTAAATAAAATAGAGTTTTTAAAATTTCAAAATTAAATAGTCTATTGGTTTTTTATGATTGTTTTCTTACTATAAAACTAACTCTAAAAGATCCATGTGCACCTGATAACTTGTGGAAATACAAGTTAATATAACTCTTTTCTTAGAATAATGGAGAAGGTTTACTAAATAATGTATCATCTTTGGTAGAAATTCTGATAAAAATTTCTTCTTTGCGTCCAACATGTGCGAAAACTTAAGAAATGATGTACCTGTTGGCGACCAATAAGTTCCTTGCACGACAAAAAATATTCCTTCAAACCTTCATAGGATAAAATGTAAATACTCAAACTAGGATAGAATATATATGAATTTAGTGCAATGTCATATAACACTTACCTATGGCCTCCAATAAGTTGCTTTAATCACAAAAAATACTCCTTTAACCTATATACTTTTCTAACTCCATTATGTTGTTCATAATGCTCCCAACTATGTCAACTGATATGTGCACATGTGTCATTCTTCTCTAAACAAATACAGCCCAAAAGAAACAAAACATCAAAGTTCCACATATTATGCAAAATATACGTGAGATCCTACAAATTCAGCCCATTCAGATCGCACATGGTCAATGTCATCTTCTGTGTAAGTAGAGAGTAAACTTTTCATTTGTAAACAAGAAAATTGATCTTAACATACATAACTAAAAAACTTAGTTGAAATTGTTTGAAATCATTATAATACATATTATGTCTAGAATTGAAGTGCTCTTAGATAATATTATATCACGCATAAACTGTATGACATAATAACCGCATTCCACAACTCCCGATTGTTTAGGACACTGTGCATACAACATAGAAAAACATAGATATGATAGATAAGATAAATATGAACTAATTTGAAACTCACTTACAGTGTGGACTCATGTACCTTGACGACCTTTCAAGTTGACTTTTTCTTTTTTATGATGCCGAAGGACCTACAAATGCATACATGAAAAGTAAAATAGTTTGACTATCAACATAAAATAGTTAGTCATTATATGCATCTATGGTAAAGCAAGTTTCACATACATTCCAACTACTTCCATGATATCTTCATGGATACGATTTTTCAAAGGGTTGATCCAAAATACAACACCCTTCGTGTAATCAATTATTACCAAACTCCAGTTATTGCTATATGTAAACGAAGACATAAAATATGTTAGATGAATGCCACTTAACAAATTCAATGCTGAATTCTACAAAACATATCCTAAATTGTAAGGAAACAGTAGAAGTTGATGTCGATCTATTCCAAGTAATCTTGGATCAAACAATGGCACACATGGTTCTTTGTAAGTAGATAGTGAAATAGATCTAGCGTCCAAAAACTTGTACATACTTAAAGTATTGCACTTATCAACAAGCTTGTATAAGTACCTAATAGTGCATAATAATATTGAATGACTCACTGAACCTAAATTGTAATTACTTGAAAGTATTATGTTCAATATGTCACTTACATCATGTACGCATTGAGCCAAGCAATTGCTATAAAACACATATAACAGAAATCCTGCAATATGCAACACTTTCATTAAATCTCAAAAACTTAAACGGGTACAGAAATTTGGATTGATGATCCGATATGCTTCAATTCTCAAAGCAAACATTGTAAGGCTACTGCAGAACTCTGAAGTCAGGTCATTGAGATTGCAGGTACATCTTTCAACAGATTTTTAGATTCCTTCTGCTAGCAAATTAAACATTAGAAATAACATATATTAAAACATATAATACCATAATTCGAATACACATTACATTCTCTTTGTCAATAATCACTAGATATCATGGCCATAATAAATATGAACCTATTTCCTGCAATAATATGTTGGCCTCTTTCTTTGATGGTATTGGAATTGAACAATCACTGTCTGTGATTACATCAATTGATACTTTGATGTTATCAACATCCGCTTTAGAGTCAAATATTGTCCTGACTCCAACGATATTTTTCGTTGATCCAATTGCAAGAAAACAAGAATCCCATCCTATTTTTGAAGTCATTATAAAATATGTAAATTATTATTAAGTCACACTAAGCTATAATTCTATGAAACACAATCAATAGTAACCTTTATTTTCTTTGAGTTTGCAGACTTCCTTAGCTCATCTTCCTTACATACATTCATCTGTACTAAGAAAATTGAATTTTTTGAATTGCATTCTCCGCTTATTATGTAAATGTAAAAGGCAATGAAGTAAAACTAACCTTTTCATCTTCTAGTTCAACCACTTCTTCCTTGACTTTTTGATGAGCAATCAGTAACCGGATCTTCATCTTCCTCACAAGCATTCACCTATCTTAGCAAATAAATTTTGTGAATTGTATATCACATGCATTTGTAAATGTGAGAGGTAATGAAGTAAGATTGACCTTATTTCCATCTTTCTCTTCAACCACTTCTTTCACTTTAGCCCATCTTGGCGAGTCTATGTCATCTTTCTCTTCACCCACTTCTTTCTCTTTAGATCATTCTCCACCCTTCTTCTGTTTAATTAGTTTATCCTCTAACTCTTTAATTTATGCAGCCATTCTAGCTTGTTCTTCAGTATATGCATTGTCCCCACCCTTCATCTTTTTTGTTCGTCTTAGGTTATGGAAATACTTTGTCTTAGTGACATACTTACCCACCCCTCTAATTATTCCTGATTGATCTTTATTACCCAAAATGTATGTTAGTATATCACCATCTATTGATACGTTCATACCATCGACCTCCTGGGTAGCTAAAAGTTCATCCTATTAAAGTTTAACAAGAATACTAATTAGGTATTGATCCTTGAATGAATAACATCTAGTATTAAATACTTACTATATGATCAAGCACTTCTTTTGTATGTTTGTAAGGAATTTCTCCCTTACAATCCATGTGAGCCTTTTTCCATATAACGGATCGATCAATTGGATTTGGTGAAGACCCTTTCTACACAATTTTCATACTTTTCAATATTTATTGAACCTAAAAAATAATATAAACATATATAATAGGAACTTATAAGCTTTGTCTTACTGATTCTTTAGCAAGGTTGGCATACCCCTTCCGAGAAGTCCGATGATTGTAAATATTTTTTTCCGCTTTTCTTGACCTTGTAATCTGGATTTTAAATTAGATAAATTAACATCAAATTTACTATCTTACTAAGCAAAAATACATAACCATATGCATAGCCTCAACCATTATACTTACTTGAAACTCTTCCTTCAGTCAAGAAGTGACAAATGCATTTCAATACTCTTGTTGAATGGAAGAATATTCAAATTTTCAATGTGCATGACATCAAGACAATGTCTTACATGTAATTTTTTCCAATATGACAGTTTAAAAAATTCAGATCTCCTCTTCCAATAGTCATTTGCAGTTTGGTCATTCAATCTCTTGCCACACTTCTTCCCACATGAAAATATCATCTTGTTGAGTTTCATGCAAATGGCCTCCCCTGAAAAAGGTTTTGGAGGACTTCCAAGCTCTTGCTTATCGTCAAAAACTTTTTTTGTCTCCTATATGGATGATGTCTTGGCAAATATTTTCTATGTCCCATGTATGAATTTTTTTCCCCATGTTGTAGTTTATTGAAGAAGTCTCTTCCCCACATATTGGACAAGCCTTATACCATTTGATACTACAACTCATATATTACCGTATGCAGAAAAATCATTGGTAGTCCACAATAAGATAGCCCACAAAGTGAAATATTCTTGTTTATATGCATCAAAACAGTTTTCCCCATCTTCACACAAAAGTTTCAAGTCATCAATCAAAGGTGCTAGGTAGATATTGATATCATATCCTGGTTGCTTTGCACCTAAAATCAACATTGTCAACATCAAATACTTCCTTTGCATACACAATCAAGATGGAAGGTTGCATATTGTAGTGATAACTGGCCAACAGATGTACTTCGTAGATAAATCTCTGAATGGGTTCACTCCATCGGTGGAAAAACCCAAACGAAGATTTCTCGATTTTGAACAAAAACTTGGCCATAAGTGATCTATCAACCTCCAAGATGGAGAATCAGCTGAGTGTCGTCAAATACCATCGGTGGTCAAATCTTCGCCATGTCAAAACCATACTTTATAACTTTGATCAATTCCATTGGCATACAAGTGATATCTAACTATTGTAACATCCTCAAATACACGATTACCAAATTTCAGACATGGACATCTAATAGAATTGGAACTATTGCCATGACGTAAACCAAATTCAATAAATACTTCCACTCCTAACTCATATTTGCTAGACATCTTATTTTTCGTCATCCATGACTTGTCCATTGTACAATAATAGAAATCTTAATTCCTCCTAATTAGCCCCTAAACAAACCTGGTAAAAGAATGATGAACACATTACACTAAAAAGAAAAAAAATCAAATTTGAAGCACACATTGGAATTTTAAATGCAATTAAATTTTTGCTTCACATAAAATTTTATACTATATTCATGAATGTCAATTCTATTCTACTATTAAACTAATAAAAATTTCAAACTTAAACATATAAATCAACCACATAATATTCTCTGAATTACAATCTAAAGATACACACTCAAAATCTACTATTAAACTTCAAAACGCTAAATTCACAAAGTTCTTATTCTACAATGAGCTACAAATTAAACTTTAATAACATAAATAACCTCCATAGTCCTTACTTTGAACACACAATCAACTAAAAAATCACAATGTAAAGTTTATAAAAGACCCAATCAAAACACTAAAAAATCACACTTCAAATTTCATCAAAATAATAAACCTTAAATCAAACTTCAATCACATAGATAGATTCTATGCGCATTCCAAAAACATTAAGAAAACTTAAAAACTAAATAAAATACCTAATAAAAATACAAAATCTTTCCAAAACTAAAATCGATGGTGAAAAATAGTGACAATCGACGACAGCAGTAACAGCCAGCCTGAGACCGCCGACAATGAGAGCTCATGCAAAGACGAGTTCTGACAGAGACGCCACAACTGAAGAAGATTGCACGATTTGGGCGAACGAGCAGCATTGGGCAGAAGTTGGGAAAAGACGGTTATGCACGACGAGAGCTCATGCAAAGACGAGTGGACGAGCAGCGTTGGGTGGAAGTTGGGCAAACAATGAGAGTTGGGCGGCGACAGCTGCTATACACGAGTTTGTGGGGTTAGGGATCGATTATGTGGGGTTAGGGATGAGATTTTATTTTTAATATTATATTATATTATATTATTTTTATTTAATATCATTTGACATAATATATTTACTATTATAAAATAAATTATAGACCATACAATTTAAATAATTACTTATTTTAATGACATTTAAAACTATCATAAATCATACAAAATTTAAAAATAGCGTTTTTTCTTGCCAAAAACACGTATTTTTGCCATTTATGACACTTTTTTTCCTTCCCACTCAATTTTGATCCTAATTTGTTGCCCTCTTTTGTCATAGAATGCATATATGCAGTGAAAAAAGTCACAATCCAAGTACTTTGTAACCATTATGTCTAATAAGCATAAGCTCTAAATTTGGTCCACATAGACTAAAGTGTTTTCGTCCTACTAAAATCATACATTATTGAGATTGGAGCTCTAAAATAGAATTTGATCTATAAAATAGTTATTAAAATGGTGCATATTGGGAGTACTTGGAAAAATATAAAGAACGATTAGAGAGAACCTTGGAAAAATATAAAGAACGGACAAAAAAGTTCATCCACAACCACAAAAATTTTGATAACCCAAGGCCATAGAACGAAGGTGCTGCCATTGAACGAACTCACCAACCATTAAATGAAGGTGCCGCCATTGATATAAGGGTCATGCACCGTTGAATGAAAAAATCTATGCACTGGCTGTTAGCAGCTTTGCTAGGCTATGTTCCAGTCGAATCGATGAAGACAAAAGAATGTCCATCAGAATGCTGTTAAATGAAGAAGAAAGTCGTACGTATAGATAGATAGAGGGGCCTAACACTGTTGTTTTAGAAACCCTAAATCGTGATCTTTAAAATATTCAAGCAAAATGGTATCGTTTTGAAGCTTCATTAACCTTAAGCAAAATAGTGTCATTTTGATGATTTTTAAAACACCTTTTGATGACGGTTTACAACCGTCATTATAACCAAACGTTTTGGTGATGGTTTATAATCATCATCAAACTTCGATTGTTTTTCGCACACCTTTCAAAAATTTTCCCTTGTGCTTTTCACTTTAGATGACAATTTAAAACCGCCATCATATGTTCATTTTGATGGCAGTTTAAAGCTATCATCTTATACAAAATTTCTGTAAAAGTACAAAAAATTTCGTAAAACGAGGTGCATTTTTCCAAAACTGACATCATATAGTCAATATGTCATCATTTAGAAAATTTCAACTGACATCTAAAGCCAAAATTGTTGTAGTGAAGGTTCTCATTTCTGAATTCAAGTTATGAGATTGACTTAGAAAAATTTTTCTAAAGAGGTTTGAGGTAAAGCTTGCGCGCATACTATATTCAAGAAATATTTTCCAAAGATAATATCCTAAGACTTTGTGAGCTAATATTTATCTTAATAAATCTAAGGTTGGAGAGCATAAGTTTTATCATTGAGATCGAATGAAAACACACAAACAAGACAGGGAATAATAAAACAATGAATAAACACAAGTAACAAACGCAAGAATAAGTATAGAAGATGATATGGAGTTTGATCATTCATTGTGTAATATAATTACATTGCGTTCAAAAGAATTGGAGAAAAATAAAAATACAAGGAAACCAAAAACAAAAACACCACCAAATTTAATTCCTCCATGCGTTATTGTCATTATTGGGCATAGGGGGAGGATTAGGATCATTGAACTGCAGGGGCTGTTGGAGAGAAGGAGGAATGATAGGCGGCAGAATTCATTAGATGAAAATTACATGGATATAATTCAGAGCTTAGTACTAAATAAAATTTTGGAGCTCTGCTTGTTGTTGTGCCATCACTCACTTGTTTGGCCAATTCCTCATTCCTTTGAATGAATGAAGCTTCTCGACGCTTGACCTCGTCTAAATCTTTCATGATGGGGAATAGGATGCCATCATCCAAATACATCAGTAAGTCGTCCAAATCACCTATAACCTGCTGAGTGTTCATCGCATAAATCAGGTTGTAAGGGGTCATATTTGGACACTTACTTGGTTGAGCGTCAGCCAGCCCAAACGAATTTTGGGAAGTGCTTGAGGCTTGGCTGGCAGGATCATCAGCAGTAGGTGGAGGTGGTGGACTTTGCTGATTAAAGGGTTGGACTTGAGGTTGAGGCGGTGATGAGGTTTAAAGCGTTAGCTCCTCAGGTTCCAGAGTCAAGGTTGGCTCAACAAGTAATGGTGGTGGAGTTGGCCCCTTTAGCTTGGCAAAAATCCCTCTAATTTGTGGTGCAATGATGCAACCAACATCCATGTAGATCCCCCGGATGATGTAGTATATGGCCATCACTCTGTCTCAGGAGATCGAGGCATCATGCGTTGTGGGGAGGAGGGACCTCTTGATGAAGTATTGCTAAAATATATTTGTTTCTCTTATTCTACTTTGATAGAAAATGGTTTTCTTAAATAGAAGAAAAACCCATTACAAAGAAGGAAAAAATAAATACAGCAAATATTTTCACAATAAATACAATGGATAATATAAACATAAAAGGAAATAATCAACACTCCCCCTCAAGTTGATTTGAAGATAGCACTCATGACCAACTTGTTTGTTAACTTGTTGAATTGCCACTTAGGGAGACCTTTAGTTAAAACAACTACAATTTGATATGTTGTTGGGAGGTAGGGAATGCATATCACTCCTGCGTCAATCTTTTCCTTTATGAAATGTTTATCGACTTCAATGTGTTTCGTTCTATCATGAAAGACTGGATTATGGGCAATGGAGATTATTGCCTTGTTATCACAATAAATGCGTATGTGCATTGTCTGAGAGAATTTCAATTCTTCCAACTATCTTTTTATTCATATGCCTTCACAAATACCATGGGCCAATGCCCTAAATGCTTCTTTAACACTACTTCTTGCAACCACACTCTGTTTTTTACTATGCCAAGTAACTAAGTTTCCTCCAACAAAGGAGCAATAACCAGAAGTCGATCTTCTATACGTCGTGCTACCTGCCCAATCAGCATCGGTATAAACTTCAACCTGTAGGTGGCCATGTTTGTTTAAGAGTATCCATTTCCCTAGAGTATCTTTCAAATATCTCAGGATTCTAAAGATAGCTTCAAAGTGAGCTGACCTAAGGGCATGAATGTACTGGCTTACTATACTAATTGCAAAAGCAATGTTAGGACGTGTGTGAGAGAGGTGTATTAGTCTTTCCACGAGTCTCCAATACTTCCCCTTTTCTTTTACATCCTTTTCTGTTGCAGCTTTCAATTTTAAGTTCTGCTAAATGTGAGTTTCTGCAACCTTGCAACCAAATAAACCCATCTCTTTTAGTAGATCAAGGATATACTTTCTTTGATTGACAAGAATATCACTTTTAGACCTAGCAAACTCCATGCCTAGGAAGTACTTTAAGGATCCCAGGTCTTTGATCTTGAAATCGTTCGCCAATTTTTTCTTTACAATAGACATTCCTATCTCATCATTGCTTGGAAGTATGATATCATCAACATAGACTATCAAAACAACAACCTTGTCATTTCCCCGTATGCTTGTAGAACATAGTGTGATCGGCTTGACTTTGGCTGAATCCATAGCTTGTGATTGCCTTTCCAAAACGTTTATAAACCAGGCTCTAAGAGATTGTTTAAGGTCGTATAGTGATTTTTTTTAATTTACATGCCTTATTAATTCCAAGGTCTGCTTCAAAACCAAGCGGTAAGTCCATAAATACTTCTTCTTCAAGCTCCCCATTAAGAAATACATTTTTAACATCAAGTTGATAAAACGACCAATCAAAATTAACTACAATAGAGAGTAAAATTCTAATTGAGTTAATTTTAGCTACAGGGGCAAATGTCTCTTGATAATCAATTCCATAGGTCTGGGTGAACCCCTTAACCACTAATTTGGCCTTGTACCTTTCGCTACTACCATCAGCATTACATTTTACCGTGAACATCCACTTACATTCCACTGCTTTCTTATCTTCTGGTAGATCAACTATGTCTCAAGTACCACTTTGTTTCAGCGCGTTCATCTCTTCCATCACTGCTAATTTTCAATTCGAATCATTTAGAGTTTTCTGTATATTCTTTGGAACAGATAGGTTAGTTCTTTTGGATGCAAAAGCTCTATGACTATCAGACAATCTATGATAGGAGAGATAGTTTGCAATGGGATATTTTGTACATTGACGGGTACCTTTTCTCTGGGCAATTGGAATATCAAAATTAGAGACATCAAACAACATATTATGAGAAGGAGAGTTGAAAGACATACCTAAATTTTTAGGATCATTCATTGGAGTATTAGATTAGTCTTGTGTTAGGTTGACTGTCTGATTTCTATCCCTTTGAGTTATGTTTCTTCTGGTATAAAACTGAAGTTCAGGTTTTCGACCTATCAAATCTGTTTGTAGTGTTTCTCCCCCAATCGGAGAATTTTCCACACTTGGGATCAAAGGACTAGAGCTCATAATTTCAGAACTAATGATGTTTGGAGGTAAAGTGTCCCAAAAATTATGTTCAAGGAGAGATGGCTCTCCCTAAAGAGAAGTTGGGCTGAAAAAAGATTGATTTTCCACGAAAGACACATCCATACTTGTTGTTTGATTTCTAGTTTCACTTTAAATTGAGTTTCATAGCTTGTTGCACAAAAAGAGATTATCATTTCCGTACAAAGATGCTTCGAGAATTACTCAGATATGATCATGATTAAGCAAGTTTTCCTATAAAAAGCCCAAGTATAAGCTCTTATAGGTTTCCTGGTGAGTCCAAGGTCGAACGCAGGGATTTGTAATAACTAGGCGTTGAGAATAGATGCATGACTATGCGATGAACTGTACATGTAATATGTGCATGTGTTGGTTGTATGTGTCTAAAACTATACATAAAGAATGAATAAAATTTCCTACAACTAACAATGAGGTGGACGCGGCGATGGTTAGTCAAATGTCATTTAGTGTCAGATAGCATGCGTTGAGAATGTATGGAACCATGCGATAAAAGTAGAGTTAACGCAGGAGCTAGTTGATTACTTAAGCATATCCAAGTATAACTACATACCTACAAACTTAGTTTGTGAATCCATCTCTCGATGTTTCGACGCCACATTAATCTTATCTCTAAGACGCATGGTAAGTTTGCTTTGGCAAAAGATGAACTACATCTCTGCACCTCATCTAGTCTCGATAAATGCTAAAGATTAACCATCCACTCTCTCAAGCTAGGCAGTCGTGCTTACTACTTTTTTTTGTCAGACAAAGCAATGCAAGCTAATGATATGCATTAATCAAGAGGTAACATACTTAATATTGCTTAAGAAAAACTAACTCTAACATCTAACTCATTTAGCATTCAAACAATCATGGTGTAAGGTATTTAATATGGAAATAGATGGAAGATAATCGTCAATCAAACTTATATTAAGGAAATAAACCATTCTCTCGAATGTCATTAACAAAACATAAGTAAAAAGAAGGGAAATGGAGATAAAACGGAAATGGAAGACGTTAAGCCGCCACTGGCAACGTCTTGCTTCATGGAGGCTTGAGATGGTTGCTATCTGATACATAAATTTCATAGGATGAAGGTTCTCATTCACTGGGAGACGACTCTGAAAGTTCTCAGAATCCTTCTCTTAGAAGAGCTCGAAATGGAGGCTAGTTATGGTAAGGAAGAAATTGTGCAGAGCTTTCGCCTCTTGAACTCGTTTTTCTCCCTCCTTGAATGGAGAAGCTTTGGGCTATTTATAGGCGTCGAAAAGTTGAAACTCATGATGACCTGACATCTTTACATTAAATTTCATGCCCTGCTGTGCAGATTTTTCACATTGTCGGCCCATTTGTTCTACCATATTCTAACAGCGTGTTATACTTTTGCATATTGACATGACAGCTTTTTCCCGGGCGTCTGTATCTACTTTTCTCGACGCATGGTCTCAACGCATAGTCTCGACGCATAGGTTTCCACTTGTTCTCGCAGTAGCTTCATCTCTAGTATTTGGGTTCTTTGTGCTTCTTTTCTTCTTAATCCTGCGTTAAGAACAGAAGCTCATAATTTTTCAAGAATTTTCTTTTGTAAATAGTGCCAATGCATGGTAATACATTTTACATAATTCAACTACCAAAATCATGCGTTTAGCTCTAAAGTTACTCTAATTAATTCAAATAGTGACTATAATAACTTGTATTTCTACAAGTTATCAATACTCTCAAAATACTTGTGAGTCAAGAGATCAAAACATTTATACGCCTTTTTATGGGGAACATAGCCTACAAAAACGCATTTAATGACCCGAGGGTCCAATTTAGTTTGAGAAAGGAGAGGTCTATGAACATAAGTAGTACACCCAAAAACTTTTATTGGTAACTCCGAGAATAGTCGAGTAGTAGGAAAAAACTCTTTGAGGTGCTGCAGAGGAGTTTTAAAATTCAACACCTTAGTAGGCATTCTAATAGAGGTTTAAACAAACCCAAAAAATGACCCACCCGGCAGCAGAAACGAGAAACAATCGAAGAACGTCAGTGAGTGGCCGAAAAACACTCGAACTATAGCACAGACTAAGTCGACTGACGGAGAATGGGTGAACCCAGGCATTGAAGAACGCGTCGACGTTGATGTCGGCTGGGAGAAAGTCACGGGTTTCGCGATCTCCTTCTGCGATCATGGGTTTCGCAAGATGACTGGAGATCTGAGGTCAGCTGGGAGGCTGAGTGTTGTCTGGTGGCTGAGGTAAGACGATCAATGAAGGTCTGGTGTGCGGCAGCGACTATGTGCAAATCGACGACAGCAGATTATGTTAGATTAGGTTTTCTTTATAGAAAAATTAGGGTTTCAAATAATAATGCTCTGATACCATGCTAAAATATATTTGTTTCTCTTATTCTACTTTGATAGAAAAGGGTTTTCTTAAATAGAAGAAAACCCCACAAATAAGGAAAAAACTAAATAAAGCAAATATTTTCACAATAAATTCAATGGAGAATATAAACATAAAAGAAAATAATCAACAAGTCCAGCCAGAGATGAGCTTTAGGTGTTAGACACGTCGGGGCAAGGTCTTGATACCCTTGGGTGAATTGTTTTACTTGGACGCCAACTTGGCTATTATCTTCAGCGCGACGTCTAATTCAGCCTTTGTTGGTGACTCTATTTATTCTGTTCCCCTCAGCCTTTGAGTTGCTTGTCAACTCAAACAACCCATTAATTTCCCAAGCATCGAAAGGGAGACCATACCATCAATTTTTACTTTCTCTTGTTCTTTGTGGAGTCTCCCTTCACAGAATGTCCTAACGATGATTGGCTAGATAGACTGGGCGCCTTCACAAAAATGGCATCATCCCATCGCGTCGATCGTTTGGGTGATAAAGGTGGGCAACTTGATCATTTCT
Organism: Citrullus mucosospermus; assembly: GCA_030954485.1. Lineage (NCBI taxonomy): Eukaryota > Viridiplantae > Streptophyta > Magnoliopsida > Cucurbitales > Cucurbitaceae > Citrullus > Citrullus mucosospermus. The sequence goes on from CM062065.1 coordinate 7,877,922, forward strand.
GGGAAAAATCTCATATCCTGATGGAGGTCACAAAACTGTTTTTTGCGACCTTTGCCCGCCTCCTTTGGTGGTTCTTCCACCATCTTCTCCTTTCTCTTCTCAATTATTCTTCTCTTAGGATTGTGTCAGCATCCTACTTCCTTCTTTCGACTCTCTATCCTTTATTTTTAAGGTCGACTTCTTGGTTGCCTCATTCGTCCTTTTCTTTTTCTCTGTTAGCTAATTCGTCTTTTTCCTAGCTACTTTTTTTGCTAATTTCTTCTTCTCAACCTTTATTTTTTTTTTTTTTATATTTTTCTTGATGCGTTGGGTTTTGGGTAACCTGTTAATAGCTCTCGAAACGAGCTATTTTTATGTCTCTAACCTTGCTTGTTTGTTTAGTACAATGTGTTTAGATGTCTATTTTTGTAGGAATTCGAGCAAATTATGCACCTAGAAGTGTCACAAGTCGTTCGGAGATGATTTGGAGCTATCGGTAGTGAAATTGGACACCAAGAGCTCAAGGACGCGAAAAAGGACAAAAATACTAAAGAGCATAGCTACGCTGAGCTTTACGCTAAAGACCTGAGAGCAGAAATGCCGAGAGCGCAACGACGCTCCCTTAAAGCGCAGCTGCGCTTTGGAAATTGACGGACAAACAAAGGCGCGCACGCGAGAAAGCGCAGTGTTGTTACATTCTGGGTAGGCGCTCAACTTCTACCTAGAGCGTAGCGACGCTCTGCTCGATTATATATATACTCTTCAGTTTTTTTAGGGCAAAAAAGAGTTGGGATTTCATGGAGGCTGAGGAGTTCACCAAATTTTCTTCTTCTCCTTCATATTTCTAACATCTCAGCTTAGGATTTTTATTTTATTTTGGGTTATAGTCATGGATTGGACACTCTTCCCTTTAATTTCTTTGTTTATGAAGATGGTGAGGTAAATGTTTTCTTTATCTTGAGGGCAAACCTATATAGTTTTTTTAGACTTATTTTTGTATGAAATGCATATTTTAATTGTTTTTCTTTGAATCTTGTGTATAATTAGATGTATGTTTTTGGATGGATTGACACCCCTCCCCTTTGAACGTATATCTTGGCTAATCGATTTCGCTTGCGCGTTTCCTTCGTGTTCGTCTATGCTTTAAATCGATAAGTATCAAGGGTCTTAGTATGCATGCTTAGGTATATTGGTTTTCAATTGGCTTAGAATGTATGCTGAATCTAGGTTCAATAAAAATTAGATTAATTATATTAGGGCTTTCCCATTAATTAATCGTGCATTGGAACTCTTGAGCTTAATGCACTTGTTCTTGGCCTTAATTGATCGCTATCGAATCCAATTAGGACCCAAGACTTGTAGTTTGATTGAGGCTTAGGCTTTAATTGACAATTAAGACGCTTGTTTATCTTAATTCGATTTGTTGGCTGCTTGTAGCATTGGCGAATTTAATTAAGTTAAATAAGTCAATGTGTAAGCAATCTAATATGTGTTTAATAAAAAATAAGTCAGTGATAGAAATTGCATAGGAATCCAATTGCTCTCGAGAGCTTGATTATCTTATCCCCTTTTTACATTTACCCTTTACTTTTAATTTTCTTTTTCATGCCTATTTATAATTCACATCAGTCCCCCTCCCCCCTATTCTCCCTTTAATTAGGAAACTTGCTTAATGAAACAAAGACTATTATCCCTGTGGTTCGACCTGAACTTGCTATTATTGCTACGATATCATAGTAATAGGAGTAGGATTCAGTATTATCAATTTCTTTTAATAGGGATTTCTTTTTGGGAATTAAACGATGCCCGAAGAAGAAAATCTTTGCCTATCACATGTCTGCATCACTTTCCTTAAGCAACTCCTTTTCAAACTCCATTGTTATGGCCGCTAACTATTTCTCTCGAAAACGGGTTCTTCGACGTGTTGATCAATAGAACAATGTGGTCTTGGCGATTCTGACAGCATCTCTTTCTTGTCCTTCAACATTGTTTGTTCCTTTTTGTCAAACCCTATGTTTAAAGGACATAAAACACATAATTTCCAAGATAGAACCTTTTGTAAACATCATGAACGTAAAGTTATTCATATTACACTACTTCCTTCTCAAACTCATTCGTTCATCTCCTAAATTACTCTAATTATTCCAATTAAAGAGTACAATAACTTGTATTTCTACAAGTTATCAGCTATCACTAATAACTTCAATTAGTGGCTATCATGGATAGCTTTTAATAGTGGGTACAAGGATAGACTTTTATCAAATGGAATCAACTTTTATATCATTGATATCATTGATATATGGATATCACCTAAGTTCTATCACTAATATCACTTATATTGTGGTTATCGATGATAACTTCTATCACTGATAACATGTTATTAAAGATAACTTTTTCATTCCTTTTTACCATCAAATAACATGTTATCATTGATAGCTTCTATCACTGATAACATGCTATTAGTGATACTAAGCATCTCACTGATGCGTACTTTTAGTGTTAACCGCAAGTGATAGCTTCTATCACTGATAACATGCTATTGGTGATACTAAGCATCTCACTGATGTGTACTTTTAGTGTTAACTGCAAGTGTACTGGTCAAGTTATAATATAAGACGATGAAGTCCGAATATTGTTCCACTGGAGATCCAATTGTGAAGGTTTAAGTTACTTAGCTATTTTAGAGTTGAATCAATTTTATTTAAGGATTGGAATAATATTGTAAGTTAAGGAAAATATAAACCAAATAAGGAAAGTAATAAAGTGAAAAACACAAGAGTCAAAGAGAGTTCTAGGGTAATGAACCTTTGTTTATTTCATCATGCAATATTATAGATTTCATGGATTTTAGTGTAACTCATATGCCTAAGTCTAGAAACTTAATTTCAAGTTATTTTCTCTCAAAAAACAACCCTTTCTCATGCAACTCGATTGATTACTAATCTCCTGAAACTAATACAAATTACATGGCATTAAGAATAGTCTTTAGCATCTTTTATTGTCAACCTAACTACTCTTGTGATAGATTAACAACATCATCATTATAGATCAAGTTAAACATACAATCTCTCAATCATACATCTAACCTAACATGTGAAGATGGCCAAGCCACAAGAATTAAACACAATAACAATGAAAAGCATAATCATTCCAACAAAACCAAAAAAGTCTACAAGATCAACATGAATTCATAAACAATTCATCAAAACCCTAAAACTAAAGAGTTTAGCCACTCATAGCTTGAAGCAACATGTTTAAACAAAATAAACAAAGAAAGAGTGTAAAGAAAGAGAAACTCTACTGAAAAGAGGCTCTTGATTGAGGTAGCACCGTCACGATCTCCTTGGCTCTCACGTCGGAACTCGAATGGCACCATGACTATCTCGAACTCTTTTCCTCTTCCTTGCAACTAACTCACTCTTTGAACTCTTCTATGAACTGTCACACCCCCTCCCGGATTATCCTCCCTAACCCGAGAGGAGATGTGAAGACAACAACCTTGACTCCTCTGTAAGGTTCACTGTCCAACCATTTTTACCAAAGACGGCCCAGACGAGGTTCTTGCGTAGGCAAAGCATCCCGAACTCGCTTGCTACCTAGAAAAATTAGAAAAACATAGGAAAACGTGAGCTAAGGCCCCGTGGGTGACTGGTTTTGTAAAACTATCTTTTATTCGAAAACAGGCATGTTACAGTAATACGCATTAAAACAAGGATTTAACTTGATAGTTCAACAGAAACAGATTTTCCTCAAAACTTTATCAATCTCGTAAATCTGTTACAAATCAATAGAATCGTTTTCCATAATGATTTAACAGAAAACTGTTTGGTTTTTCAATCTTTTCCCTTAGTTGAGGCAGAGCAAGGCTCAACGCTCTCAACGTCGAAAACAACCTTAGTTGGGGGTGGAGCAAGGCTCAACACACTCAACGTCGAAATCATCCCTGGCTCGATGTGGAGCAACCTCGACGCACTAGCCAGATTAACCTCTATGTGCACATAGGAACATGACGGGTTGCCCATGTACCTTCTCATGTCCTTGAGTACTGGTTCCCGGGGAAACTCACGAGCCTTCTCAAGGAGATAAGCACTGAGCCTCCTCTTACACATTTTATCAATCAATTTGAGTAGATCATTCATATGAAACCTTTTATAGAAATCAGGATGTTTCTCGATAAACTATATCTTGCAACATGCCTTTCAATATAGTAAAACAATCAGATAAAACATGCCTTTTAAACAATATGATCAACATCATGCGTTTCATGAAATCAGTTATTACAAAACCATAACACATAAGAACACTTTCAACAAAGTTCAGTTTTGAAGGAAGAAGAGAGTCACTCACAATTACTTGAGAGATTTCCTTCAAATCTCTGCTTTCCCGAGCTCTTAAACGCAAAGCTTGAACTCTTTAGTCTGCTTTCACCCTCTGGTAGTCTAGTTGGACGTAACTCTGCAAGGTGCAAACTAACTCTCCATATTCTTTTAGATGTATCGACCTTCTTTGAATGCAAAGTCTACCTTGAACGTATCGTGGTGTTCACCCTTTACGTTGAATTCGGATAAAACGCAAGGCTCACCCTTCTTGACGCAAGCCAACTTCTTATCACCAGATGACTTAAGTGTCAAGGTTGTCTTCTTCCTTGGCCGCAGACTTCCTTTTACAAACGCAAGGGCTTCTTCCCTCTGCCTTCTTTCTCTCCCTTCCTCAAGGATTCTTACCACCGAATCATCAGTCATTACTTTTCCCTCAAAGTCCTATTTATAGAGGGCTTGTCATCCTACCTCTCCTCTTCTGCTGCCACTTATTTGCCACATGTCATGTTGCATGCTTAATTAATCATGCATTAGTCCAAGTGTCACCTTGCATGAAATACTTAGCATACCTTCTAACACCTCCTACTTGATGAGGTGTCACTACTATGTGTAGCCCCCTGGCCTATAGGCTTACCTTATGGGTTCCTTATGTTCCAATACACAACTACACAACCAACTCCGTGCTCCTATGCGTTCATGGAACTTTCTTCCAGATTTAACTTTTTTTCTCCCTTTTACTACTCTCAGCTTTACTACCTTTATTCCACTTCCCCTTCATTTTCAAGTAGGTATACAAATTCTAAATGCATACTACTATGCGCTTCAGCTTAACATCATACGTCAATTTCTATCGCATATTATATGCGTTCAACTCCCTTTTTCTTACCTTTGTCCACAGCTACAATTCCTTCTTTTGTACAATTGCACCCTCTGACCATGTGGTTTACCTTTGACCACCACATCCAACTCAATTTCTTTCTTTCTATGTTTACCCTCTTGCATTCACCTTTGTTTATCCCTCGTCCATGACCATCTTCCTTTAAGTCCCTTGGTTTTTCCTCTATGCGTTTACTCGACATCGTGGTAACATTTTCCATTATGATGAAGTTAAGCTCTTCAGCATATGACTTAATAACCAATGGTAACCATCATCGACTCATGAACCCTTCGTTACATAACTAATAGCTCTCCTTAACACAGAACTCCTCATCGCATAGCTTAATAGTTTCTTACCACATAACTTCCTCCAAGCATAGTAAAACCTTACTAATCACTTAAGTCCCACTAGCATATAATAATACTTCAACATTTAACATCTAATAGCACTTACTTTGCACTTGCTGTACTAAAGAACTTCCCGATCAACACTATGATCTTTTATAGTAAACCTTCAGCGCATAGTTATTGTCCATTTTATGGCTTATCAATTTATTATTAACCCTCTAGGCTATCGCATACAACTACTCTCCAATTCAAGGTATTCTTCTCATCGTAACGTAGGTTGAATACAACCCTTGGTCGGGCTCCATCTTTACCTTCAAACTATCATTCTATACAACACTCAACGCATTACTTTCCTTAGCTTCATTTCCCGTCGAGTTGTCAACCTTTCCAACGTAAGGTACTTCATCCCATTCAACTTGCCATCATTAGAACCTAATTTCCAGAATATGTCTACTCTTTTCTTAATACCATTCATCCCAACATACAGAATTTATTGGCCATAATTCAGTAGTTACACAATTTTAACTTTTCATTTAAAAGTTCCGCTAATCCACACACTTTTATCCTTTTATCCTTACTAGTTATATGAATACTTAGATTTTCGGAGATAGGGTATTACATGAACTCTCACTTAATTCTCTCCTTCTTGTGGCTCTTTACGTATGGTATTTTGTGCTTTGAATTGTGATTAGGGCTCCTAGAAACCCCCAAATTAATAGTGTATTCTACCCAAAAAAATCTTTCCAAAAATAAATTTTTTTCATTTAAGGTAACCTGGCGCTGCGACGTTGCCAAATTAGGAAAGAGAGCGCCACGGCGCTGCCCCAATTTTTGCCAAATTGAGTTTTTCTTCTTGTTTTCACCGTGTTCTTGCTCGATTTTGATCTTTTGGTCTTTTCTTCTAATTTTCCCCATTTTAACCTAAAAACCACTAGCAAACAAGTGAAATCTAATATAAACTCCCTTAATTTGAGAGGACAGAAAGCACTTTTCAGGCGCTTATCACTCACTTATACTTTCGAGATTCAACTTTATTAATTAAATTCATTAAGTTGTCTATCAATGATAGACTTCTATAAGTAGCTATTAACTATGAAAGAAAATCATATAAGATTAAGCTATCAATGATAGAAAATATTAGTGACAATCACTGATAGACTTTCATTAATAACTATCAATTTTGAAAGATTCACACTAGAAGCTATCGATGGTTATTATTGAGAAACTTTTATCATGATTATCAATAATAGACTTTCATCACTAATAGACTTCTATCACTTATATCTACCTAAGTTCGATATCACTAATACATAAATATAACTGATATCTATCTAAGTTCTATCATTAATATCACAGATAATTGATATTACCGATATACAAATATTTAGTGGATTCTTTTTTACCATTTAAAAATACGAGTGATAGTGAAAAGCACTCAAAAAGTATTTTTTTATTCTATTAAATTAGGGATGTTTTTATGAGATTTCACGTGTTTGCTAGTGGTTTTCAGGTGATAATGGCAAAAATTAAGTGTCAAAAGCTAAAACGACCAAATCGACCCAAAAACGAGCGAAAAACATAAGAAAATGCAAGAAAACCCTAAAAATGGGGTAGCACAGCCGAGAGCGTCGTTGTGCTGCCTTATTGCACTCTAGAGCTGAGAGCATCGAAAATCAGTAATTGTTGAAGTGTAGGCTGCATTTGAAACAAGGCAACCATAATGGATAGAGTCGCAATGCTGCTCAAGAGTGTCACGATGTTGCTCGAGAGTATCATGACGTTGCTCGAGAGCGTTGCGATGCTGCTCGAGAGCGTTGCTGCGCTTGGCTATTATGACAGATAGCGACACTAGCTTTCCTAGATTGAAAATTCTTTATTTTTGGAAAGAATTTTGGGTGGCCAAGTCTATAAATTTAGGGTTTCCAGCAACCCTAAACACACAATACAGTACCTCAAAGAGTAAGTTGGCTTCAAGGAAGAGAGAAAAGAGTTTGAGAGAGTTTGGTGCCGTTCGAGTTCTCGACGTGAAAATCAAGGAAGTCTTGGAGGTTCCTCCTCAATCAAGGGCTTCTTTACACTCTTTCTATGCTGAAAATTTTCTTGAACATGTTTTCTAATGTTATGAGTGACTAGACTCTTTAGTTTTAGGGTATTGATGAATTGTTTATGAAGTTATGCTAATGTTGTAGACTTTTTATGGATTGTTGTAATGAATATGTTTTTCATGTTATTGTGCTTAATTCTTGTTTATTGGTCATCTATGCTTGATAGATTAGATGTATGATTTAAGGAATTGTATGTCTAATTGGAACTATAATAATGAATTGTTATTAATCTCTCATAGAAATAGTTAGGTTAATAATGAAAGTTGTTAAAAACTAATCTTAATGTCATGTGATCTAACTTGGTTTCAAGATGTTAGTAATCAATTAGGTTGCATGAGAAAATGTTGTTATTTTATAGAAAATAACCCGAATTTATGTTTCTAGACTTAAGCATATGAATTGCAATTAACTCCATGAAACCTAGACTGTTGCATAATAGATTAAACAACAATTGCCTCAACTTTACTTGTTTACCTTATTTGTTTTGTTAATCACAACTTGAAGTCGAATCCTCAAATAAAATTGACTCAACTCTAGAATAGCTAAGTGATTTAAACTTTCACAATTGGATTCTCAGTGGAACGATATTTGGACTTTAACCGTCTTATTGACACATGCACTTGTGGCTTGCATCAGATAGGCAGTGAATTCTTCAATCAATGATAAAACTCTTTGAGTGACTAAGTTATTGTTGGGTTCTAAAGTGTTATTGATTATATTGTATTTATTTTCTCTTAATAACCCTGAAATCTAATAAACTAACACCCTAGGTTATCTTATGAGTCTTGAACAGTATGTGGAGACATACGGGGATCAATGATCAAGATACAACCTAAAGGATCTATAGATAGGGATAAGGTTGGGTACCTTATCCTGGTGACATTATGGATACAACTCATTTTGTATTAGATACAAACACAATGATTCAACACGTCGTGTAGGTGACATGCGAGTGGGGGTATCTTGTGCAATGAGTTTGCATAAGACAAGACCACGAAATAGTAACCACTAAGATGTAATTCTGTTGACTAGTTAGGTTTCTATTTCAATAGGTTTACCTAGACAACTTAGTCTTAATCCTGAGTATATTATGAACTCCTATTCACGAGGATTTGTCCTTTAATTTGTATGGGTGAGAGTGGCCGATTTTCCAATTCAATACGCCTACCATTTTGGGGACAAGACTAAGTGGAGAGCTGAGAACATAATTATACAAGATGGATTTCATTCCTTCCCAACTTTAGGGTAAGTAGATGAGTGTTCCCTTAAGTGTTGTCTCCGAGACTTGAACAAAGAGTCCTACCTTCTCATTGGCCCGAGAGGGGTTTTTGTTTAATGGTTGGACCATAAAGCAGATTGTTCATTAGAGGAGCATTGATACTTAAGGATCTAAAGGTAACCTAGGGGTAAAACAGTAATTTGATCAAGCTGGCATTACGAACACCTGTGAAGGACTAATTTGTTGTTATTAGTTTATATCCGTGGACACATAAATATATTTGTAGTGAGAAAAGTGCAGCTGCGGATCTTTAATGAAGTGTACTCACAGTTAACGAATATTGATTAATTTGGTTTAATGAGTTTAGCAAATTAATCTCATATCATTGGAGCTTCTGATTTTAGGTACATTAGGTCCCCTTCCTAACTTGTAAAGAGTTTTGAAGTACATTAAATCTTGAATTGAATTTGAAATGTTCGAATTCACTTGGGGAATATTATAACGTATAATAATAAATTATAATATAAAGTTTATTTAAAACTTTATAAATTTAATTTTTGGATATGATTCGAAATTAATGAGATAATTAAATATTTGAAGTAGTTCAAATATTAATTTAATATGAATTAGATTCATATTAAATCTATAGGTTAAAAATTTAATGCATATTAGATGCACATTAAAACTATAGGTTATGAGAGAAATACAATTGAATATGATTCAACAATAGGTTACATTAAATGTTAGATATTTAATTTGGTAATTAATTAATTGTAGAATTGATTGGTTATTTAATTTAATTTAATTGAATTAAAACTATAGGTTTTGTGAGAGATGTTCATTTAAATACGATTTAAATGAATTTGTTAATTAAATTAGATTTAATTAATTATTAACTTAATTATTTATTATTTATTATTAATTAATTAAATTAGTTATTTGATTTTTTATTTTATTTTATTAAAAATCAAATAACAAATATCTCAAGTATGGGAAGTTAGGTTAATCATGGGTTCATTCTCATGTCTTCCTCTCTCTCCCCTTCATTTCTTCTTTTCATATACCTAAAAACAGGCCAGAAAAATAAGATGATGAAATTGATGTTTTGACCTTGTGAGTTAAAATTCTCCCTAAAAGAAATTGTGTTTACCCTTTGAGATTGGTTTCCACAAACCAAGTCCTCAATTCTTCAAAAATAGGAAGTGAATCGTGTGGTGGTGTTCCAAATCGATTTCAAAAGGTTAGTATTTCTTTCTTTAATTACATGCTTAATCTAGTTTAATTCTGTTGAAGTGCCAATGTATTGGTATTTTATAATTCCAAAATTAAATTTCGAGGTTTGGTTCTCTGTACTTTTTCTTTGCATTAGGGCTTTCATCCCTACAGTTATAAGTATATCAGTGACTATCACTAATAAATTTATATTATTATGTCATAATAATGAAATCTATCATTGATAGCAAATAATAGATTCAATATGTTTTAGACTTTCAATTTTATCTTGAGTATTTACTAATAAATTAGTATACATTAGTTGATTAAGTTAAAGACTTCTATCACTAATTGAAGTAGTTTGTCAGTTATAGAAGCCTATCATTGATAGACTATAATAGACTTAGTCTATTAGTGATATCATAGGCTAGCAATGATAGAAGTTTATTACTAATTGATCTCAAACTTTTAAAATCCTAAAAAAAAAAAAAAGAAAAAAAAGAAAAAAACTATTGGCCATGACCCTTTGATAATGATCTCATTCCGAGGAGATTGGGGAGATGGAACCAAAAACTGGAAAAAGAAAAGGAAAAAAAAAAGAAAAAAAGTTGTGCAAGACAAGGAGGGCGAAACTGGAAATCACATAATTTAAAAGTTGATTGGTTAAAATGTGCTATATTTTTAGATTTTTTTTTTCTTATTTTATTATCTATTACAAATAACCTAAAAAATAAAAACAAAGCTATGTCTATAGACTATGATTAAATTATTGGAGATGACCAAATGTAATTAGCCACACCACAATCACCAAGCGAATATATTAAAATACAAAATCAATATGTTTTAGGGGGAAAAGCCACACAAGTCTATAAACTAACAGCTTGAGATTAAATTAATGAGAACTTACAATATGAGATATAGTTAATCATGGATGCTTCACATATTATGCATATAAATATTATGAAAACAACATTCGTTTGAAGCATGTTGTGGAGTAGTTGAAAACTTATTGATTTCAAATTTAAAGAAATTGAGTGAGAGACTTTAAATAATTGCTCTCTAATTAGAAATTAACTCAAGAGCTTTGAGTATAATTACTATAATCCCCATCCAATTTGGCACACAAGACATCAATCGTTAATAATTTTGTGTGTTCCAAAAAAAAACACCCTAAAAAGTTGAAGAATTATTTTTTTCATATTTTTTTTTAGAAAAAATATAATAGAAGTGAGAAGATCTAAGACCGTTCAAATTAACTTAAAAAATTTATCTTCATTTAAACATTTCTATAAGAACTATTTAAAATAAAAACATTAATAACTTTAAAATCCATTTTGAACGGTTACTAAACATTTCTATTTTTTTTTTTCCAAATGACTTATTTTTTAAATTAAACACATGAAAATGTATTTCAATGGTTGCTAACACTCATAATATTCCAATTGCGTTATGCTTGTTTTACCCGTTAAAAACTTGTTAGATATTATTTGTTTAAGCTTGCATCATTAAACAAACAATATGTATTCTAAGTTTGGAAGAAGTCTGTGGTGGGTTATTGATATATATTTCTTAATAGCAAGGGTTTTGAATTTTTGTTATCCCAAGTTGGGTGGTAGTAAATTGATTGTAATATCTCTGTTTCTTACCACTTCCAACATTTGACTTTAAATTGAGAAAGTTAGTATGGGGTTTCATGAGCACAAAACTTGAATAATGAAATAATATGTCATTTTCATGCATCCTTGCAAGGAATCTGTATTAGTAAACTAATAAAAACAAATTATCAATTTCAATTACATGTGTGAATGATTCTACAATAACATAATTAAATCGACTTTTCTTTGAAGGAAAATGGAAAGGCAAAGAAAAAAAAAAAAAAAAAAAAAAATCCTCTCGTGGCACACTACGCGTTGAATAAATGAGGGAAGAGGACCAAAGTTTTAGTACAAGTCCAAATAACAAAACATATAATTTTTTTATTAGTTTGATATTGATTATTAAAGAAATAGATTCATTGATTATAAAAGAAATAGATAATTATCATCAGTTTGCCGTAGCTATTCCTTAAAGAAAAAATAAATGTTCTTACCCAACCCTTAATACTTAAAAAAAAAAAAAATCTGAACTTAAACACAAAATCAAACAAATTTTACTCTCAATCCTAACAATAAAACATTGAAATCTAACTAATTAAAAGTATCGAAAAGAATAAGTAGATGTTAAAATAACATCCATTTAAATATTAAAATGTTTAGAATATTGATTATACAATTGGTTAAAGTTATAAGATATTATATGCACCTACCCTATTTAATGGTAAAATTGTAATAGATAGCAAAATGAGGGGAAAAAAATTAAGAATACAACATATTTTCAAAATATTTTCAAATTGTAAATGTTGATAGGTCAAACTTTTAATTTTTTTTTTTAATTTTCAAGTTTGCCCTTAGTGCACTTCTTTTTTTTTTTTTTTTTCATTTTTGATTTCATTTTCTTTTCCCTTTCTTTCTTTTTTTGTTTTTCCTTTTTTTTCTTTTTCCATTTTTGATTTCTTTTTCTTTTCCCTTTCTTTCTTTTCTTTTTTTTTTTTAATTTTTTATTTATTTATTTTGCTTGCACTCTTTTCAAATATAGCAAGAGAAACTAAAATATTTACAAATATAGTAAAATTTTACTGTCTATCTATTAAGTGTAAATATTTTCAGAAATTATGTCATCTAAGATAATTTCTCTTTTTTTTTCATTTTTTTTCTTTTTTTTTATTTTTCCATTTTTATTTCATTTTCTTCCTTTTGTTTGAAGTCTCCCCTTCGTTTATTCAGATTTCTTCTTCATATTTAAAAAAAAATTTCTTCCCATCTCCCACCATCTCTTTCCCATTTTCTCAATTTCATCTCTCCAAGCCTTTGCTTCTCTCCCTCGTAAAACAATAAAAATAAAAATAATAATAATAATAATTGATAAGACTATATTTTAAATCCAAGATTTGAGAGGGCACAATCATTTTATCAAGTATCTAAACACTAACGAGCTAATCATCAAGTTTAATTATTATAACAAAACGTTAAATATAAATAGTAAATATAAATGAATTTGAAAGAAACTACATTTTTTTATTTCTCAAATTTGCACCTTTCTTAGAAATATTTCTTAAAATTTAGAAATAAGAAACAAAAATGGTTATCAAACAAGTTTATTTCTCAAAAAATGAGAAATGAGAATGTTATCAAACGGACTCATAATTTCTTTTTTCTTTTTATAGGACTTTAAAAATATGAAATCTATCAGTAATAAACTTCTATCACTGATAGCCTATGATATCCCTGATAGGCTAAGTCTATTATAGTCTATCAATGATAGGTTTCTATCACTGACAGACTACTTCAATCAGTAGTAGAAGTCTATGAATGTATAGACTTTTATCAACTAATGTATAATAATTTATCGGTAAGTACTCAAGATCAAACTAAAAGTCTAAAACTTATAAAATCTATTAGTAGCTATCAATGATATATTTCTATTATTATGACATAATAATATAAATCTATTAGCGATAGCCACTAATATGCTTATAAATTAATCACTCAAAGAATTCTATTACTAATTGAAGAATTCACTTTCTATGCTATTCATGTCTTTTAAATGTTAGAAAAAAATTCACTATAGTCCTATTTAAAAGTGAAAAATATGAATTTAGTAATTCTAACATTTAAACTCGATGATATTAGTAATATCAGTTATATAACTTAGGTAGATATCATTGATATCTGTAGATCAGTGATATGACTTAAGTAGATATTAATGATATTAGTGATATGACTTAGATAAATATCAGTGATATCCATGTATCGGTAATATCAATTATCAATGATATTAGTAAAATAATTTAGGTAGATATCACGATATTTTTGTATCAATAATATTAGTGATATAGAACTTAGGTAGGTATCAATAAAATCCGTGTATCAGTGATATCGGTGACAGAAGTTAGGAAGATATCAATGATATTGGTGATAAAACTTAGGTAGATATCAGTGATACCCATGTATCAGTGAGACCGGTGATAAAACTTAGGGTAGATATCAGTGATAGAAGTTAGGTAGATATCAGTGATATCCGTGTATCAGTGATATCGATGATAGAAGTTAGGTAGATATTAATGGCATCCGTGTGTTAGTGATATCAGTGATAAATTTTAGATTAGATATTATGCTGGTATCAATAACAACAATGATATAGGTAGATATCAATGCTATTAATGATAGCTACAATAAGTGATAGTTGCTCTCACTAATAACAACTATCATTGATAGATTTCTATCAATGATAGCACCTATCATTGATAAATTTAAAAAAAAAAAAAAAAAAAAAAAAAACAGGAATTTCCTACCTCTAGCGTTTTTTTGTGATTTCAATGGGTTTTTTTGGACATATTCTATGCGTTGAAGGTAAATTTTGCTATGTTTACAATTAGTTTTACGTTTTGCTATATTTGTAATATTTTAGCCTTATTTTACTATATTGGCAAGTGGTCCTATTTAATTTAAAACCCTTAATACATCTCCTAGCTAATATTTATATTTTATATAAGTAATTTCAAATTTTAAAGAAATGCAAATGATCTAGCTAACTAGAAATGGTTAATTATCATCAAATATTATTTCACTTTATAATCTATTATTGAAGACAAATTTATCTTTTTCACGGAAATCCTCAGACTTTTTTATATCAAACAAATTTATAATATTATAATAATCATGACCAAATTAACCTTCAATTGTGAATTGGCCAACTCTTTCTAGAACGTCAGGTTACACGATTTGCTGGGTACTATTTTCAATCAACTTACAAACATCTCTGCACTAGCCTGCATGGATTTAGCATGTCATCGAGGATAAACACTATCTCATATTTGACACAACGGTCGCAGTTTGTTCGACAACATGAATTAAAAGAAACAATCGTAATTTCAACGAAAAACTACAGTAGAAATCTAAATCGTTGGGACACCATTTGCTCCCTGGCAGGTTATTGGACTTACCTATCTAACCTTTTCCAAGAATACAACCCATCAACTGTTTCTCTAAACTTGGGTGCTTTTATGTAATCTTCAACTTTTCTTGTTGTTGGACTTACCTCTAGCTTTGATGCTTGTTTTGTAACCCAACCTTTCTTGATTTATAATAGTGGAATATGATGAGAGCGCTATGAATGCGTCAACCTAGATGAGACATTTCGGTGTGCACTTTTGGTCTACATAGTATATCTTTCTAAAAAATAATCATTAATTAATCTATCTATATATATATATATATTTTGAGAAACCATATATTCGTTTTAACATTAAACAAGCCATGTCAGCCCAACTGTAAATATGATTATTACATTGATAGCAATTCTCAATTGACCCCAACAACTCAAACGTCAAATTAAATTATTTAGTCTCTGATTGGAAAAATGTTGAGAAATAATTAAAAAAAAACTTTGACCAAGTTATTCACAAAAGCCATCGTTTCTTGTTCCAGATTTTCTTCACCCAAATCCCATATATGCTTTGTATATAAATAGCCAATGGAAGTGGCAAAGAGGACATATATATCAAAGCTAAGATATGTTGTTGTATGAGTAATTAAACCATAAATAAGTGATCCATCTCCATTCTTTTGAAAAATGGGATTATTTTTTTGGAGGGGTTTAGTTTTGGCGGTGGTTGTAGTGACGGCGACGGTGGAGAGAAGGGAGGCGCAATTAGTAGAAAATTTTTATGCCTCAAGTTGCCCAAACCTAGAGCAAATAGTTACACAATCTGTTCAATCCAAGTTTGCTCAAACCTTCGTTACCATTCCTGCAACTTTGCGACTCTTCTTCCATGACTGCTTTGTTGAGGTAACTATAAATTTTAAAACAATATATATCATTCATATATAGCCTACAAATTATGGTAACTATATATTTGTGCAACTTTTTTATGCCATTGATTTATAAATATGGCAAGCAAAATATTTATAAATATAACAAAATTTTATCATCTACACAAATAGACTATGATGATATTTGGTTATTATTTGTAAATATTTTTAATCGTTTTATGATTTAAAATTATTTCTTTATATTTTAGTCTACAATAATAATAATATACTATTCTCGAGAGATATTTGGATTTGGTGTGGTTTTTATTCAAGTATTAAGCAAAACAAAAGAGAGGAGAGTTTAGTGATATACGCTTTTTTAATTAGTCAGCAATAGCCAACTTATTTAGTAAAGTAGCTAAACAATTTGACTTGGAGGTAACCCAAGTAAGAACCAACTTCTTACTTTTCTTTATATAAATATAAATATAATATAGTTGATGATCAAACATAATAGTAACCAATCTTCTCTCCATTTTGATTTTCTTGAATGAAATTAATGTAGGGATGTGATGGTTCAGTGATGATAGCATCTCCGAATGGGGATGCAGAGAAAGACGCTAAAGACAATGTTTCATTAGCAGGAGATGGATTTGACACGGTTGTTAAAGCAAAACAAGCAGTTGAAAATGTTTGTCCCGGTGTTGTCTCATGTGCTGACATCTTGGCTCTTGCAACTAGAGACGTGGTTAAGTTGGTAAGTAACAACACTAGCATCTATTTCATTTCACCCGCATTAATTTATATGATTTTTTATATCAAGATATGAATATTTACAAATTATCAAGTTCACGTTTTTGTCTTCTTTTATCTTTTGTCCTCCAGGCTGGAGGTCCACAATACAGCGTAGAACTCGGACGTCGAGATGGGCTAATTTCCCAAGCATCTCGAGTGTCTGGAAACCTACCAGAACCATTCTTCAATCTGGACCAACTCACCACCATGTTCGCCGCCCACAACCTTACCCTCATCGACATCATCGCCCTCTCCGGAGCTCACACCCTCGGCTTCTCCCATTGTGACCGTTTTGCCAACCGCCTTTACTCGTTTTCCCCTTCGTCTCCAGTGGACCCATCGTTAGACCCCGGCTACGCTCGACAGCTAATGGATGCTTGTCCGCAAAACGTGGATCCTAGTGTGGCCATCAACATGGACCCTATAACCCCTCAGACCTTTGACAACCTTTACTACCAGAATCTTGTTGCCGGCAAGGGGCTCTTCACTGCGGACCAGATTCTGTTTACTGAGTCAGAATCGCAGCCGACGGTTCTTAGCTTTTCCACCAATGGGGCGGAGTTTAATGCAGCATTTATTAGGGCCATGACTAAGTTGGGTCGGGTCGGGGTTAAGACGGGTAATAATGGTGAAATTCGAAGGGATTGCACTGCCTTTAATTCCTAATAGTACATGTTATGAACTCCAAACAATAAGTTGTGCTCTCGAATTTATGTAATATTACGATATAAATAAATTAATTTTTATAGATTTGTCGGTTTAGAGATTCAAACATCTAACTTCAATATATAACCAAACTAGTTGATTTTTTACTTGTCAATAGTTTTAATACAACTATTGCTACTAACAACTCCACTTTAGATTATCTCTCTTATCTTTTTATTGAGCTTCACAACCAACGTTTTACGCGATTCTTCTACCACCACATAGTGAGGTCCAAAGTTCCAAATGGTAGCGAGAAATTCTTCTTTTACGCCAAAACCAACACCTAGCATATTCAAGTAGTTGGAGTTTTGAACAAATTAATTTACTTTCTTTCCAAAGTAGTCACCTCCCTTAAACACTTTTCTTTAAGACCAACACTTAAAGGTGCACTTCTTCCATTTTCAAGTGTGACATAAACTCACTACACAACATGCAGCTTTACTTACCTCCTCCATAAGTCTTACATTCTTATCTAAAATTTTTCATTTTGTAGAATTCTCATTCACCAATTGTCATTGCTTTTTAACTCCAAAAGTTTTTCTCGTGGTCCTGCTAGCTAAACTAAATTCTTTCCATCTCAATCAAGGTATGGGTAACTAAGTATCTCAAAGTACCCCTCTGGTGATCCCAAAAGAACACAAAACCTCTAATGATTCTGAAGGAACACAAACATCTGGTGATTCCGAAGGAACACAAAACTTCTGGTGATCTCGAAGGAACACAAATCCTCTGGTGGACACACAACCAACGTAGGAGGATAACTATCACTAACATGCATAAATAGTAAAATACATAAAATTTCTACAACATAGATTCATAGTGTCTCTCATACAAACAGCATCTTACTCATATCTTTGCAGTCGAATTACATGCAAACAAAATATCTCAGGCCCAAAAAAGTCTAACAACATTTTAATAACTAAACTGTCTAGCACATAGGCTGTTCCAATAGTACTTACCTTAGGATTAGGTCCAAGCAGCTAACCAAGCATGTCAATTCTTACCAAATTCTTGAATTAAAACCCTAAAACATATATCCAAACTTAAATTAAGTGTTTAGGCCAATCAACAATTTACTCAACAATTAAACCAAATAATTTTATCGAAGTGCAACTAAGTCACAATTTTCTTCCATACTTCAAACAATGAGTCCAACTAAAATGGACCATTTAACTCACTTGGACAGCTTGCTTCAGTTCCAAAATCAACCTTGAATCTAAAATTCAAACCCAATGGGTAGCAACAATTAAAACTAATACCAAAGGCAGCATAACCCACGAAAAACGGAGATGCCGACAAAGCTAAACGAAGAGAGAGCAGCTGCAGCTGCACAACGACTTGCAAATAGCAAACCAACACCCACTGAAATCCAAGATTGGCTTAAATATATATACTTGTTTAAATTCTCTTCCCCTTTACTTTTCCAAAACCCTAAATATATATATATATATTTTTATTTTCCTTTTCCAAACATAAAACACAAGCTTATTTAATATAATTTTCCTCAACCCATCAAATCAAATCTTTTCCAACCACCCCTTAATAATTTATAGAGCCAATTTCCTAACAAATCAATTCCTCAACTTAAATTCAATTTGAACTTATCCTCATTTTTTTTATTAAATTAACAAGTTCTTAAAGAACTTATCCTCATTTTTTTTATTAAATTAACAAGTTCTTAAATCTCACCTTCCAAATCTTCGAGTTAAATCCAACTTTTAAATCTCCTACAAATAAATTCAATTTTCCACTAAAATTCAAACAACTAACCAAATAATTCAAGATAATTAATTTTTTAAAGAAAAAATTACCTAAAATGTGGGATGTCACATGATATGTGTGAAATATTTTTTCGGACGATAACTAATAAATCAAACCCAAACAACTACAAAAAAGAACATCACAATACATAACAAATGTAAACCACTCAGGATATGGACTAAAAAGTAGTGAAGATTCCCAATAATCCTCTAAGGCTTTACGTGCAACACAGTGTGCCAAAACATTCTGACTTTGGTGAACATGAGAAAAACTAATAGTTTGACTCATTGGCTAGATCCTTTGCCTCTGCAATGAAGAAGGTGATTTCAGATAAATCAACAAGAACATCATTCTCTGAAGTCTCCTCCGCAATGAAGAAGGAGACTTCAGAGAAATCAACAAGAGCATCATTCAGTAGGTTAACAACCTCCAAGCAATTAGATTCAACCACCACATTCGAGATATGGAGTGAAGAAATATTCTCTAGTCCATAACAAATCGCCATTGCTTTAAGAAGTTTTACCTCCATGCATTGGAGGATGAACTTCAATCCGACCATATGAACATGTCCCAAATGGTCTTGGAGCACCCAACCCAAACCACCTGAAATAGATGGTAGACTCCTTGCCTTTGCTATCAGCTCCTCCCCACCATATGTATCTTATTCAAGGTAGGTTACTCAAACCATGAACCTTATTGTTGCTAACACATCTTAGATGTTAGTTGAGTTATACTCCTTTTGGTATATGTAACATCTTCACAACTTAAAACTAGGTTTAATTAACTATTTTAATCGCTTTTTAAATTATAATTCTTAAAATTTGAAGAAACAAATGCAAATATAAAGCTAGATCTTTTTAGGAAGGACATGTAACATCTTCCTACAATATATGTAACACTTTCTTTAGAAATGGCATGTTTTTCTAGAGGAATGCAAGTATAAAGTTAGATTTTATTATTATTTTTAGGGATATTTTTAAAAATAGAAAAATGGTTAAAAATAATTATAAATATAACAAAATTTTATTTTCTATCTGTTATCTAAGTTTATTACCGTCTATTACCGTCTATTACAGATGGAAAGTTAAATTTTCCTATATTTATAAATAATTTAATATTTTTTTATTTATAATAACTTTACTTATTATTATTTGTGAACATATATAACTAGTAATCATCAATTGATTTACTTTTGACACAAATTTATATTTTTTTACGGTAACTTTGATCTGTATAATAATACACAAGATAATCATAACAATAGTAAGGCATCCTTCTGGTAACATTTCGACCCCTTTGGTAATTATTTGGTTTTTAATTTTTAGTTTTTGAAAATTAAGCTTATTAACATTCTTTCTACTCCTTAAATTGCTTGCTTTGTTGTCTATTTTTTACTATTATTTTAAAAAACCAAGTCAAGTTTTGAAAACTAAAAAAAGGTTTTTAAAAATTAATTTGTGCTTTTGAAATTTGGTTAAGAATTCAATTTGAAACATGTAAATCATTGTAAGAAATGGAGAGAAAATAACTTAAATTTCAAAAACTAAAAATTTAAAAAAAAATGGTTATCAAATGAAGACTTCATTTTTAGTTTTTGACTTTTGAAAATTAAGTTGATTTGTTCTCAATTTCTTGCAATGATTTACATCTTTCTCAAGGACAAGAGTTGAATTTAGATATTGTTATTTCTAATCTAAAAGGTTTTTTGTGGACAAAAGTAACTTCTTTTTAGAACATCTTTCTTACTTTTTAAGATTTTACTTAGAGGGCCCAAATAAGTAAAATACAATTTGTCTTTCATTCAAGTGACTCAAATGTCACATTTACCGATCACAATTTTTCATTCTCAATTTGGTGGACAAATCTAACAAATTTTTAAAAAAAATTCTTTTTCTAACATCCTTTTCATTTTTTTGTCAGATTTTTGGTAGAGGCACACTGTGAAAAGTCTTTACTGGTAGGCTTTTTCTTTTTCTTTTTAAACATAAATTAATTCAAATTTTTTCTTCCTAAGTTTAAGTTTGTTAGTTAAATCTTTTAGTCTAAATTTTAAAATTAAAAAAAAAAAAGAAAAAAAAAAAACCTAGAGGCTTTCGGGAAATCATCCCGTAGACTTTTTTTCTTTTCTTTTTAAACTTAAAGTAATTTTTTTTTCTCTCTTCTAAGGTTAAGATAGTTAGTTTGTTTTTTTAGTAAAAAAAAAAAAAAAAAAAAAAACTTAAAACCTATTGGAAGATTTTTCGTAACCCGTACAGTTGCTTACGGAAAATCTTCTAGTAAGCTTTTTTTTTAAGCTTAAATTAATTCCAATTTTTTTCTTTCCTAAGTTTTAGTTAGTTAAATTTTTTAGCCTAATTAAAAAAAATATATATCTTAAAGTTTACCGGAAAATTTCTGGTAAAGTTGCTTACGAAAATCTAGTCTTTTTTTTCTTTATTTGTTAAACTTAAATTAATTTCAATTTTATCTCTCCTAGATTTAAGTTAGTTAGTTGGACTTTTTAGTCTAAATTATATATATATATATATATATATATAATAATAATAATAATAATAAAAAAATCCTATTGGAAGATTCTCCGTAAGTCACTTAAAGTAAATCTTCCGGTAGACCTTTATTTCTTTTTTTTTTAAATTTAAATTAATTACAATTTTTTCATCTCTTAAGTTTAAGCTAGTTAGTTAAATTTTTTTAGTCTAAATTTAAAATTAGAAAAAATTAAAGCCTAATGAAAGATTTTTCGTAACGAGAAATCTTTCGATCGGCTTTTTCTCTTTTCTTTTTAAAATTAAATTAATTATATTTTTTTTCTCCCCTAAATTTAAGTTAGACTAAATAAAAAAATAATAAAAAAAAAAAACTTAAAATTTATGGGAAAACCATATCTTATTACTTTGGTTTCAAAATTATGCATTTTTTCGGAAGTTTTAAGTTTTTTTTTAATTAAAAGGGGAAAAGAACTTAAAACTTAAATTTAGGAAAACAGTAAAATGTAGTTCCAAATCTGAGGGGAAAATTGTTTTTTTTTTTTTTGGTAAGTTTTAAGTTTTTTTTTTTTAATTAGCATTCTTATTTTTAAAATTATTTTAAAAAATTGAAAAAAAGACTAAATGTTTCAAATCTTATCCGAAGTTGATTTGGGTATGAAAGGTTGGTAAAAGTAAAATTGAAGACATTTGAATGAGGGAAAAAAATGACACTCAAAATATGAGAAAGCAGAAAATAGTTTAGCAAAATAAAAAATTTAAAAAAGAGGTTAATTTTGTCCCCTCAAAACTTTTTGGGTTAAAAATAGCAAATTACCGATTGAATTTTTGGCCAAATTCTAAAATCAAAAACTAATTTTTTTTTTTTTTTAGTTTTCAAATTTTTGAATGGGTTTTTTAAAAACATTGGTACACATTGATAACAAAGCAAGAAATTTAGTGTTGGAAACTGAAAGAGTGTTTATAAGTTTAATTTTTTAAAACAAAAAATGGAAAAAACCAAATCGTTAACATAAAATACCTAAATTAACTTATTTCGTCATATTTTACAATTTTTTAAAAACTATTTCTTTTAATAATAGCCCTTTAAAAAAATTAAACAAACCAAGCAAGCCAATTATATAAATAGAGTAGGGTTTATGAAGCATGTCTTCAACTTTTAAAAATTTGAAATTATGGCAATATTTGTAATTATGATTTTTTGGTTTTTCTTATTCCAAAATTACCTCCTATTCTTTCCTTTTCTTTTAATTATGAAACCCACGACGCTAGAAACAACTCCCGAAAACCGGAGGAAAATTGCACGAAATGACCCGAAAACTAAAAACTTATCTATGGATGACCCACTCCCGAAAATTTTATCATAAGTGACCTTTTGGACACGTGAAATACCAATTTTACCCCAAAAATTAAATGAGCCCAGAACTTTCTCTCCCCCGAAATTGATTGCATTGAATGCCGAACCCTTCATCACCAGCATTTTCCAGAATCATTCAATGTCAACTACCATTATACTAACAAAATTGAATGCAACGGTACTAATGGACAGTCGCTCTCACACATTCTTCCATTATTCCATTGAGTTCTGCGAGTATCATTAACTTCTTCTTCCATTTTTCTCTGAGAGTTACAGCAACTGTCGCTTTTTTCATCTTCGTCCAGTATTCGTTTCAGCAACATCGTGGGTTAGAATCAGAAACATAGAGAATGTAAGTGTTTCTCTTCCTATATCGTATAGTTTTAAATAAACGGTCGATTATCTTCCTATATCATATACATCATGTATGTCGCTTGTTATGGTACTATGCGATTGTGTAATCCATCACCAGGCGATCGCATATGTGCTACTAGGCGATTGCTTAATCATCACCAGGCGATCGCATACATGATACTATGCAATTGCTTAATCCATCACCAGGCAATCGCATACATGATATTATGCGATCGATTAGTCCATCACCAGGCGATCGCATACATGATACTATGCGATCGATTAGTCCATCACCAGGCGATCGCATACATGATACTATGCGATCGATTAGTCCATCACCAGGCGATCGCATACATGATACTAGGCGATCGTTTACACTTGACTGAAGATCATTTCTAACCAAAAAACTTATCTTCTCTGTAGGTCAACGAATCTACTTCGAATCTTTGTGCGATTTGGTGGGAAATGGGATCAGTCTGGATGCAACTATGTTGGAGGTCAAATGAAAGGTCTGAAAATCAAGAAAGATATAACCTATAGTCAATTAGTTAGCATACTACATGAAAGACTGAACATTGATCTATACTTGTTCGATATACACATTAAGTGCTGCTATAATCTGTTGGTCCAAGTGACTCTAATTGACATAGTAGACGACGAAGATCTTAATTTTTTTTAGAAGGAATTGATGCATCTCGGATGCCATTGTTCGTATCACTTACACCTCACGAGAGGCATGGAGTACATGACATACACCCAGAATGCAATCCAATGGCTGAAGCAGTTCCAAGCATATCAACATATGATTTTCCCACCACGTCATCATTGGAAGAGAATGTTGAGGCATGCAATCTGGGGGATGACAGAAGTGAAGAATGGGCTGGTCAAAGTATTCCTTCTTATGACGTGCACGGACAGTGGTCAATACCACAGACAATCCCAGCCCCCCTTTGGCAATGCCATTCGTCCAAGTGCCACCCACTGTCCCAACCCAACCATTTGTAGACATAGCCGGACCATCAAATGGCCCATCGTACGACGATCTCATCATAGTCCCCCACGATTGTTTGAACGACGAGGATGTAAGGGAAGGTCAAATTTTCTTCTCCAAATATGACCTGTAAGTTAAATTATCAATACTCGCTTTGAAGAAGAACTTCGGATACCGTGTGAAGAAGTCCACGAAGAGTTTGCTGACAGTTCGGTGTTTGGTCGAGGGATACAAGTAGAGAGTTCGTGCGAAGAAGTTGGAAGGAAGCGATTCTTTCAAAGTGACGAAGTATCCGAGCGCCCATACATGTTCCCTTGAGATGAGGACGGGTAATCACCAACAAGCCAAGAGTTGGGTTATTGGCCACTTAATCAAGTCCAAGTACCATCAAGTAGGCCGAACGTACCGTCCAAGGGATATAATTGAAGATGTCCGGCGGGATTATGGTGTAAATATAAGCTATGGGCGAGCTTATCGTGCAAGGGAGTACGCCCTGGTATTTGCAAGAGGGTCGCCAGTAGGATCATATGCGCTTGTCAATTCATATGGTGAGGCACTGAAACTTGCAAATCCAGGCACGGTGTTTGAGGTTGAAGTAGAAGAGCAGCGGTACTTTAAGTACGTCTACATGGCGTTTGGTCCGTGCATTAGGGGATTCTTGAACTGCATCCGTCCTATCATTGTTGTCGACAATACGCACTTACACGAGAAATATAAAGGTATGTTGTTGATAGCAACATGTATTGATGGCAACAACAACATATATCCAATCGCGTTCGGTATTGTAGATGGCGAGAACGATGCATCCTGGCTTTGGTTCATGACCCACTTGAATGCCTCGATCGGAGACATCCCTAACTTGGTGATCATATCAGATCGTCACATATCCATCGAGAAGGTTGTATCAAGTATATTCCCAGAGTCATTCCATGCATTGTGTATATACCATATTCGGAATAACTTGATGGATAAGTTCAAGAATAAGGACATTATTCCGCATTTCTACCTAGCAGCCAAGGCCTACAGGATGTCTGAGTTTCAAATATATTAGTCTAAGCTTCAAAGGTATCCCGGGTGACAGCCTACCTTGAAGAGATTGGATTACATCGGTGGGCACGGGTGTACCAAGTCCATTGTAGGTATGACAAGATGACAACGAATATAGTAGAATGTCTCAATAGAGTATTAAAAGACGCGAGGGAACTGCCTATTACGAAGCTTCTGGAGCATATTCGGGGTTGGTTACAGAATTGGTTCTATGTCCAACGTACACATGCTATGGCATACACAAACCTTGTAACTGACTATGCAATGACTATCCTAAAAGAGGCTGAATCGGTGTCCAGAACGTATCGTGTATCTTCAGTGGACATGTATGTGCTAAATGTTGACGATGGGCATCTTGGTGGGCTGGTTGATCTCCGTTCATGAACATGTACGTGCATGGAGTTCAATTGCATGGAGATTTCATGCTCACACGCAATAGTTGCGGCAGCCATGCGGAACATTAACGTTCAAACGTTGTGCTCAAAGTGGTTCACAGTAGAGTGTGTGCTTGCCGCTTATGCCGAACCGATAAACTTAGTTGGTCATCGACAAGAGTGGAGACAAAGACCTGATTTTGATGACTTTGAAATCTTACCATCGCGAAAGGTGCCAAGTGTAGGTCGACGGTAGATCGTTAGAATCCGGTCTACCGGTGAGGAGCCACGACAAGTACATAAGTGTACGCGATGCGGTCAGAGAGGACACAACAGAAAAACATGCCGGCAGCCACTGATAACGCTTGCCACGGGGACGCATGGGATGCATGAAACGTGAATGCATGGGACCCATTGGACGCATTAGATGCCTTGGACGCATGGGACGCATGGGATACATGAGATGTACGAAACATGAATAGAAGTATGTTGGACGCATGGGACGCATGGGACGAATGGAACGCATGGGACGAATGGGACGCATGGAACGCATGGAATGCATAAAAGTGTAATTGTAATTTTTTTTGTATAGATAATTTTGGGATATAATTGAGAAAATTAATTGTAATTACTTTATATTAAGAAATCGTTAAGTGTATATGTAATTGTAATTGTAATTATTTTACTTTGTAATTGTTTACATAGGTGATCGTTAACTGTATATGTAATTGTAATTGTAATTATTTTACTTCGTAATTGTTTACATAGGCGATCGTTTAGTCATCTAAATTAAATTAAACGATCGTTAAGTGTTAATTAAACGATCGTTAAGTGTTAATTGAACGATCGCATAGTATTTATTAAACGATCGCGTAGTATTTATTAAACAATCGCATAATGTTTATTAAACGATCGCTTAAAATTAAATAAACGATCGATTAGAGTTAATTAAACGATTGCATATTTGTTTATTATATGTTTAAGTGATTACTTAGTATTAAGTCATCGCTTAGTGTAAATTTCACGATCGCATAGTTAGTATAATACATGAAAAATTTAATTGAAACAACTGTATTAAACGAATACTAACTTCATTGATTACCATAAAAATTTGTCTGCCCACAATTCAGCTACATACTGTTTCCTAAATATAGGCATATTGTTTAAATTTAAACTATCTCTATTAGTATTCGTTACAAGATATTCTAAAATTTTACAAGAAAAAATCCCACAGTCGAGGGATTTGCCTTATTGAAGCGTTGTCCTGGATCGCTTCACGTCCCATGGCCGGTACTTGAAATTTGGAAGGTTGGTGTCGAATCCGGCAGCGATCAAAATGGATGGTATGGCCCCGCTGAACAGCTGGAGTCTTAGGTTCACTATGCCCGCACGTATATAGTCTGGATGGAGTCGAAGACGAATATTGTGGACTCCCGAAGGTCGATTGCCGCCATGAGCCAATGCTCATTTATGTTGATCGGCCCGAACACGTAATCCACCTCCGACCATGTAGGCTTGTATTCTTCGTTCAGACCGTGTGCGAACTCCATGAACGTCAAGTGCATCGCCGAGAAGCCTGAGTGTGCAACCTTGTTGGTTCAAGGCTCAACTGTCCCATCGTGCATGACCACACCATCAGGCCATATATTGCATGAGATTCCTTCAATATTCGTGAGGGAATCCTGTAGGAAATCAAATGTTAGATTAAACAGTAATAATAATCGGTCAAATTATGATATCATAAATGCAGGGTACATACCATAACTGCAGTGTTCACCACCGTAAACCGATGTGAACACAAATCGGGGCGGGAGTGAAGCTTGCAGTGAACGTGGAGCACTAGTATATCCATATTCTATAAAAAAATGTAATAGTTTAGCAATAGCAATTGAACTTCTAAACGATCATTTATGAATTCATAAGCAATCGCTTACTAAACATAAACGATCGTGTACTAAACATAAACGATCGCATAGATTTAACTAAACGATCACATAGTTTTGTCTAAACAATCGCTAATATAATCATATGCGATCGTTTAATAATAAGCGATCGCATAGGATTATATAAGCGATCGTTTAGACAAATCTATGCGATCGCTTAATAATATCTAAACGATAAGATGAGGTTTAAAGAAATACTTACGTCCCCAATCACCGATGTATTCTTCTCAAGTGTGCGGAAGAACTCCTTGGTCCGTGAGGCGTATGTGACTGTCCTAACCTCGTCCTTCGTCTTCAGAGTGCTCCTCCACTTCTTATATGCAGACCACAGCACATCCGAAATCAGAAACAAGGGGTCATACACACGGACCAATCTAATGGGGAAGTTGGGGACAGGGACTATAGGTTGGGGAGGGGGTTGCGGTTGGGCAGGTGGAGGTGGAGGTTGGGAGTTGGGAGTTGGTTGGTGTTCGAAAGATTGAGATTGAGAGGGTGGAGGTTGGGAGTGGGGAGTTGGTTGTGGAGGTTGGGAAGGTGGAGGTTGGGAGTGGGGAGTTAGTTGTGGAGGCTGGGAAGGTGGAGGTTGGGAGTGGGGAGTTGGTTGTGGAGGCTGGGAAGGTGGAGGTTGGGAGTTAGGAGTTGGTTGTGGAGGTTAGGAAGGTGGAGGTTGTGAAGGTGGAGGTTGGGAAGGTGGAGGTTGGGAGGTTTGGGGAGGTTGTTGTGGAGGTTGGGAAGGTGGAGGTTTGGAAGGTTTGGAAGGGTTGGAAGGTGGAGGTTGGGAAGGTTTGAAGGGTTCAGAGGTTTGAGGAATTGGTTGAAGAGATTTGGAAGAAGAAGGTTGCGAATTTTGGGGTTTGGACGGTGGAGGTTGGGAAGGTGGGGAAGGTTGTGAGGGGGGAACGGGTTTGGAGGATGTTGGCTCCCTCTTCTGCCTCTTCATATCCTCCGGTGAAAACCTCGTCGGCTTAGATCTCTTCCGACGGTCAGGCATCACCTTCCGTTCCTATACAACAATGGAATTGTGTTAGAATAAATATGTAAATAATGTGTATATGAAATTTAATCACGTAAATACCTCGGCCATTTCGGCTGTGGTTGTTAATTCTCCCATGCTCCTCATGTTGAATGATTGAGTGGGGAGCACTTCAATGGGGAGCTCTTCGATGGAGGGTGGCTGTGTCGTGGGGGGTTGATTGGGGGTGGGTTCTTCATTGGTGGCGACAGTGGTTTCTTCCTCCGTGGCTTTGTCGTAAACCACCATCGCCGTTTCCTCAGTCTCTCCTCTTTCGTTACCCCCGCCACCCCCTTCTTCGGTGGGTTAGTCGTCAGCTTCACCACCCTCGTTCTCCCCATTGTACTCTCTGTCGTCGTCGTTGCCACTCTGAATCAGACGAACAAGACATGTGTTAGACGTATAAATGGTATGCGATCGCATACAAATAGTAAGCGATCGCAAACAAATGCTAAGCGATCGCATACAAATGCTAAGGGATCGCATACAAATACTATGCGATCGCTTACCATTTGTATGCGATCGCATACAATTTGTATGCCATCGCTTAAATTTTCATATGCGATCAGTATGAAAAAAAAACTAAAAACAAACAGAAGGAATCTAGCCTGGCATAGACGCTCTATAAACTTCCTCAGGTCGTCTATCTGCTGGCTTAAATGGTCGTGCTGCTCACGAACCATTGTCGTCAAGTTCGCCAAGTCGGTGCGAACCGCAGATATCTCCTTCGACAGGATTTTGTACGACCTGGAGTGCTTGTGCCTCCTGGAGGTGGGATGCCTCTTAGACGTCTCGACGCGCCTTTTCTTCCCCCTCTGACCACTAGACTGCCCCGGAAGAGGACTCGGGTTGGTGTCCATAACATGTTGCTCGACTTGTTCTTGTTCTTGTGGCAGAGGGTGTTCAACGTGAATTTCGGTTGGCTGCTCGAGACGGTCTTCTCCATGAGAGGTCTCGGGTTGGTCTGCGTCAGCCGATGGCTGATCTCTTGACGCAGAGTTGACATACGGCATCAACTTAACCCCCCTAGCTCTATCCTCCTTGTATCTCAGTTCATCTGGCGAGGGCAGAAGTCTCACTCGAATGATCGTCTGTAATGCAAACAACAAATCAACAATAAAAAGGTTAGTAAACTACTGTAAATGATCCTCTAGATAAGCTAAACAATCGCTTATATTGTACTAAGCGATCGCATACTTATACTCATCGATCGTTTAGCTAATCTATACGATCGTTGATATATCTACGATTGTGTAGACGTATGTCAAACGATCGTTTAGATTCGTTTAAACTTGATAGGAGATGAGTTACCTCTTTAGTTTGGAAGACATTCCTCTCCAATGATTTGTATGATGGAGGTTGAGAACAGGTCCACCTCAGAATTCGTGGAATGGCACTTTTGCTTGATTTGGTAGCCACGAACTTGCTGGAAGTGGACAATATCTCGTATGCCCAGACCTGTAACACAAAATAAACGGATCAGATCAGGCGATGGATTACGCAAAATAAGGAAATATAATTGTTGAAGCATAAAGTGGACTAAATCGTACCTAGAATGCAAGCACATATCCCTTGATGCAATAGTAGGTGATATGCTTGGGGTTGTCTGCCTTCTTGATATCATGCGCCTCTTTCTTTCCGAGCATGATAGTCTTCATACTACTCAACAACCAGTTGATGAAGACAGACAACCAGTCGTAGTTCGCAAAGACTTCAAAGTCATCCACAATCCCAAATATCTTCATGTCGAATTGTGTCTTCTTGTCTTTGCCCATCATAACCGTTTCGATGTACAAGGCGAGGGCCACCTTCACAGCGTCTTGATCGTTGGTAAATATTGTCTTCTCGAAGGCCACCTCGACATCCTTGACCAGCTTTTCTTTCTTGTCATTCGGGTCCCTAGGTCCAAGGATGAGACGCCGTAGTCTCTCGCCACATGTATCTCGATCGACTATTTCTTCCGTCGGCCACAGTCCGGTTACAAGATTGAATTCCTTTTGAGTGAAGGTGACCTTCTTCCCCAAAATGTTGAAGCTTATTGTGTCGGTGCTATCCTTCCTCACCTCCCGTAGCAAGAAGTGTGGAATAGCTGTCCGCTGAACACCAGGTCCACGTCCAGGAGTGGACCAAATGAGGTCTTCCTGTACATCCCCATCTGATTAGTGGTCAGTTTGCTCTTAATCAGGGAGCTGGTTTTGTGAACCATGCAGGAGACGGTGGGTGGGAAGTACTTGTCCTCAGATACCGCCATTATCAACCTACAAATTTAAAATGCAGTACAACATCAGTTAAACATAGTAAAAAAGCCTAAACGATCGCTTATTAAACATTAAGCGATCGTGTAGATTCCTAAGCGATCGTGTAGAATACTAAGCGATCGTTTAAGTTACTAAGCAATCGTGTAGATTACTAAGCGATAGTTTAGTTCGATACGTGATCGCTTAGTAACTTAAACGATCGCTTAGTATTCTACACGATCGCTTAGGAATCTACACGATCGCTTAGTCGTATGACCTAGACTGGGCGATCGTTTAATCTAGGCCAAGAGATCGTTTGATCGAAGTTCATCGATCTCTTGATCTCTACTAAGCGATCGTTTAGCCTGTTGTGGGCGATCTTCAACCTAGTATGGGGCCTACCTTTCAAATGAAGCAGATAACGACGACGATGAAGAAGAGAAGAAGACGAAGACGAAACGTCCGGGAAAAGCGAAAGGTCAAGAGAGAAAGCGAAAGGTTCAAAGAGAAAGCGAAAAGGTTGAGAGAGAAATCGAAAGGGTCAGAGAGAAAGCGAAAGCGAAAAGGTTGAAAGAGGCAAAATGGGGACGTTCAGTGAGAAAGCGGGAAATTTTGAGAGAGAAAGCGAAAGGTTGTGAGAGAAAGCGAAAGCAGAAAAGCATTTCAACGGGTAGGAAGTGACTTTTAAAGAAAAAATGGGAAGGCGCGTTTTGGGTTATTTTAAGTTCGAGAGGGTAAAATTGGTATTTCACGTGTCCAAAAGGTCACTTATGATAAAGTTTTCGGGAGTGGGTCATCCATAGATAAGTTTTTAGTTTTTGGGTCATTTCGTGCAATTTTCCAAAACCGGAGAACCACGTGAGTGAACCCTTCCAAGCCGAGACCACACCCACGCCGAAATACACCTCTGAACCAAGAGTACTTCTGGTGCTGAATACCCACTAATCTTCAAATCTACTACATTCACACTCAACCGGACGACTGCAGATTCAAGTTTCTCTGCCTAGATGAGTGTTCTGATTTGTGCAGCAGCCCCTCTTGTTGTCAACTTAAACTGATACATAAAGCAGCATCCATTTAATTATAAAATTCTCACAACCCTTTATTTATTTAAATCTCCCGCAGTTTAAAACACTCAAATAACTTTGTCATTTTCAACCGTGTATCGGTAAGTTGCTATACACAATATAAAAGTGCATCTCAGTAAGCTTATTTATTTAATATAAAAGTATCATTTACATCATTGATATACGTAAAAGAGAGTATATCAATAAAGTATACATATTTCATTTTATAAGCATGATATTCCAAGTGTATCTATAGCATATTAGATATAAAACATATGTGTAACAGATATCAATTAATAAATACTTGAAGTAAGACATGAGTGTATTAGCAGTGTATCTAACAACAATCAACATTCAAATTAAGTTGTTTTGAAGTAAAACTTGTGTGTTTCATTTTAGAAGCATGGTAGTCTAAGTATATCAACAATATATTAGATATAAGATATGAGTGTATCAAACATTCAATTAGTAAATATTTGAAATAAGACACGAGTATATCAATAGTGTATCTAACAACAATCAACATTCCATGTATATCACATATCAATCAACTTTTTAGTGTATCAATAGTATATCAGATGCATATCATAAGTATATCATCTATTAATCAACTTTCAAGCATATCAATAATATATTAGCAGTATGTTAGATATCAAATAACTTTCAAATTTATCAAAAGTATATCAATACATATCAAACAGCTTTAAAAAATATGAATAGTATATAAACCATATATCAATACATATCAAACATCTTTGGTGAATGATAATAGTATATTAGAAGTTTGGTTCCAAAAAAAAAATAGTATATTAGAAGTATATCACATATAAAACAACATATCAACAGTATATCACATGTCAAACAACTTTCAAAATAGTATGTCGATAGATATCATTTTAAGTACTTTTTGGACTTTTCAAGTTAGTTATTAGACTGGGGTGGATGTTGTTTCCATTTTTGCAAAACTAACACATGGGACGCTGACCCAATTTTTGTAATGTTTTTTTTTTTTTTTTTCTCTCTCTCTCTCTCTAATAGTGCAATTTGCCCTTAATTATATCATTTTATACCAGCACCTCAATTAGTCTGATCCATTCGAAAAATGTCGAAAAAAAAAAGATACTTTTTTTAGATTAATATATATATATACTTGGACCAAGTATACAAAAGCCTTCGTATCCCATATTTTCTTCTACTCCACATTCTTTATAAATAGCGATTGATGCATCATTGCATTCAAGTATATGAATCGAGAACAAAATTAATTAAGGAAGCTTCTGTTAAGTCCTCACACCTCACTTATTTAATTAAAAAACAAGTTTGGAATTTGTTCGATCTTTTTCTTTTTAAATAAATAAAAAAAAAGTATAATGCAATAGAAAATGTAAAAGTAGAATGGTTAAAAGCACTTTGAAAGAAATTCTATACGATTTATTTTATAAAAGAATATTCTTAATCGTGTTTTCTCTTTATTGTTAATCATATAAGATAAGACTTAAGAGAATCGAACAAATAATTGTATCCTCTTTTACAATTTTTGGACGTTCCAAAGCATTTTCATCCATTTTGATATATTTGAAAACAACTCTTTTTAAATATAATAAAAAGAACCAAAATATTTACAAATATAAAAAAAAAAAAAAAAAAAAAAAAAGATAGTAACGGTGTATTTTGCTATTAATTGTAAATGTTTTTAACATTTTTGTCATTTAGGATAATTTCTTATATATTATATTATATTTTTCACCGACCATTTCTCATTTTTATCATTCAAATCCTAAAAATTTCAACTCAAACTCCCAATTGCCTACCCACCTCAGCAGAAAATTAAGTACCGCATAATATTTTTCTAAACAATATCAAACCTATTTTTGTTATTAGAAATTCCATTAAAATATATGGTTTTCCCAATAAATATTGAAAAAAAAAAATGTCATAGACAGTGAAATGATAGTTGTTGAGAAAAAGTCACAATTATACAGCCTATACATGAAAATCTTTAGAGAGAACACAACAAAAAATACAAAATTAAATAAATAAATAGCATACTTTTTTTTATTCACTGATCAATAATGGTGAATCCTAAATATTAATGTTTCACAACAATTATATTTCATACATTTTTTTTTTCTTTATCTTTTTTATTTTTGGTAGAAGATGGGAAATGAAGGTGTCTGTTTTTCTTCCACCAAACTGCAGTCTGCAACACACAGGGAAAGGCTTTTTATACCAAAAGGCTGAATTGTAACTGTAAGAGCGAAGCGAGTCGATTTCGAGTTCTCGGCCCTTGGGAAATGGTTCTTGTGAGTTCTTGCAAAGCTATCTGAGCAAAAATTTCACTTGATCTCAAAATAATGAACATGGAAAGGGTGACACAAATGATGAAAGTTGAAACCGTTCTACGAAAGCGTTGATGTACGAGATTTTCCATAGAGGTTGTAGTAAACCCCCCTCGTCCGATACACCAAGATTAAACTTAACATGCCTGCAATCGCACAGAATCCAGCCATTATAATACAAGTTAGAAAGAAACATATAGCACCCTCGCACTTGTGCGGTCCATCGGCGTAGAGTCTAGTGAACCAAAATGACGAGGAGCTCTGCAGCTGTGAGATGTGATTATGAGCTTGCTTCTCTGCTTCACTATCATATATACTGCTCGCGATTAAGCCAGAAAATATCAGCGATCCTACAGGAGTTGAGAGAGTGATGAAGTTGTATAAAGCCCCAAACTTTTTCAAGCCAAACAATTCAGAGGCAGTAGCAGGCACAATTGCCCAGTGAGCCCCGTACCCGAGCCCCGTTATGAGAGTACCAATGTACATTGCCCCAGGCCATCCCATACCGATGAAGACATGTCCAAATATCATAAGGAATTGTGCAATCGTCATTGCAATGGGTCTTGGATAAGCAAAATCTCTGTTGAAGAAAATGACAGTAAGATATAATGGAAGATTCTAAGAAGTATAAAAGTTTTATTTAATGGCCTTGAGACAACTAAAAGAACTTTTGTACCTCACAACAATCTCAGAGAGGTATCCACCACCAACACGGCCGAGAAAGTTCCATATGCTGATCAGGGATACGAAAATATGTGTATTATCATAACCTAAAGACTGGCTCATCTGTCCGAGGTTATCGATCACAGTCAATCCAGTTCCAGAACCAAGGAGATGGGAGGAAAATATAAGCCAAAAGTCTGCTTTGATTAAAGCTTGACCCAAAGTGAAGTCTTCCCCTCTACGTGGACCCTTCCTCCTCTTGACTCTTACTGCTCCTTCTGCAGCTGCTTGCAATAGTTTCGCTTGCAATTGAGCAATGCGTTTTTGTCTCTCTGATGCAGGAAGTAAGTCCTCTCCCTCTGATTTTTCGTCTTCCACCTCACTAAATATCACTTCATTACCATCTGGTTCAGTTCTAGCAGGTTCTTGTTTCTCTGACGGTGGTAGGAGAGCCTCTTGCTCAGCATATGTTGTCGTCTCCGAGCTAAAAGTCAATGTCACCGGAATCAAAAAGGGCGTAAGAAGGATGACAAACATAACTGCAGTAAAAATGCCTATCACAGTGGGGCTCAAGGTAACAAGATCCTCAACAAGCATGACTCCCATCAAATAAGCAGCCAAAAGGAGGCAGACACCATAAACACTAGTAAAGCTCATGCCATCGGACGGCCTTACTTGTCTATGACCGGCGACAGGTCTGATTAAAAACATCACACCAATAGCCACCAGTGCAGGACCTACTGCAATCATGAATATAAGATTGGCTGAATCAGGAGAATGCATGATTGCATATATCTGAGTCAAAATTGCACCACTTAAACCAGCAAAGCCTTTCAGAATCCCAACCACAGGGCCCCTACTTTTCGGAAAGTTTTGTACGCAAGAAACCAGTGAAACTGTATTGAAGTACGTCTCCCCATTCGTTCCCATAAATACAAGAACGCACATCTGCACAATGATATCCATACTTGACTAAACAAAAATGGTAAAAGAAAAAGAAAATAGCTTAACAATTTGTTCTTCAAACTTTAATTGGTTAAAGTAGTTCAGTTACAGTTATTCATGCATCTCACCCCACATTTCCTTCCATATACTCAATGTTCTCTTCAAACTAAAAATTCTAGAGTAACTTGGCCAGAAGATGATGCAATTTACCAATTTTAATGGATAGGTTAGGAAGGATTGATTCAGGACCTTCCAAAAGGATTTTTCAATAGCTTCAATCAACCTATATATTCAGAAAATCTGTTTGTAAAGTACTTCTCACAGCAATCAGTTATGCATTCATGAATGTTCAATAAAATTGCTTCTATAATCTTAGAGAAACAAATTATCAAAACAGATAATCTGCTTCCTGCTGCATTTTTCTACATCACAACTTAGAATAATCTTTCAGAGAAATTCTAAGGCAAATACCAAACTATCTTTAATCTAACAGTCATCACAACCAACCCCTGATGCGCTTTAGAGACTAACAACAGATTCCAACTCGTTGACCACTATGCAACTTTTGAAATTAGTTCGCAAAAGCAAAACACCTCCACCAGAAACCATCCAATCAAGATCTGAATATGGATATCCCATTGGTGACATTTAAAGACGACGATCCATACCCATAAAGAAAAATGAAATGGAATCCGAATAGAAACTCAAACAAGGGGCATAAAAAAGAAAAGAGCAGGAGAGTGAAAACTTACAGCCCAGAGAGGCAAAACGGGAGCTCGACCAGAGACGATGAGCCAAATCCAACCATACCCAACAAAGTTATGGATAGCACCGACCAAGAGAGCTCCCCAGAAGGGCAGTATCTCCGACAAGGTTGCGGCCAAAATGCCGACGCTGTCGCCAAGGTCTTTCGCGACACCGAGACGTGCAATTTGCCTCTGATTGTAACTCAAATTGGTTTTGATCACCGGCGATATGCTTCCAAAAAGATACCCAATTCCAGCGCATGATTGAAGCCATATTGCAGCCACAAAAACTAACCATCTATTGTTAATGAAGGCTACAAGTTTCTCATTCCACCGACCCATCAATGCCCAGAAACCCAAATTTCTCCGGTGTTGCGTTCGTTTAGAAATTTAGCTGCCAAAAAGGAAAATTAGAGAATCAAAACGAAATGGGGAGGCCTCTAAAAGCAAATTGGCAGAGACGGGTGGGGCAGAACACAGCGCAGGCGGTGAAAAACGGGAATGATAACGTGGGGTCGATTGATGGAAATGGGGTGGCAAAATAAAAATGGATGTTTTTGATAATTAATTAGAAAAATCTCCATCATAGCGTTGGCGCTCACTGTGTTCTGTTATGCACGACACACAAGAAACTAGGAGTTGGATATGGCTATGGCTATGGCTGTGGCTGTGCCAATGGCGATTCAAATTAGAAGACGACAAGGAAGCAAATTTGATAATCTACCAGAAATGTCACCTTCTACAGAGTTACTATTTGATTATTTTATTTGGGAATTGTGATCCAATTCCAAACGTTTTTCCTTTTGAAATTTAATCATTGAGTTTGTGGGTAAAGTTTTTTTATCTTTTTTCTCTCTTCTTCTTCTTCTTCTTCTTCTTGGTCTCTCGAAAGAAAAGTCTTTTTTTTCTTTTTTCTTTTCTTTTTTTCCTTCTTAACCTAATACATGAAATCAAATTATTTCGTTGAAGAAAATTGTCCCAACAATATCCATAAATACAATTGCCCCTCCACCGTTTATATTTCTTTTTAAGGAATAATATATTTACACACGTGGTTTATTTGTAAAAAGCCGACCTATAATACTATTATATTTAACATTTAACATGTATTTTGATTGCTTGTTTACAAATTTGACAATTCCCATTTTTAGTCTTTCAGTTTTGTTTAATACCTGCATTTGGTTATTAAGTTCTATTATTTATTTTTAGTTCATTTCGTAATAATTCGGTGAATCTATCTTTATTAATTTTCTTTAATTATAAAGAAAATTTTATTTTTAAAAATATCTTTTTAAAAAAATATATAATGCCACATCTTAAATGAGTTACTGCAACCCAAATATTTTTGGATATATAATGTGTGTTCAATTCAAATAATTGATAGGTGAAAGTCCCATCAAATTTGACAAAAAGGATATAATTCATATTTTTGGGTCAAAATATTATTTTGGTTATGTAATTTGAGATTTGTTCAGTTTTGGTTTATGTATTTTTTAATAAATCTTAAATTTTAATTTTAATTACCAGTTTATTGTTATTTTTTAATTAAAAAAAAAAACTTGTTGATTATAGATTAACATTTTTACTATGAACTTTGGAAGTATATTTACGTGTTATATTTTCTTATATGAAAATTATTGTTATTATATAATCAATTTCGATAAAAAATAACTTCAAAAACTAAATATAAAATTTATTAAAAATATAAAGATTAAAATTGAACAAACTATTAAAATATATAGGCTAAAATTAAACAAACTTTAAAATAGATGGTCAAATAATATTTTACCTAAATTTATTTCTTTGTGTTGGCAACAAATACAGGGGAATGAACTACCTATCATAAATTGGGGTTATTAATTGAGTGTGATAGATTAACTATTAGATTGGTTTTTTTTTTTTTTTTTTTTTTTTTTTTTTTTTTTTTTTTTGCTTTTTACACTTAGATTTGACGTTTTGATGGAGCTTGTTTAATTAGTTCAATTAATTAAATTCTAGTATAAATGTCGATAGAATATACAATTTGCATGTCAATGGATATTATTAAAGAAGGAATATGAATTTCAATAAATTCATATTATAGTATATTAATGAATGAAGAAACATGATTTCTAAATAAATCTGAAATTATTATTATTATTACCATTTATATTTAGCAATACCTATTATATTTTGTTGAAGTTTTATGATAGATTTGAAATTTTAAGTTATCATCCATAATAATACTAAAATACATATAAAAATATATGATATATGCACATGTTAACAAATATTTGATTCTCTAATTTAGTTTAATGTTTGTTGTTTTACTTAAAATAATCAATTTTCTCAATAAAAGTTGGATAATTAAATAATATTCAAATAAGCAAAGTACTTAGGTACAATACAAGACGTGCCTAACGCAACACACCAAATTTTCTAAGGAGAAAATTACTATTTTTTTCTATTTTTTTCCACAATGTCACTTTTTTTTTTTTTTTTTTTTTTGGGTGTGACAATGACACACAATTGGACTAGAATTACAAAAAGCTTCACTTGGAGATAAGAACAATCACTTTTATTTATTTATTTATTTATATTATTATTAGAAAAATTAGTAGGGGCATTTAAGACATTCACTTCATTATTAAAATGGACATAATATCAGTTTTTATCACATTTTTTTAAGAGAATTCAAAATTACTTTGAAGTTAAAAAAAAAAAAAAAAAAATTATATAGTATTCTCCCATTATTTATCCAATGTATTTACATAAAATTTCACAAATAATTATTTAATATTATTATTGTTGAAAAATTATGTATTTATTATTTTGATAATAATGACAAAGAATAAAAGTTAAAATGATAGCTTATTTTTTAGTAATAAATATCTGAACCAGATGTGGGACATATATTTTAAGGGTGCAACTTGCAAGTATTTATTTTTGTTTAATCATAAGAATAATTAACCATCCAAACATTGATTATGATTATGTTTGTCGGGTTACTTTCTTAATCAATATTTAAACTAACTGTGAGATGAAAGATGCTTCAAGGTTGCAGCTGCCACAATATATTTTAGTCATGCTTAAATGTGAATAAAACGTTACTCACATCCTTCTATTATTTATTTGTTTAAAACGTTTTAGGCGATTTACAAAAAATACTCCTAAAGTATGATGGTAGTTGTAATTGATAAACATTTATAGACATTTGTATTAGTAATAGATGATATTGGTCCATCAATGTCTATCATTATCTATTAATTTGAGAAAAAAAAATTGTTATATTTAAAAATATTTTCTACAGTTTTATCATTTAAAACAATTACAATACGCTCTTCATAACTTAAACTTTAACCCAAGTGTATCGAGTTTCTTCATAGCATTATCTATTAGAAATGAAATTTTTTAACATCTGACTCCATACTACCCAAGGATTTAATTGCACACTTGAAATATAGCCCAAAAAGTCAAGAGAACGCTTGGGTAATTGGTTTATATAGATCATTTCTGGTTGTGACCACAAGAAAACCTCTCTCGTGGCCCTTGCTTAATTCCTTGTTCTATAAACCGGTTGCTGGTTGATCTAATCGGACCCCGGACACGCAAGAGCCCAGCCCGAGAGGACGGAAAGGACAGAGATATAAAGCAATATCTGTTCATAAAGTACATCTCGCATCGCATACCAAATATCTCATACCTACTTGAGAAAGAGTCTTTTGGCGGTTTATCTCAGCTCTAGTCTAGACTTTTCCACCCAAAGAAGTTCTTGGAAAGCCTTTAGAACGGGCAACAAAAACAACTATTATTTATTATTATTTTTTTTTTCCTTCAAATTATATTCACTTCAAAGCTTCGGATCAAACTAACTTATTGGCCTAATAGTTTTAAATGGTAAATTGAAAATTAAAATAAACATTTTTATGAAACAGTGATTTTTGTTTTCAACACAAAGCACAAACAGACTCAAAATCATAGTACTAGTGCGAGTACATACAACTATTTTGTTTTTGTTTTTTCCCTTAAAGAAAAACAATGGTTTGGATATTATCAATAATAAAATACAATTTTAGTGGGTCCCTTGTTATTGTGATTTGTGAGTTCTTATCTACTAATTTATCATTTAATGTTTAATAATGTGGGGGTCTAAGAAAAATGGGATTATGGACTTGGAATATCGCTGCTATAAGATAGATGGATGCTATTTTAATCGAATTAGAGTCAAATTAGCAATTATATTTTTTTTTAAAGTGAATATCTCTCTTGTTTCTAATTAATAGTGGAGTCCAATGATGATTTTATTTTAGTTTATAAAGTTAAATCTCATTTAATATTTAAAAATGGTATCACATGTTTTAGTTTTCTTTAGTCTAAATAAAGAAATACTCATCTAAAATGAAAACATATCACGGTTGTATATCTACCTAGTGGCTTGATCCAAAAATTTTGTTGGTGGAGATTTTATAATTAAGTAAAAATAATTTATTAATAAGTAGTTTTAAAAATTGATAAGCTTCACTTTCACTCACTTTCGTGCATTACAATCTCCATCCAAAAGATTTCATATTTTGAAATCGATGCATAATAACTTCATTATCTATCTAATCGAATAAATCTTTTTCAATATATGTTACAAGACAATCATTCATCCATTAATCTCTCGTTTAATTATGCAATTGAGTCTTTATAATACACATTGTAGAAAGTGTCCTATCTGTGGTAGTTGTTGTATAAAAGTTAAAAATTAAAATGTATAAACTAAACGTAATTGAAACGTGAAAACCAATTACATATAATTAAAATAACAAATTAAAAAAGAAGAAGAAAAATAAATTAAAAACCTTACCTCATACCTCATAAGCTCGAAGAAGAAGGCCAATAAGAAGTTGAAGAAGAAATTAAAAAACTGAAGAATTATTGAACTTGAAGCCTTATAAAAATAAACAAAAAAAAAAAAGAAAAAATCTAAAAGTAATTTAAAAATGAAGTTGTTCCTTCCTAATTTCTCCGCTTTTTGAATATTAAAGGTCTGTTAGAAGAAGTACAATTTGAAAATAGATGTGTGGAATGGAAATTCAACTAGGTTTTAAGAAGGGCTAAGGGCACATTTACCATTGGGCTAAGTAAAGTTTTTGTTACTAAATTAGTTTTCTTTATATATATTATATAGAGAGCATAAAGTTGAGGGTGGGCTCTGGGCCCATACTAAATCTACCACTGTATTTGTCCATAAAGAGTGTTTCTCAGTTCAAATACCTGA
Organism: Citrullus mucosospermus; assembly: GCA_030954485.1. Classification (NCBI taxonomy): domain Eukaryota; kingdom Viridiplantae; phylum Streptophyta; class Magnoliopsida; order Cucurbitales; family Cucurbitaceae; genus Citrullus; species Citrullus mucosospermus. The sequence continues at coordinate 7,919,893 of CM062065.1, forward strand.
GTGATTAGTTCAACGAGCATGACAAGCTTGCTATGAGTATCGTAATTATCGATTCAAGAACCAAAAGAGAAGCCTAAAATGAGACATCTTTTATAGAAAGATTATTTACAAAGACTTGGACTTCATTATTAAAACAGTCCTAACCTTCAAGTATATTTCTGAGGATCGATCAAAGAACCAATCTCGACTCAAAATGGATAAAACTTAGCTTCACCAAACAATATCGTTCTAAAGTATTGTAGCAACTCAATGACTCCAAATTGAAGCTCACGTGATTTTATGTCTTGTTCAATAGTTTTGTAGCAACCCAATGGCTCCAAGTTAAAGTTCACATGATTTTATGTGTGTGTGTTGGGTTCTCTATTATTATAATTGAAGACTACAATTCTCTTAACCCACAATTAGCTATCGTGAAGACCACAATAGCACATTGAATCTCACCAATTAGTTAAAGTGAACACACACAATTACACAATAATGTTTTCTTCTATTAAAGTATACAAAATTTAATTAAAAAAATGAAAAAGTTTCAATTTTAACATTTTTTTTAGTTTTAATATAGTTATAAAAAAATAAAAAAAATAAAAAAAAAACAATTGCAAGTAATGCAATCAAACTCATAACATAACACAATCCAAAAGAATTTACAGATATAACAAATTTGAGATAAACTCTTAGAATTTATTGGTGATAGACTATATTACTAATAAGATACTATTAGCGATAAATTTTGTCATATTTACAATTATTTAAAAATATTGTTATACATTCAATTACTAATCTAAAAAATACTACTAATTGTAACTATCCTCTAAAAATGAAATATAAAACAAAGGTATTAAAGTTCCTTTCTTAAACTAAAGTATTAAAAAATGTAATGAAAAAAAAAAAATCAACTTTGACCTGTTTTTTAGTTTTAGTATAGATATAAAAAATAAGCATAAAAAATGTAATCAAATTCTTTTTTTAAATTAAAGTATACAAAATATTAAAAAAAAAAAAAAAAAGTTTGAAAAAGTTTCAAATTTGACTTTTTTTTTTTTTTTTTTTTTTTTTAAGTTTTAGGATAGTTATAAAATATAAAGCATAAAAAATGTGTTTCAATTCCTTTCTTAAATTAAGGTTTAAAAAAAATCTAATTACGAAAAAATTGAATAAGCAACTTTGACTTTTTTTTTTCTGGGTAGTTCAGTATAGTTATAAAAAATGAACTATAAGAAAATGTAATCATTTTTTTCTCAAATTAAAATATAAAAATGTAATTACAAAAAAATTTAAAAAGTTTCAACTTTAACTTTTTTTTTTCTTTTTTTCTTTTTTTTTTTTAGTTTTAGTATAGTTATAAAAGATAAATGCATAAAAAATTATAGTAAAATCCCTTTCTTATATTAAAATATACAAAAATATAACTACCAAAAAAAAAAAAAATCTCAACTTTGATCCTCTTTCTAATTTAAGTATAGTTACAGAAAATGAAGCATTCAAAAAACTGTAATCCAAATTCTTTTTTAAATTAAGTATAAAAAATTTGTTACAAAAAAAATACTGATAAAGTAAACTTCGATCCGTTTTATTTTTAGTATTATTATAAAAAAGTGAGGCATAAAAATGTAATCAAATTTCTTTAAAATAAAATATATATATAATTAGAAAATGGTCCCACCTAATGTTGGTCCCTTTATTATTATAGTTAAAGACCGCATACAGACAAGCACACATACAGAGTATTAACAGATATACCACATTGAAAAAAAAATGTATATTTAGCTCTCGAATATATTAAAATACACACAAAGTATTAACAGATATAGCATAGTGGAAAATGATTTATATTTAGCTCTTAGAATATATTAGTGATAGACTATATTGCAAATAGGAGTCTATTAGTGGTAGAGTCTATCGCTAATAGATAATTCTTTAAAAATGTAGTTGTACACTTAATTATTAAGTCTCAAAATGTTATTCATTACCATTCTTTATAAAAAAAATGAGGCATAAAAAAAATGTATTAAGCCTCTTTTCTTAAACTAAAGTATAAAAAGAATTAATGACAAAAAACTGAAAAATTTTCAACTTTGACTTTTTTAAAATTTTAGTATAGTTATAAAAAAAATGAAACATAAAAATGTAATCAAATTCATTTCTTAAATTAAAGTATAAAAAAAACTCTCATTACAACAAAATTGAAAATTTTTTAACTTTTTTTTTATATAGAAAAATGAAGCATAAAAGTATAATCAAATTTGAATATTAAATAAAGTATAAAGAATGTAATTAAAAAATTAGAAAAGTTTAAACTTTGACTTTTTTTTTTTAGTTGTATTAGATTTTTAAAAGATGAATGAAAAAAAATGCAATCAAATTTCTTTCTTAAATTAAAGTATAAAAAGCTATAAATAAAAACATCAACTTTTATTATAAATATTATATTTATAAATAGATGTCCATTATGTAACCAAGTTTAGTGGCTAAAGTACATGTGTCTCCTAAAGACATATCCTTAGTGGCCATGAAGCTCCACCACCTACTTGCCAAATTGCCTATAAATAGAGGCTTTTGGTAGATATTGCAACACACACATTGGAGAGAAAAGAAGAGAAAAGATTGGTGAAATTTGTTTGAGAAATTTCATTTTTCATAAAATCTAACTTTCTTTATTTTAAGTTTACTTTATTTAATTTGGTTATTTTAATTACTTTGATATTATTATATTATTTATTATTTATTATTATAATTTCTCGATTTTTCGTCATTTTGCTATTCAATTTTACAACACGTTATCAGTACGAACTCTTGTCGTTTTCCGGTTGAAGGTAGATTCTGAAGGTATGCCATTTTCTCTTTGCTATAATTAGTAAATTAAACGTTGTTTCGCATATTTAGTATATATAAAATTGCTAATATAAATATAATTCTTTGTGATAGTGTTATCATGACAAATCTTACAAAAAAAAAAAAAAAAGAATTTGCAGCCCTTGACATTAATGGAAATAATTATTTGTCATGGGTGCTTGATGCTGAAATACATCTAGATGTCATGAACCTAGGAGAAACAATTAAAGAGGTAAATGCAACATCCCTTCAGGAAAAAGCAAAAGCTATGATTTTCCTTCGCCATCATCTCCACGAGGGATTGAAGATGAAATATTTAACAATAAAAGATCCTTGTATCTTGTGGAAGAATTTAAAACAGAGACATGATCATTAGAAAACAGTCATTCTTTCTAAAGCTCGTTATGAATGGATGCATTCAAGGCTCCAAGATTTCAAATCAGTAAGTGACTACAACTCCGTATTATTTAAAATCAGTTCAAAATTATTATGCGAAGAGAAAATTACTGATGTGGATATGTTGGAGAAGACATTTTCTACATTTCATGCCTCGAATATGCTCATGCAGCAGCAATATTGAATGAAAGATTTTAAACAATATTCTGAATTAATTTTCATGTCTTCTCGTGGCTGAACAAAATAATGAGCTATTGATGAAGAACCATGAATCTCGACCAACTGAAACAACACCATCCCTGAAGTGAATGCTGTAAATTTTAATAATCATGGTCAAGGTCGTGGTCGTGGTCGTGGTCGTGACCGTGGCAGAGGAATAAATAATAATTTTTTTCGTAGTGGTTATTCTAATCATCCAAATTTCAAAAGAACCACCCGAAATGATGATCATAAAGAAAATGCTCCACAAGATAAAAATTCAAAAGATGATGAGCATAAATGCTTTCAATGCAGGATGACTGGGCATTGGTCTCGTGTTTGTCGTACATCAAAACACCTAGTTGATTTATATCAAGCTTCCCTGAAGGAAGAAGGAAAAAATGTGGAAGCAAATTTTGCATACCAAGATAATGATATATTTGACCCATCCAATATGACAAATTTAGATGTGGCGGACTTCTTTGAATCTCCTAAATAGAAAATCAATACAAATGATGGCATAGCAAACGTTTCTTTTAATTTTGAGAATATTTAGAATTAATGTTGTTTGTTTTGTCCATCTGTCTTTCATGTTTTTTAAATCTTGTATTTCAAGTTTTGTTTTTCTTATTGTAATTATCTTGTTTAAATGAAGAATCATGGACAATTTTCATATATTGAGTGACTAAAAAATGAGGAATGAAGATTTATGTCTAACAGACTGTGCAACTACACATATAATACTTACAAATAGAAAATATTTTTCTAAATTAACAATGCTGGAAACAAAAGTCAATACAATATTAGGTTCTGCAAACCTGATTGAAGGATTTGGAAAAACAAATATTATTTTGCCTAGATGAACAAAATTTACAATTAACAATGTGTTGTTCTCTAGTCAATCAAAGAGAAATCTATTAAATTTTAAAGATATACTTTGCAATGGTTATCATATTGAGACTGATAGGAAAAATGAGATAGAATATATTTATATCATATCTCCTGTTTCACATGAAAAAAACATATATTGAAAAAGTTGCCAGCTTTATCTTCTATTATACTCATATACGAGTCTTTGAAACATATGCAACAATGAATCTGAAGTTCTTGAATCCAAATATATTTACAATTTAGCATGACCGGTTAGGTCATCCAGGATCTATAATGATGAGAAGAATCATTGAAAATTCAAATGGACAACCATTAAAGAACCAGAAGATTCTTCAATCTAGTGAATTATTATGTGATGCTTGCTCTCAAGGCAAATTAATAATTAGACCATCACCAGCTAAAGTGGGAACTAAATCACCTGCATTTTTGGAACGAATTCATGGGTGATATATGTGAACCTATTAACGCACCAAGTGGACCATTTAAATACTTTATGGTATTAATAGACATATCCAGTAGATGGTCGCTCGTGTGCTTATTATCAAGTCAAAACCTTGCATTTGCAAGATTACTTGCTCAAATAATTAAGTTAAGAGCACAATTTTCTGATTATACAATTAAGATCATTCGTCTTGATAATGCTGCTGAATTTACATCTCAAACTTTCAATAATTACTGTATGTCAATTGGGATAAATTTTGAACATCCTATAACTCATGTTCATACACAAAATGGTTTAGCAGAATCATTTATAAAACGTTTGCAATTAATTGCTAGATATTTACTTATGAGAGTTAAGCTTCCTATGGGGACATGCTATTTTGCATGCTGCGTCAATTGCACACATTAGACAAGTAGCTTATCATAAATACTCACCATTACAATTAGCTTATGGCCAGGAGCCAAATATTTCTCATCTAAGAATTTTTGGATATGCGGTATATGTTCCAATTGCTCCACCACAATGTACTAAAATGGGTCCTCAAAGGAGATTAGGAATATACATTTGATATGATTCCTCATCAATTATTAAATATCTTGAATGCCTGACGGGTGATGTATTTACTGCACGATTTGCTGATTGTCATTTTAATGACACAAATTTTCCAACATTAGGGGGAGGAACTAAGAAGTTGGAAAAGTAAATTGCATGGAATGCATCATTATTGTATCATTTAGATCCTCGTACAAATCAATGTGAACTTGAAGTTCAGAAAATAATTCATTTGCAAAATATAGCAAATAAATTACCAGATGCATTTATAGATGCAAAGAAAGTAACTAAATCACATATACCCGTTGCAAATGTTTCGTCGGAAATTGATATCCCAACATAACAAGTTGTTACTAATGAATCTAGAACACGTCAGAAGTATGGTAGACCAGTGAGTTCCAAAGATAAAAATCATCGGAAAAGAAAAATAAACGATAATAAAAAAGACTTGGTTGAGGATGTAAATATCCAGGAAGAAACCTTGGACATGACTGATAATCCAATTAGTGAATAATGTGAAATACCTAAAGATAATAATGAAATTTCAATAAATTATGTCATGACAGGAAAAATATGGAATCGAACTCATGTAATTATTGATAACATTTTTGCATATAATGTTGCACTTGATATTATATCTGAAAATGAGGATCCTAAACCAAAATCTGTTGAAGAATGTCGACATAAAAAAGATTGGCTTCAGTGGAAATAAACAATCGAGGCAGAATTAAACTCACTTTAAAACGTCAAGTTTTTGGACCAGTAGTCCGGACACCAAAAGATGTCAAACATGTGGGATACAAATGAATATTTGTGAGAAAAAGAAATGAAAATAATGAAATCACAAGATATAAAGCAAGACTAGTTGCACAAGGTTTTTCACAAAGACCTGGTATTAATTATGAGGAGACATATTCTCCAGTGGTGGATGCAATTACATTAAGATAGTTAATTGGTCTGACTGTGTATGAAAATTTAGACATGCATCTTATGGATGTTGTCCCAGCATATTTATATGAATCTATTGATAATGATATTTATATAAGAATCGTAGAAGGATTTAAGATACTTGAAATACATAAATCAAGTTCTCGAGAATTATATTCAATAAAGTTACAGAGATCACTATATGGATTAAAACAATTAGGACGAATGTGGTATAATCGCCTAAGTGGATATTTGTTTAAAGAAGGATATCAAAATAATCCAATATAGCCATATGTTTTTTATAAAGAAATCACAATTAGGATTTGCTATTATATCTTGTATATGTTGATGACCTAAATATAATTGAAACTCTTGGAAAGCTTTGGTGAAATATGCTATTATATTTGTATATTTTGCCTTAGGATTACAAATTGAGCATTTAGCAGATGAGATATTTGTTCATCAGTCAACCTTTACAAGAAATTTTTTTAAAAAGATTCTATATGGACAAAGCACATCCATTAAACATTCCAATGGAAGTTCGTTCACTAGATGTAAAGAAAGATATATTTCGACCTCGAGATAATAATGAAGAAACTCTTGGTCCTGAAGTACCATATCTTAGTGCAATTGGTGCACTTATGCATCTTGCTAATAATACAAGATCAGATGTTGCATTTTCAGTAAATGATACAGTTCTTCTCCAACAAAAAGAGATTGGAATGGAATTAAGCATATACTCCGTTATCTACGAGGAACGATCAATATGGGTTTGTTTTATTCAAATAAATCAAATTTTGACTTAGTTGGTTATGCAAATTCTGGATATTTACCTAATCCACACAAAGCTAGATCTCAAACAGATTATTTGTTCACTTGTGGAAGAATTGATCTTGGCGATCAGTGAAACAGACCATAACAGTTACTTCCTCAAATCATGCTGAAATTCTTGCAATCCATGAAGCTAGTAGAGAATATGTATGGCTAAAATCAATGACTCAACACATTCGTGAAACATGTGGCTTGTCTTCTAGTAAATACCTCCAAAAACATTATACGAAGACAACACAACATGTATAGCCCAAATCAAATGAGGATATATTAAAGGGGATAGAACAAAGCATATTTCACCAAAGCTTTTCTACACTCATGATCTTCAAGAAAATGGCGACATCACTGTACAACAATTTTGTTCGAAGGATAACTTGGTAGACTTATTTACAAAATCATTAGCAACCGCAACCTTTGAAAATTGGTGCAGAACATTGGGATGCAGCGACTCAGAAATCTCAAGTAATGTTCCTACGAGGGGAGCAAATGTATTGTATTTTTTAAAAAAAAACATTTGATTATATGAAATATGTACTCTTTTTTCTTCACTGGGATTTGAGACATATTTCATATAATATATTTGTAAATAGATGTCCATTATATAGCCAAGCTTAGTGGCTAAAGGCCATGTGTCTCCTAAAAACACATCCTTAGTGGCCATGAAACTTCATCACCTACTTGCCAAATTTCCTATAAATAGAGCCTTTTGGTGGATATTGTAACACACACAATGGAGAGAAAAGAAGAGAAAAGATTGGTGAAATTTGTTTGAGAAATTTCATTTTTCATAAAATCCCACTTTTTTTATTTTAAGTTTACTTTATTTAATTTGGTTATTTTAATTAATTTGATATTATTTTATAATTTTTTCGATTTTTGTGCTCCCATTTTTTCGTTATTTTGGTACTCAATTTTACAACAACTTTGATATATATATATATATATATATATATATATATATATATATATATATATATATATATATATATTTTGTAAATTTTAGTATAGTTATAGAAAATGAAGCATACAAAAAATTGAAATTAAATTACTTTCTTAAAATGTTTTAAAGAATTGATGAAGTTTCAAATTTATCCTTTTTTTTTTTTAAGTCTAATTATAAAAAATGAAACATAAAAGATGTAAACATATTCTAAGAAAGTGTGTATATATATAAAATTACAAAACAGCCCCTTAATATTTAACTAAATTTTCATAAAAGTTAAAAGAATGATATAATTGTAAGGAAAGAAAGAATTGTATATAACTTGCAATTGATTGCTAAGTTCAACCTGAGTGGATAATGACGATGACTCAGTCACAAATCCTGATCCATTATCAACTCTTTATACTTCGTCCAATTCCAAAAATAATAATAATAATAATAATAATAATAATAATAAAAATCTTTTTCCTTTAAATTTAATAAATGACAGAAATCGATGTTTTGTTTTTATATGTTTAAAATAATAATGTTCAAGTTATTAATCAAGTTCCTTCAAAAAAAAAAAAAGAAAAAATCAAATTATTAATCAAGTCTTTTCCTTTTGGCATCTACATTTTTATCAAAATTTAGTTCACTCTCTTCATAATGATTTCAACCTAACAAAAACATTCTATACATCTTGAAAATCTCTTGAATTAAAAGAGCATAATTAATTTACCCAAAAGTAGTAATAATAATTAATTACCATTTGTATTTAAAGTAAGTGTTTAGTCTTAGATTTGGAAGTGTAAAAATTAAATTTGTGACTAAGTAGATACAAAGTTTAATATTCAATGACTACATTTATAATTTAATCCAAATTTTAACTTCGTCTTTATAATTCAAATCTTAGTTCCTTCAATTGATTTTTTTTTTTTTTTAATTTGTTCAAACTTTACTGTTGACCTTAATTCACAAAAGAATAAGTGACCACGAGTATTTTCGAATAAGCTAACTACTTTAGCTGATTTGTTTAGGCCACCAATTATAAGAATTGACATTTTCAATTATTATAACCTACAATTAACTATTGTATTACTATTCCAAATTTTTCTTTGTTACAATGTTTGCTATTTGTAGATACTGTAGTGTTTACTATTTCTACTCATGCTCTCTTTCCCTATTTGTTACCATGTTTACTATTTCTTACTTAGATTTAAATAGTCTGCACGCTAAACACAAACTATTATAACCTAGACGATAATAGTCTGCACCCAAACATAAACTATTGTAACCTACAAACTATTATAACTCACACATTATAATTATTATTGAGTATGTTAACCAATTCAACACCTCAAATGCCCCTGAGTGATTTAGTATGCTATTGTTGAAAAAAAAAAAAGTAACCATCCAATTATGAGAATAAAATTGAAAGTTGGAAAGCTAAGGTCTTGTTATATAACGATTTTGATTTTTTATTTTATGTTTTTGAATTAAGTAGGTTTCTTCTTTAACTTTTTTTTTAATCTGTTTTGCACCTATACTGACGAACATACTTGAATTTCTAATCAAATTTGTTTTAAAAAAAGTACTTTTTTTTTTATTTGTTTGATAACTATTTATAGTTGTTTTTGAAAATTATAATTTATAAACATTACTTCTATCCATAAGTTTCTATATTTTATTATTTATTTTCTACTCATGTTTTAAAAAATCAAGCAAAAATTTGACAAAAAAAAGCTGCTTTTGGTTTAAGATAATTTGACTGAGAATTCAAGAGTTTTTTTTTTTTTTTTTTTTTTTTTTTTTTTTTTTTTGTAAACATAAGTAAAAACGATAATATGAAATAAACAAAATTTAAAAAATAGAAAACTAAAAATGATAATGGAGCCTTAGTTTTTTAAAACATTAGTAGAAAGCAGTAAACAAAATATAGAAACCTATGAATGGATGTAATATTTATAAGCTTGATGCATGCCATGAAATGCATGTTTTTGAGTCTTTATTTGTACACTTTTACTTTGAAAATTGGATTCTTGCATGAGTTTATCCCTACAAATTTGTCTTATTCAGTGAAATGAGCCCAGGAGAAGTTGTACTTGCTTAAAAGTCATTAATTGCTAATTTAGAGGTGTTTTGATGAACTTTGGTAGGTATTTAAGGCCACATTGCAAATTTTCCTGTGCGTCAGATTCAATGTAGTCGCATTAGTGAAGCCTTAATTTTTCAGAATGCAGTCCAGTCAAAGGCAGTGGCGATTTTTATGTTTTTATCAGTTGCGCAGTCTCGATTTTGCCTAGTAAAACCTTAGAGCATGGATTTTGGTCATCCTCAACTACTTCAAGGCCTATAAAAGGAAGGAAAGTCCTCCATTTCACACAACAACTCTTCATTGTCGAGATATCACAAATTCACACCATTTTCTGTCACTTAACCAGCCGTGGACGTTTCTCAATTCCCAAAGTTAGTAGCCATAAGAATGAAAGTCCCTCTGAGGCGTTGCAACTCTAGGTCATCTCATCTCGTGAAAGCGTGCGGTAATAAATGATTCTTCCTTGATAAAAGGGAATCAACCTAGGGAAAGACTAGGAAATTGAGGACTTGTCCGCGCCCCTTGAGTTGTATTTTTTTTTAGCAACAACTTTCATTTAATTCTTGAAGTTCTTTCATTTTTTTCTTAATCCTATGGTTCTTGATCTAATAAAGTTAATTATTTTATCAAAAGTTAATTATTTTTCTAGGGGATTGGCAATGTAAATGCCCTAGGGTTGTTTGACGCATTCTCTTTATTGAATTTAAAAGATAAAATAGGTGATTTAAACTGGTCATTTAATCTAACGATCTAACGGAACTCTAATGCTGAAAAGGTTAAGATGTAAGCAGATGTCATAAAGAGATATGGGGCCAAGAGTCTAGAAATAGGATGGTCATGTCACCTTAGAAATAAGGGACACTATAGGATTAACTGTGAACTTGAACAAATCTAACATCCATCTAACCATAGACTATTTCAATGGGAACTTGATGAGTTGATTTGTCTATATGTCTTGCCTTTACTGCTATATCCAGAATTATTCCACGTATTGAAACATTAGGCATTAGTTGCTTAGACCTTCTAAAGGAGCTTGACACAAAACCAAATAGGTGTAGTTTTTTGTTCATGTGTAATTCATCGTTTTGGTATGATGCAGTCGCATCACCTAAGGCACATCACTTGAATGGTTGTAGCATTGCTTGCCCCTGTATGATTCCCATTGTTTATTGTTTCTAAGTTTTCTCTCACCTACCATGATACAAAGTTTTCACTATTTACCTTGGTTTCATTGGTCCATAGTCATAATTAACTTAACATCAATCTAGTCATGTAGGATCGACACTTGGAATAGTCCAAGTTTATTACTTCATCGATCGTGTATACTTGTACGTTGACCTCACCTATTTATAATTTCCACCACTCATACACACCCAGTCGATCAAAGCTTAAAAATAATAATAATTTGGTTTTTTCTAAGATAGGCCTATAAACACCAGTTTCATCGGTTAGTTTCTATGCTTTGTTGTCTATATTTTAGGAGTGTTTCAAAATCAAAGTCATTCTTTTATATATATATATATAAAAGTAGTTTTCAAAAAGTAGTTTTTGTTTTTTGAAACTAACTAAGAATTTAAATGTTTGGATAAGATATATAAAAACCATGAGTAAGAAATTGTGAAAAATCATAATTTTCAAGAACTAAAAACAAAAAATCAAATGACTACCAAAAAGACTTCAACTTATAAACACTACTTTCATCTACAAATATTTTTGTTTTGTTATTCACTTTTTACTAATATTTTAAAACCTAACCCAAGTTTTGAATCTTTAAAAAAACAGTTTTTAAAAAAATGTGTTTCTATTTTCAAAATTCAACTAAAAAATTTCAAGAATTTTTTAAAAAAGAATTTAAAAATCATGATATGAAATTTAAGAAAAAAAAAAACATGAATTTTAAGAATAAAAACTAAAAATCAAAACGTTACAAAAAAAAAAAAAAAGAAAAAAGAAAAGAAAAAGGGTAGAAAATGATTATTAAACGAGTGTTACAATAATGAAATAAAAAGGAAGTGTAAAAGGATGGGATTGAAAAGAAAGTGAAATGATATGGATGGGAAATTGATAAGAGAATGAAATATGTGAAATGCAGCAGCGTGCAAGTGTTGTGTGTTGGTCCATAAATTTGAATTGTCACTTGGTCCATAAATTTAAGAAAATCATGATATGATAAATTTTCAAAATATCACTACAAAAATAAACACACCATTTCTTGCTTCACGTTAAAAGAAAACCCAGTTGGCACTTGGGCCATAAGAGTGCGACTGTTTCCCACACATGCTTCAATTTATCAACTTTAAACTATATCCATGCTTGGGCCTTCAATCTCATTTCGTATTTACTGGTCTTTGTCTTTACTCTGCTTTCTTTTAAGAGATCTTCGCATTAGTGTGGCATCAAGAGTCTACTGCTTTCTAATACTTAAGTTAATATACTGAGTGAACAATTTGGATAAGCACTAAAAGAGTTAAGGTTGACTTTCGTTTCGAGATTACTTACTCTTCCTATGAGGTAGTTGAATGAAGCTATTTATAAGCCTATATTCTTACCCATGCCCATGCCCACAGTTGCGTGCGATCACAGGCGGTGTTAGAGAGTTTCTGGCATTCAAGGTTACAAGGTGTCAATTCGATCTCAATCCGTTTTAGTTTCAAATTGGTATATCTTTATCTCTTCAGCTAATCACCCTAACCCTAAGACACTAACATTTCTCTTTTGGGATGCACACTTTCTATGCTCTTTTCTTGGTGCCCTTTAGGCTTGGGCCCTCTCGTGAGCTTTCAACCTTGCTATGGGCATGAAGACCATGATAAGATGGTGAGAAAATAAACATAATTTTTAAAAGCTAAATAATTAGCATGTGGCTAAAATTGTAAGGAAAAGGGTACGAAATAGCTGCATCAGGTTGGTTGGTTGGTTTTAGATGTATAACTAATTTGGTCAAAATCTAATTTTTAAAATAATATATGAAAACTATTTAAAGTAAAGAAGTTTGAACAAAAAGTCGATATGTCCGAGTGGTTAAGGAGACAGACTTGAAATCTGTTGGGCTTCGCCCGCGCAGGTTCGAACCCTGCTGTCGACGTATTTTAATTTTGATTACTTTTGCTTCATGTGAAGATAGTTTTTGCTATAATTGGGCTGAGGCAGTGTTAAGAATATATTTGTATACTAATTAAGTTGGCTTGCTTTGGTTTAGGAGAAAGTGATTATGCATTAAATTGGTTTCTATCATTCATATGTGAATTTATTCATGTATAAAAAGAAAATAAAAATTAGGTAAAATTGTAAATTAATCTCTATAGTTTGAAAAAAAAGTTTAAAGTTCAATTTCTATGGTTTAAAATTAAAATTTAATATTTATATGGTTTGATTTAATAAATAATTCTTAAAGTGGACCTTAATTTTCTTTTTTTTTTTTTCAAATCATAGAGACCAAATTATAACTTTTAAAATTATAGGACTAAATTCCAACTTTTTCTACTAAAGCGAGTTTATCTCATTGACATGACCTGCCAAACCGAGCTTAGTTCAATTGGTTGTACTGAAAAAAAAAAAAAAAATCTAATTTTTTCTAAACTATAGGGGCTAAATTCGTAATTCAACATACTACACACCTTGTCTTTTTTAAGTTTTGGAAATTTAATGAGATAGCATAAACTCTTCTTTTATAAGAAAAAAAACTATTAAAAAAGAATAAAAATTAAATTTTTTTTGTTATTTGTGAATGAACTATAAAACTTTGTTACAGTAAAACTTTGAAAAAGAAAAGCTTATTTTGGATAATCAAAATGTATTATCTATCATTATACTTAATTATGTGTAGTATACTATTTGTATTTGGGTTAGAAATGGTTGGATGTTAAAAAAGTATTAGTTCAAATTTATTACAAATCATATTTAATCTTCCGAAAACAACTCTTCACACTAAAAAAAATAAAATTAATAACCACGTGGTTATTAATAATACCATGAGAAGAACAATTTTGAGGGCCAAAACCATGTTTAGAAACTATGTTTCTAAATTTAGGAGAAACTTTCATGAGTAATATTTTTCTTATTGATTTATTTTTTAAAAAAAAAATTAAAGATTTGAAAAAAAATTTATTATTTTGTTATCTGGGATTTGTTTAGTTTTGGTTTATATACTTGTAAATGTCAAATTTTTAGTTAGTGTAATTTCATTAAATCTTAAATTTGATTATTCAATTTTTTTTCCCAAAATTGATTAAATAATAATAATAAATTTCATGCAAGAAAATATACTATCGCCACTTACGACTCAGGGTGGCCGAAAATCCTAAAGGAAAATAAAAAGTAGTCGCCACCAAACTTTTTTTTACAATGCGATTGGGCATCGAAATAAAATAAAGGGAAAATTACAAAAACTACCTCTAAACTATGGAGTTGGTTTCAATCACACCATAAACTTTCAATTTGATCAATTATCAGGCTCGTACCTTCATAATTGTTGCAATCAGCCTCTTTTATTAAAAAAAAAAAAAAAAAGAGGGCGGAGGTCTGGAGGAACAAGAAGGCTCTGGAGGAACAAGAAGGCTATGTAAATGGGTGAGAAGGTTGTTGACCCATCAAGAGGAAAACCCTTCCTTCTCTAATCAATTTCAGTCTCAAGCTATTGACTCCGCCCCACCGGTAACAACGGGGTTTGAATCGTATTAGATTGGATTGGTAGTTTTTTCTCTAAACATTTCTTAATATCAAAGTTTAATTTTTAAAATTTTTTTTTATTTTTTGGATTGGATTGGTAGTTTTTACTAAAAAAATTTCTCCAATATTTTCCAATTTTTCACCAATGTTCACACCTCTGCAAAATGCACAAATGACCTCTATTTATAGTAGTTTTGACAACTAGTGTATGACACATTTGGACACTAAACATAGATAGTTATGACTGAACACATGGAGTATTGGGAGTGTGGCACTTGGTATTTGGACACTAAGCATGGGTATCTATATTACACCTAATTTATAATATTTATAATACTCCCTTTAGATGCCCATTATATATATGAAATATGTCTTGTTAAAATCTTAATAGGAAAAAACCAATAGAAAAAAAAAAAAACTCAGCGAAGAAAAAAAGTACATATTTCATATAATTTAATACTTTCAAAAGAATACAATATATTTGCTCCCCTCATGAAAACATCACTTGAGATCTCTGAGCCGTCTCATTCCAATGTCGTGCACCAATTTTTAAAAGGTTGTAGTTAGTAATGATTTTGTAAATAAGTCTGCTAGGTTATCCTTCGAACAAATTTGTGTATAATGATGTCGTCATTTTCTTAAAGATCATGAGTGTAGAAAAGCTTTGGTGAAATATTTTTTGTTCTATCTCCTTTAATATATCCTCATTTGATTTGGGCTATATATGTCGTGTTCTCTTCGTATAATGTCGTTGGAAGACTTTTACTAGAAGACAAACTGTAAGCCCCACACCTAATTTTGTGAGAACGCAAGGTAAGAAGGGGCCGAGAGATGGGTGAATGTGTAAAAGTAGTTGGCTGGCTTGCATTTGGAGTGGGAAAACGACTAAGTGTCAGCTATGCATTGATGGCAACTTGTTGTGGAGGAAACAATTTTGGTGTAAACGCAAAGGTGAGGGAAGTTTATCATGCGCTGAAGTCGTGACGCGTTGAGGACATAAGGCGTGGAGGATCACTTGGTACCGAGGATTATTATGCGGCAAACGCATTGAAGGCAGTGTGCATTTGGAAGTAAAGGCCACGAGGAGTTGGGAGCTGATCTGCGGTGAGGCTATTATGCGGTGAACGCTACCATGCGTCGAAGGCGGGTATGCGTTGGACAAGAGTATTGGCCGAGAGAAAGTAATGCGTATGCTAACTATTTGGCGGGAGAGTTTGAAAAGGAATATCATCAGGGGCCGTGTGCGTTGCTGAAGCTGAGCATGGAAGGTATGCGTTGAACGGATTATAGTATAGTGTTGAAATGGAAGATAGGTCGGTGGTATATATATAAATGGATTGAGAATTCGATTGTTCTGATTGCATTTCAGAGCTCGAGTTGGGTCTATATTAAGGCGAAACATCGGAGGGAGGTAGAAGAAGATGTTCATGCTGATTTGAAGCAGAAATCTCATTGAATTCGTGGAAGAAACTTGGGTTTGACAGAGGTTTCGGCTGCTGTTATCTCTTCAGAGTGATGCTCGGTTTTGGAGGAAGAACAAATTGAAGAGACGGAGGTTAGGGCTGAAACTTTAAGGTTAGTAAGTTAACTCGATTTCTAGCAGGTTTCATGAAGGATGCTTGAGCTGAAATTGTTTAATTGTGTGTCAAACTCAGGAAGAAGAGACTGGAGTTGAACTGTCGGACGATTAGGGGTAACTTGGAGTTGTTGAAGGGTATATCCTAAATGGAGAGGATGTTCTTCATGAAATTTGGAGGCAAGATGAAGGACCTGTATTTTAACAAGTTGGTAAAAGGAAGGAAGTACTGAAATTGATTGAAACGAAATGTTTAGCAGGTTGAAGAAGGAAGAAGAAAGGAAGAAGAAAACGGTTCTGCTGCAGCTGAAGTATCGCTGAGTGAGCGAGAGACAGGGCAGCGAAGCAAGTAACGCTGCAACGCAAGATAGGCTTTGCGTCTCACGATTCTCGCTAGAGTATCGCTGGGTATCACTCCTCAAGGTAGTCTCGCTGGTTTCAATCAACGCAGTATCGCTAGTACAGTTTAAGTATCAAATGAGTAACGCTGGCAGCTTACAATTTTCTAAGAGTAACGTTACTATTGTATGTTAAAGGAAAAGGGAGGTTATGGAAACTAAACTTGAGGATTATGTGTTTTCAGGCCAAGAAGAGCTCGGGGAGGCTTATAACCCACTTAGAGCCGGGACCAATTGTGAGTGACTGTTTGTTATATCTTGTGTAAAACTTAGTACGCATATTGATGAGGAAACGTGATTCATGGTAGTATGCCTTATGAATGTGATGTGTTAGTAATTTAAAAGAGTATTAATACTAATGTCTAAATATATTATTGGCTGAGGGACCTTATGGTGAAAGCTATATGTGAGTAAGCGTGAAAGGAAGTGCTGAGGGAATTGAGAAGGCACTTGATAAACAGTAAGGACTGGACTACAATGCTCAGGGACTATGAGTGAAGACATGTAGTAATCCATCACACACCAGCTCGTGCCGAGGGATTATGAGTGAAGGCACTTGAGCAAAGATAGAATTTATTACCTGTGCTGAAGGATTTCATATGAAGGCACATGGTACTGTAATTACAATTGAGTAAGTGCTGAGGGACGGGAAGTGAAAGCACTAAATGGTTGCAAGTCTGTGAGACATGAGAATTTGATAGTTATATGTGCCATGTGGAAAGAGAATCTTGGTAATTCATTGGGATGTGATATGTGATGGTTATTAATTCACAAACTAGCTTATATTTGCTATGAATAGTTTAGTAGATTTAGTCACTCACTGAGCTTTCTGCTCATTTAGTTTGTTGTTGTTTGTTGTTTCAGGTAGCGAGCGTGTCTGGGACGCCTAGCCTACAGAAGAATCTCGTCTGGGCCTATCTGGAAATGAACCTCTGGGATAGTTGTAAATACTTAGACTGTACATATATCTTGTAATATGCATATTTCTGAGGGTAGAAAGGGGGACGTGTTGCACCTTATATGTATATATACAGATATGTTTGTTGAGAGGTTGCACGTTCTTCTAGTATGTCAATGGAAATGTTGTTTTGTTTTGCTATTTGTATGGTATTCATCCTATAGAGTTTTATGTAGGGGGAAATGGTATCATGCCCAATCCTAGATATAGAGTATATCTGGGATGGGGTGTGACACAAACCATATGTAACACAAATGTGTTGTGTCATTGATCTTAGTCATACACATTCTCTACTAACCTCATGAATTGCAAGAATTTCAGCTTGATTTGAGGAAGTAGCTGTTATGGTCTATTCCACTTATCGCCAAGATATAGTAGTTCCTCCACATGTGAACAGATAAACTGTTTGAGATCTAGATTTGTATGGATCAAAAAAATATGCATAATCTGCATAACCAACTAAATCAAAATTTGATTTGTTTGAATAAAACAAATCCATATCAGATGTTCTTTGAAGATAACGGAGTATATGCTTAATTCCATTCCAATGTTCTTTTGTTGGAAAAAAATTGTATCTAGCTAACAAATTTACTAAAAATGTAATATCTAGTCTTGTATTATTAGCAAGATACATAAGTGCACCAATTGCGCTAAGATATGGTATTTCAAGACCTAGAAGTTCTTCATTATTATCTTAAGGTCGAAATATATCTTTCTTCACATCCAGTGAATGAACTTCCATTGGAATGTTTAATGGATGTACTTTATCCATATATAACATTTTCAAAAAAAATTTATGTATAAGTTAATTGATGAACAAATATTTCATTTACTAAATGCTCAATTTGCAAACCAAGGCAAAATTTTGTTTTTTTTAGATCTTTCATCTCAAATTCTTTTTTAAAGATATTCTATTGCCTTTGAAACCTCTTTAGGAGTTCCAATTATATCTAAGTCATCAACATATACAGTTTTAATAGCAAATCATGGCTATAATTTCTTTATAAAAAAACATGGACATATTGAATTATTTTGGTATTCTTCTTTTAACAAATATTCACTCAAGCGATTGTACCAAATTCATCCTAATTGTTTCAATCCATATGGTGATTTCTTTTTATTGAATACAGTTCTCGAAAACTTGATTTATATGTTTTAGGTATTTTAAATCATTATGAGATTCTCATATAAATGTCATTATCAAGAGATACATATAAATATGTTGTTTGACTATATCCATTAGATTCATGTTTAGACTTTCATACATAATCAGATGAATTAAATATCTTAATGTAATTGCATCCACCACTGGAGAATACATCTCCTCATAATCGATGTCTTTGTGAACATTGTGCAACTATTCTTGCTTTATATCTTAAGACCTCATTATTTTCATTTTTTTTTCTCACAAATATCCATTTGTATTCCACAGGTTTGACACCTTCTGGTGTTCGGACTACTAATCCAAAAACTTGACATTTTGAAAGTGAGTTTAATTTTGCGTCCTTGCTTCTTTCTACTGAAGCCAATCTTTTCTATGTTGACATTCTTCAACATATTTTGGTTCAGAATTCTCATTTTCATATATAATATCAATAACTACATTAGTTTGGTTCCATCTTTTTCCTGTCATAATATAATTTATTGAAATTTCGTTATTATCATTAGGTATTTCATCTTCTTCATTAGTCATGTTAAGAATTGTTCTACGAGTATTTACATCCCCAACCAAGTCTTTTTTTACTATTGACTATTTTTCTTTTTCGACAACTTTTATCCTTAGAACCCATTGGTCTACCACGCTTCTGACATGTTCTATACTCATCAGTAACAACTTGCTGTATCTAGATATCAATTTTCGTTAGAGCATTTGCAGTTGGTGTATATGACATAGTTATTTTCTTAGCATCTATAAATGCATTTGGTAATTGATTTGCAATATTTGCAAATGAATTATTTTTTGAACTTCAAGTTCACATTGATATGTATGAGGATCTAAATGAGACAATAACGATGCATTTCATGTAATTTTCTTTTCCAACTTCTTAATTCCTCCCTCTAATGTTGGAAATTTTATTTAATTAAAATGAAAATGAGCAAATCGTGCAATAAATTCATCACCCGTTAGGGGTTCAAGATATCTAATAATTGATGGAAAATTAAAACCAACATATATTCCTAACCTTCTTTGAGGACCCATTTTAGTTTGTTGTAATAGAGCAATGGGAGCATATACCACACATCCAAAAATTTTTAGATGGGAAATATTTGGCCCATAGACATAAGCTAGTTGTAATGGCAAGTACTTATGACAAGCTACTGGCCTAATGCGTACAAGTGACATTGCATGCAAAACAGCATGACACCATACAGATATAGGAAGCTGACTCTCATAAGCTTGTCTGACAATTAATTGTAAAGGTTTTATAAATGATTATGCTAAACCATTTTGTGTATGAACAAGAGCTATAGAATTTTCAACACGTATCTCAATTGACATACAATAATTATCAAATGCTTGGGATGTAAATTCACCAACATTATCAAGACGAATAATTTTAATTGTATAATCAGGAAATTGTGCTCTTACCTTAATTATCTGAGTAAGTAATCTTGCAAATGCAAGGTTTCGACTTGATAATAAGCATATGTGTGACCATCTATTGGATGCATTTATTAATACCATAAAATATCTAAATGATCCACTTGGTGGGTTAATAGGTCCACATGTATCACCATGAAGTCATTCTAAAAATGCAGGTGATTTAGTTCCCACTTTAGCTAGTGATGGTCTAAGTATTAACTTTCCTTGAGAGCAAACATCACATGATAATTCAATAGATTGAAGAATCTTCTGGCTCTTCAATGAGTGTTGGATAACTTGTAGAAATACAAGTTATTATATTCACTATTTGGAATAATTAGAGTAACTTTAGGGCTAAACGCATGATTTTGGCAGTTGAATTATATTCACTATGTGTTACCATGCGTTGGCATCATTTACAAAAGAATATACCTCAGAAAATATGAGCTTTTCTGTTCTTAATGCAGGATTAAGTAGAAAAGAAACGCAAATAGCCCAAGTACCAGAGAAGAAGCTGCTGCGAGAACTAAAGAAGTGAAAACCCATGCGTCAATACCATGCACCAAGACCGTGAGTTGAGAAGAAAAAGCAGATACAAACGTCTGGGCGGTAGCTGTCATGTCAATATGCAAACGGATGACACGGTATCAGATCATGGCAAAACCAATGGGCTGACGATGTGAAAAGTCTGTGTAGCAGGGCATGGAATTTAATGTGAACGTGTCAGATCATTATGAGTTCACTTTTTTGACACTTATAAATAGCCCAAAGCTTCTCAATTCAAAAAAAGAGAAACGAGTTCAAGAGGTGAAAACTTTGCACAAATTCTCCCTGACCATAACCAGCCTCCATTTCAAGCTCTCCTGTGAGAAGGATTCTGAGAATTTTCAGAATCATCTCCCAGTGAGTGAAAACCTTCATCCTATGTCATTTATGTATCAGATAGAAACCATCTCAAGCCTCCATAAAGCAAGACATTGCCAGTGGCAGCTTGACGTCTTCCATTTCTGTTCTTTCTTCATTTCCATCTTTCTTACTTATGCTTTGTTAATGACATTCGAGAGAATGATTTATTTAATTAATATAGGTTTGATTGACAATTATCTTCCACTTATTTCCATATTTAATTCTCTCCACCATGTTTGTTGTATGTTAAATGGGTTAAATGTCAAACGCTAATTTTTCTTAAGCAATATTAAGTATGTTTACATCTTGATTAATGCACATCATAGCTTGCATAGATTTGTCGAACAAACAAATTTAAATAAGCATGACTGACTAGCTTGAAAGAGTGGATGGTTAACCTCTAACATTTATCAAGATTAGATAAGCTTCAGAGATGAAGTTCATCTTTTGCCAAAGCAGACTTACCATACATCTTAGAGATAAGATTAATGTGGCGGCAAAACATCGAAAGATGGATTTTCAAATCCAAAGTTTGCAGGCATGTAAATACACTTAAATATGCTTAAGCAACGACTAGCAGCTGCGTTAACTTTCTTATATTTCATGGTTTCATCATCATCTTCAACGCATGCTACCTGATTGTAAACGGCATTTGACTAACATTCTTCGCGACCACCTCACCATGTTAGTTGTAGAAAAATTCATTTATTATTTATGTATAGAATTAGATACAGAAAATTTGGCTAGATGTGGGACGCACCATTGCCCCATAGATTCGGGTGATGTTCTTTAAGCCAAGGGGTCAGTTGTTCTTCCCTTTTCTTGTGACAAGACTGTGCACCAACGCAAAACTGATGGGGTCCTTTCAGTCTAGAGTCTGAGAAGGATATTGAAAGACTCCCCGCATCTACTTGAGGCGGCCAAGACGAAGAAGAGGCTCGCCAAGTCACAAGAACCATCCTCCCTCTAGCCCCCACGACCAAAGAAAAGGAAACTTGTCAAGCAGCACTTTGAGATTCGGGCGTCGAGTTCACAACCTAATGAAGTCGAAGCAACTGTTCAGCTTGACGCCAACAAGCAAGCCTTGACTGTTTATACTCCTTCCATTAACCAAACCACTAAAGAGCCCTCTTCACCTCCCCCTTCTCCTTCCCCTTCCCCTAAAATCCAAAAAGAACCATTTGCCGCACCTACCACCCAACACGAACTCCTCTCGCCTCTCCACCTTCTTGTAACAGACTTAAATTTAGAGTCAAGGGAAGTGTCTTCGCCTTTTTCACCTCACTTGGAGTTAACTCTTTCCCCACCTCAACCATCTACTTTCGAGAGACAACTCCATCCCCACCACCACTACTCGTTGAGCCGACCTGACTCTAGACCTTGAGAAGTTAGTGCCCCTTCAAGTCTCATTGCCTCACCATGAACCTCAACCCTCCAATCTTCCAACTCCACCAACTACCGAAAATTCTGCCCGCCCCACGCCTTGCCCCACACATAACTTTCAACCACAGGCAGAAGCAACTACCAGCATGCATCCTCAAGAAGACCCATATCACTTACGACATGCAATTGCTCCACTGCAGTTTGTTGATATGAGTCTGGATGACTTGCTGTAGTACTTGGATGATGGGATCCTTCACCCCATCATGGGAGATTTGGATGAAGTTCAGTGCAAGGAGATGAAACTTCTCCAGCGGCAAGAAGAGTTGGCTCAACAAGTTTCACAGTTGAGTCAGCAAGTGACGCAGATGGCGCAGCAACAATTGGAGCTTCAGAGTTTCGTTCAAAGCCAAGCTCAGCATCAAGACGAGCAATTTCACACTATGATGACTTACATCTATGAAGTGTTCGTCCAGCACATCCCAGCGCCAGTTATCCCTCCCTTCCTTCAGCAACTCCTTCCATTTGAATTTTTAATAATTCTCTCATCATCATTATAGACCTTGGATGCTCCAATTGGTCATGCCAAATTGTAAATATATCTGGAATTCATGAACTTCAAGTTCATTGTTACATATGTTTCAATTACTTGTATATGAGTATAATATAATTCAGCAGATAAAGCAAGTAGATTTTTGGGTATATGTTTTTTTTATGTGAGATGGTATATATAATATAAAGATATTTTATCTCATTCTTTCTATTAGTCTCAATATGATAACCATTACAATGTATATCTTTAAAACTTAGTAAATTTTTCTTTGATTGACTAGAGAACAATGCATTGTTAATTGTAAATTTTGTTCCTTTAGGCAAAATAATATTTGTTTTCCCAACCTTCAATTAGGTTTGCAAAACTTGATATTATATTGACTTTTGCTTCCAACATCGTCAGTTTGGAAAATATTTTATACTTGTAAGTATTGTATGTGTAGTTGCACAGTTTGCCAGACATATATCTCCATTGCTCATTTCTGAGTCACTCGGCATATGAAAATTTTCCATGATTCTTCATTTAAACAAGGTAATTACAATAAGATAAACAAAGTTTGAAATACAGAAGTTTAATAAAAAAAAACGTGAAAGATAGATAAACAAAATAAACAATATTAATTCTAAATAATCTCAAAATCAAAGGAAGCACTTACTATGACATCACTAGTGCTATTTTTTCTTTAGGAGATTCAAAGAAGTCCGCCACATCCAAATTTGTCATATTGGATGGGTCAAATATATCATTATCCTGGTATGCAAAATTTGCTTTCACATTTTTTCCTTTTTCCTTCAGTTAAGCTTGATAAAGATCAACTAAATGTTTTGATATACAACAAACATGGGACCAATGCCTAGTCATTTTGCATTGGAAGCATTTATGTTAATCACCTCTTGAATTTTTATCTTGTGGAGACTTTTCTTCATGATCATCATTTTGTGTGGTTCTTTTGAAATTTGGATGATTAGAATGACTACCACGAAAATAATAATTATTTATTCCTTTACCACAATCACGACACGACCCCAATCACGATTATTAAAATTCACAACATTCACTTCAGGGAATGGTGTTGTTGTTCTAGTTGGTTGAGATTCGTGGTTCTTCATCAATAACTTGTTATTTTGTTCGGCCACGAGAAAACATGAAATTAGTTCAAAATACTATTTAAAACATTTCTCTCGATATTGCTGCTGCAGGAGCATATTCGAGACATGAAATGTAGAAAATGTATTCTCTAACATATCTGCATCAGTAATTTTCTCTCTGCATAATAACAATTTTGAATTGATTTTAAATAATGCAGAGTTCTAACACTACAAGAAATTTACCTATTCCCGACGAGAAAAACTGTCGGGAAAAGTCAAAAAATCGTCCAGAAAGCCTTTCCCTACGACTTTTCTACCGTCGGGATAGCCTCGTCGGGAAAACCTTTTCCCGACGGAAAAAAGTCACTCCATTGGGATTAATGATTTCCCGACGGAAAACTCTAACCAGTTTTCTCCAAACACACATAACCTAGCGTAGGGAAAAAGTCATTTCTCCTTACGCTAAAGATTGCTTTATGGCGTTGGAAAAATGCCTTCTCTCGATGGGTATGCGTCGGGAGAAATGCGTTCCCCGACGGTATTTTTATTGTAATTACCGTCAGTAAAGCCGATTTCTCCCGATGGTATTATAATATCCCCTCTTCTTTACATCCCAACGGTGGCCCTATGCGTCGAGAGAACTAATCTCTCCTGACGCTCACTAAGTTCGTCGGGATAGGCATAGTTTTCGCGACGAAATAGGGTCGGCATAGCTACTTTTCCCAACGATTTTTTTTGCGTCGGGAAAACCAAAATTTATTGTAGTGTAATCACTTACTAATTTAAAATCTTGGAGCCTCATATGCATCAATTTATAACGAGGTTTAGGAAGAATAACTGTTTTTAAGTGATCGTACCTCTCTTTCAAATTCTTCCACAATATATATACGAGGATCTTTTACTGTTAGATATTCCATCTTCAATCCCTCGTGGAGATGATGACAAAGGAAAATCAT
Source organism: Citrullus mucosospermus (assembly GCA_030954485.1). NCBI lineage: Eukaryota > Viridiplantae > Streptophyta > Magnoliopsida > Cucurbitales > Cucurbitaceae > Citrullus > Citrullus mucosospermus. The sequence continues at coordinate 7,945,046 of CM062065.1, forward strand.
AGCTTTTGCTTTTTCCTGACTAGATGTCGTATTCCCTTCTTTAATTGTTTCTCCTAGGTTCATAACATCCAAATGTATTTCAGCATGTCATAACAAATAATTATTACCATTAATGATAAGAGCTGCAAATTCTAGTTTTGTGATATTTGTCATGGTGACACTATAACAAAACATTGTATTTATATTAGAAATTTAACATATACTAGACATGCAAAATAACATTTAATTTAATGACTATAATGAAGAGAAAAATGACATGTCTTTAGAACCTATCTTTAGTGGGGAAAACAACAAAAGTTCTTGCTGATAATGTGTTGTAAAATATAAGAGCAAAACGACCACAATGAGAACACAAATACCAAGAAATTATAATATTAAAATAAAATAACAAATATAAAAATAGAAAATTTTCTCCAAATTCTCTCCAATATTTTCATATTTCTCACCAATGTGCACACCTCTACCAAATAACAAATGGCCTCTATTTATAGTAGTTTTGGCAACTAGGATGTGACACATTTGGACACTAAGCATAGATAAGTTATATGACACATAATGAACACATGAGATAATGAGCGTGTGACACTTGGTCTTTGAACACTAAGCATAAACTTCTATATTACACCTAATTTACAATATTTATAATAAATCTCAATTTCTATTGTATATTATAAATTGAACAATGAAGGGAAATCTTTGTTTGGCTATATTTGTCTTTAAAATTTCATAAAACCATCAATTTAGCATTTATATAAAAATGGGGCTATTGAAGAATCTTTGTTTTCCTTCTATTTTATCTATCAATTTTTAGGACATGACTCTTGGAGTTGAAGTATCCATGGAGAGATATTAAGACAATAGATGTATAATGTTTGTATTGATGAACTATGATTTTTGGTTGCAAATGGTGAGACATTGAATCAGTACATCAATGGTATATGAATAAAATCTTTACGCTATAAAATTAGTAAACATGTACCTTACCCGTGATTTATTAGTAAATATATTATTATAGACAACGTGATTCATTATTAGTAATACTAAAATGCTGATATTTACTTAATTGAAAATGAGCTGAGGAACAATTTTGAGGGCCAACACCATCCTCATGAACCCACATAAAGGCCCGTCACTGTCCAATGGCCCAAGCCCAATTCTTATGACAGCCCCTTCTTCACACATATCATGACTTTATGAGGAGCACCATCACTTAAACACCCTACCCAGATAAGGTTGAGGGTTGATTTGGATTAACTTAAAAAGTAAATATTTTCAAAAATTCATTTTATTTGAACATTTTTTATAAAAAGAATGAAAGGGAATCTTCTTTTGCTATATTTGAGTGGTTGTCAAATAATTGTATTTCTTTTAAAATGATCCAGTTTTAAAATTGAACACTTGAAAAATATATTTCAAATACACTCTAAAAAATATTCACATATTTTCACGATGTTTACCAATTTTATTTAAGTTCATAACAATTTAATTAATGTATTTTGACATTTGTAACAGTTTGAACTTATAACAATTTATATGCTTTACTACCATAAATCTATTCAAACAAAATTAGGTATCGTGTTTCCATCCTTTTATATGCAATTTTAGTCTTTAACTAGTTTTTAACACATGCCTAGCACGTGACATTTCTATTTTATTTTATTAGATTAATATTATTTATATTTATTTTAACATAAAATAGTAGATTGGTTATACTTTACAATAATATAATTCAATGTATAAAATAATATGTGTTTTTTTTTCCAAACATTACAACCTCACAATGCGTATAAAATACTTAGGAGAGCTTTTTATATAGTGTTAGGAGTAAAGATGGTTAGAAACACTCTTAGAATTCTAAAACTCATGACATTTCATGATAAATAATAAATTAATATGAAAGACAAAAAATTTAGAATTAGATTATTGAAAAATTAAGAAACTCAAACTTGTTTAATATTAAGAGTTTATTTGATTAGGTTGAGTGACAATGAAAAGTTTAATATGTTAAATTGAAATTTATGGATAAGTGGAAGAGAGAATTTGGAATTGAAGAGAGATACAAACATAGTTGAGAATAGAGATAGGTTGAGAGGAGAAAATAGTGGAATGGAATAAATGGGACGAAGAAACTACGATTAAGAGATATACTAATTAAATGAGGGTGTGATTGAACAATAAATTAGGAATTTATAAAATGATCATAGTTAAGATTTTTTTTTTTTTTTTTTTAAAAAAAACCTTTAATTTTTTTTCTCATTCTTTCATTTGTTGTGGTTGAGGGAGGGGAGAAATGAGAGGGTCTACGAGAGATAAAGGGAGTTATTTTGAATCTTAGGGGGTGTTTATTTGGGGGGTTTAGAGTGGGTTGAGTTGGGTGGGTAATAAATACCCACGTTTGTTAAGGGGTAATTAAAAATCCATCCATTTACTCATTGATTTCCCCTTTGGCACGCTCGATTTTTTGCATTCTCTCTGACCAAAATTAATTTTTCACCTGCCCACCTTCAATGCCTCTCCTTCCGAGGTCTGCATTCGCCTTTGCTCTTCCGATTCCCCTATTCCTCCTTCCTCCTCCTCCCTTCTCTCTTCCGGTTTGGCTTTTTCGTTTCTCTTCTCCTTTCCCTTCTCTGATTTCTGCTTCCATTTCTCTCTTCTTCCCTCTTATTTTGCCATTTTTTCTATGTTCAGATCTATGGTTTACGGCTTATTTTTTTTCCCTCAGAGATAGAGAGAGAGCAAGAGATAGAGTGAGATAGAGAGAGTTAGAGAAAGCGAGAGGGATAGCGAGAGAGTGAGAGATGTAGAGAGAGAGAGCGAGAGATAGAGTGAGATAGAGAGAGTTAGAGAGAGCGAGAGAACGAGAGATGTAGAGAGAGCGAGAGAGATAGATATGTAGATGAAGAAATTGAGAGGTGGAGATAGAGAGAGTTAGTGAGAGGGAGAGTGAGAAATTGAAAAAGATAAAAAACATAACAAAACCCCATTTCTCCCTTAACAAGGTTGTGAAGTCGACAAAAATGATAACTTTTGTATACGTGATTGACCATAATTTTTTTGTGCATGTATTATGACAAGGAAATGATAAGTTTTGAATGAATGGGAAAGTTATTTTATTTTTCTATTTTAATTTTTTTCTTCCTTAAACACAAGATAAGTTATAAAAAAATAATAATAAATTGCGTGATTCATACGTTGTTCACATTACATAGGAATAGAGAGCGAGGGAGATAGAGATAGAGTGGGGGAGATAGAGAGATGGAGATAGAGGGATCTACAAAGACAAAGAGAGATAGATGGAGAGCAAGAGATGTAGATAGAGCGAGATATAGAGAGCTAGAGAGAGAGCAAGAGAGATATGGATATAGAGCGGGAGAGATAGAGAGATTGAGATATAGAGAGAGCTAGAGAGAGCGAGAGAGATTGTGAAAGCAAGAGAGAGAGAAAGAGAGAGAAAAAAAAAAGACAAAAAAAATAAGGGGAATGATGTTACATTGGGATATGGAGAATGAAAAACTAAAGAAAGTAAAATGAAAAAAGGAAAAGGGAAAAATGTGCAATGAAAAAAGGAAAAAAAAACAACAAAAAAAATATTTATATGGAACCAACATATAAAAATACCAAAAAGAAAAAAAAACCAAATATAAATAAAGAAAAAAAATAATGGCCAAACAGAAAAATAGGAAAAAAAATCAACAATATATATATATATATATATAATAAATTGGTTTAAGAAATTTGCACTCGATACCCAAACTCAACTCAATCCAACTAAACTCAGCACCCCAAACACAGACATTCCAACTCAACTCAACTCAACTCTGCACCCCAAACACAGATAATCTAACTTCCCAGAAAATTTAACTCCCCCTATAATTATTACAAACCCAACTCAACTCAACTCTGCGAAACAAACACCCTGAATGTATTTTAAATGTATTTTTATGTTTGATAATAATAGATAGAGAATTGAGGGAGAGAGTGGTGTGTGGATTATATTTTAACAAAGAGAAAAAAAAGGGGGAAAGAGAGAGCCATATTTGAAAAAAAAAAAAATCTTCTAAGGTGGCTGAAACATTAATTGAATAATTAAAATGATGCTAGAATGATTTAGGTATTGTATGAAATGATAAGGATAATATTGTTAAAAAAAAATAGTTTGTAAAACAATTAAGATTTCAAAATTTTTGAGATTCAATTTTTAGTTATGATTTAGGATAATTTCATAAACTTTAGAATAGTTTCTAACCCTTGATAATTATTTTAAAACAATTGCTCAACTAATGGAGAGATAATCAAAAAGTTAGTGTGAAAGATAGGAATTTAGATGGATAAGAGAAAAAAAAAAAGTTGAATTGAATGTAAAGTTGTGATGAGGTGTGAAAATAAGAGAAAAGTAGAATTAAAGATAATATTCATTTATGTTTCAGCTTTTATTTCATATATTAAATAACTCTTAATTTAACCATTCTCTTTTCTTATATATATTAAATAATTCTTAATCTATATAACATGTATAAAAGTTTTGAACTGGTTCCAAATTCAGTATTTATTTAATTATGAATTCCAACTCATTATATAATAGTATTCTGTTCGCATAATTACTTTAAATCTATATTAAATGGATTGACGTTAGGATCATTCATGCCAAATTGTCAAAAATAAATAACTTATCGGACTCCATACGTACTCCATTGAGAAATTGATGATAGCTTCAAGATAACTATTGTTTTCCTAAACATAGCCTAAGGTCTCTTTATATACTAGTTTAATTAGGGTTCCCATTAAACCCTAATCAATCTACAAATAGGCTTCTACTCATTAAGTCCATACTCAATTGGGAATCTAGGAACTTTAATTAAATAGATTATATAATAGGGCACAATCTAAGAAAATAACCCACTGTGATAAAATACTAATCCACATACATAGCCCATATTTTAATTATATGTATTTTAATTTAAAATACGTCTAACATACTCAACTCATTATATAAATATTTACCCATGTCAAATTAATTCATATAATTTTTTAAAATAAATATAAGGATATAAAATATACTTTAATTACAATTTTAAAATATATTATATAAAAATAAAAAATAAAATTTATAACTCATAATAAACAAATATATATATATATATATATATATATATATATATATATATAATGAACAATTCATCTTTAATTAAGACATTTGTTTTTGTTATGGTTGAAGAAGTATTAAGTTGTGGTGTAAGTGGCTCAAATAATCTTTGTTTTTATAATAAAAAGTAAAATGGTAAAGTACACACAAGAACATTTATAAGAAAAATATAGGTGGAACAACAAATAGAAAGAAAAAGAAAATAGATTAATAAATTACCTCAAATGTTAGAAGCATTTGAATCTTGCATTTATGTTCTTTACATTTCTACAAAAAGAAATACAAGGGGAAAAAATACACAGAATCATAGCTAAAAAAAATAGATAGAACAAAAAAATGAAATGAAAATTAGAGGAGAGAATGTTGTGATTTTTTTCACCTCTTGACTTTTTGTTGTGACTTTGTGAGTATATATATATATAGAAAATGTGGATGAATTTGAAGAGTTGAGAGAGATAGTGAATATTTAAGAAGAGATATGTGAAATATGAATATAGGTGTGGAAGATGAAAGATTAAAAGGGAAGAAGAATGTGAATGGAGAGGGGAGGAAAGAGTAATTAGTGTTTTATTTTTTTTTAAGGTTAATTTAGTCATTATAAAAATATATGAGGGTAAATTGAATTAATATAGAAATTGAATTAAAATTCCAAAGCAATAGACAAAAATAATATAGAAATTAAAGAAAAAAATGTGAATCTGAATGACTTGATTCACTAAGCAAACTTGAGCTTTCCAAGTCATCCATCCACCATTCCTTTGTCCTTTTCTTCACCCCTATAACACCCTTCCAATGCTTTAATTCTCTTCATCATCTTCCTCATTTCCTCCACCCACAATAACAATGGCGGATTGGGGTCCGGTTTTCGTGGCGGTTGTGCTCTTCCTTCTTCTAACTCCTGGGTTGCTGGTTCAGATGCCAGGCAAGAACCGGCTGGTCGAATTTGGGAATTTTCAGACCAGTGGAGTCTCTATTCTGGTTCATTCCATTCTCTATTTTGCCTTAATTTGTATCTTCTTGTTGGCTGTTGGTGTTCATGTTTATATGGGCTCTTAATTTCTTCTCTCCTCTCCTAATCCCTGTTCTTCTCTTTACTACTTTTCTTTCATCTTCATTTTCTTACTTAACTATATACTTTCCTTTTATTATTTCTTAAATCTCTTCCACAGAATCATTCTCTCAACTTTCTTCTCTGTTTTTCAGGAATTTGATTCCTCATATATATATCCATCAATCTCAACTATTCCACTAAACATTTAGAACCATAAAGGAATGGACCCAAAATTATAATAATAATAATAATAAACCTATCAATTTAAAGGCACGTTTACCTGGGTGAACGCTAACCTAAAAATTAGCCTTCATTTGATTTGATTTTTTTAGAGTTGTTTACTTTGTATTCTGCATCCACTTGTACATTGTCCACTCCAAAATATGTACCCAAAAATATAAACTGATTGATGAGCCAAAATGCTTAACTCAATTATATTTGAAAATTACGTTGTAGTGTTATCGTTATCGTTTGAAATAAAAAGTTTTTATTATCGTTACTGTTACCCTCCAATCTTCAGAGGTAAAGATAACGGTAATGGTAAATAGTAAATGTGACCAAAAAACAATCTAATTACATTTGTGATTCAGATTCATTATAATTAATCCACCATGGAATTCTTCTACGATTATACAAATTTTTATTACGATTTGGTAAATATGGCCTTAGTGATTTTTGTTTGGTAACTATTTGATTTTCAATTTTTGAGATTGCTTCTACAAACACCCTCATCACTTATATAGGGTTTTCATTTTGTTATCTAATTTCTTCTAACAAATTGAACCAAATTTGCAATATGAATCCAATTCTTTTACTCGGTAAAATAAAAACTATGAGGGAAAAATCATATAGTTACAAAATGGACCTCAAACATTCTAATTTAAACTGAATCATCCATATTGTTCTAATCACGAGTTTATTATAAAATTTGATGTGGAATGGTCGGATATTTGAGTGGTACTACCAAACTAAAATTAATAAATTTTAATACGACTAATAAATGTGCCATAAAGTGTTTAGTGCTACTAATGTTAGCAAAAATTAAAAAAATTTGAGTTACACAAAAAGTTATATTTATTTTGGTTGGATGTTATGTAGAATAATCGAATCGACATTCATCCGTTAGGTAGATGGAATCTTATTTAACAACAACATCATGGCCTTATCTTCTAAGAAAGGGAATCATATTTACTAGAAACATCACGAATCTATATGACTTTGTTCTTCCAATTAATAATGGACTTAATGGGTCAACTACGTTCTCACCGAGTCTTTGTAATTAAATACCACCCTAAAAGCATATGGAATCAACCAAATGTAACTCAACTTTTAATTTACACTCCCAATTTTCACATTTCTAAACTTTCAAAAATATTTACCCAGTTTTTCAATTTTCAAATTTTAGTTAAATCTTAAAACTTTTTAATACATTTCTAAATTTTTGTTTTTAATTTTGGGTCTAGTGATTTTGGAAATTTCGTGTACAAGGAGCGGAGTTTGAGAATTTATTAAATACTCTTTAAAGGTAAAAGGCTTATTAGACATAAAATTGAAAAGTTAAAGGCTAGGAAAAACACAAATCTAAAAGTTTTGAAACTAAATTTGTAATTTAACTAAAATAATTAATGGTTGAGTTACAAATTTAATCCTTAAAATTTGGATTGTTTACAAATATATTGCTAATATATTTACAAATGTAGCAAAATATCATGTCAATCATTGATAAACACTGATAAACTACTATAAGCTATCACAATTTATTAGTGATAGACACTAATTAGACACTAATAGATATTTATCAATGTCTATTGTTGTCTACTAGACAATGATATTTTGCTATGTTTGTAAATATTTGCAACAATTTTTACATTTAAAATAATTGACTCTAAAATTTTGTGTTTCTAAAATACTTTAGAATTTTTTAAAATTTACATAGGTATTAAACACTAAACCGGTATAGTGTGTGAAATAAAATTCAAATCTACTCTTAATAGATTAATTATTTGTTTTTTTCAAAAAAAAAAAAAAAAAAAAAAAAAAGAAACTCAAAAATTAATTAAATACACAATTGAAAGTAAATAGACCACTAAATAAAATAGACATAACTTCAAAGTTTTAAGAACTAATTAACCTTGTAACTTAACCGAAAAAATATTGAGAGAGAGAGAGAGAGAGAGAGAGAGAGAGAACATGAACAAAATTTGAGATGAGGAAATTAAAGTAAAATGAAAACAGTGAAGTAGAAATTAAAAAGGGAAAAAAAAGATAGAAAATTAAAAGCGAGAGCAGAAAATGAGATAATTTTGCACAATGAAATGATAGGATGATATGGAGAGAGAGAGAGAGATTACATGAGAATGGAGAAGAAGAAGGAGGGAGTTAGATGTAAATATGGAGGTTGAGCATGACAAGGAACAAAATAAGAAGGAGAAGAAACACAACAGCATGAACAAAAATAGAAGCAAAACTGGTCTTCAAGTTCATGAACTCAAGTGGTCGTTCTGTTCCCGGCATCTGAATTATCATCCCTGGTGATAGAAACGCAAACAATATTGATGCTATCAATGGAGCTGCCAAATCATTCATATTCTTCTCTTCTCTTCTCTTCTCTTCTCTTCTCTTCTCTTCTAACTACTCTTCCCACTAAAACACACTTTATTTATATATATATATATATATATATATATATTCCCCTAAATAAAGTCTTTTCGGCATTGGTGGAAGAATAAGAATTTCCCTACAAACCAACCCCACATCCTGACACGTCCCACATTGCATAATTATGTCCTCCAACTTTAACCAATATCATTCATTAATCTCCTCCACACCCATTTTTACAAAAATACTTCACCAATGCTTATTAATTCTTATATGCCCTAACTTGGTTATCATAGTTTGTTTTGTAGTTATTTTAATCTGTATGTAGGTTGTAATACCATGTGTTTGGAGTGTAAACTAGTAAAAAATACTGTAGCAAAGTGAGAAAGTGATGATATGTAAGAATAGTAAACACAATAACAAAAAAGAATTTCAAAAAGTAATATTGTGGTTAATTGTGAGTCATAATAGTTGTTAGTGTTTCAAATTTGAAATATACTATAATAGTCTACTCTCTCCAAATAATTTGAAATTGCAGAAAGTAAATTATTAGTGAATAAAGTTAAGATTTGAGAAGGTTACTTTTGTAAAAGTTGGAACAACCAAAAATTAAAATATTAGAACTTAGAGGACCCCAGAGGTGGACGGCACAAATTTTAAAGCAATTAATGGTCAAAAAATGGATTAGGAAAGCAAGAGCACATTGCACATAAATCCACCATTATTTCAGGACCATCCTTTTTTACTTCCCGCTTATTCTGCCGCCGACCGTGACCAACCCGCCAATTCCGTGGGCCATTCACCTTCTGGCCCACTTCTTCATCAAATTATGGGCCTCTGGGCCCATTTATCACTTCATTTAATGCCTCCAATTCAAAATTACAAATGTAATAATCTGCTACCGCCCGCACACAATCACTCACTAACCATCACCACTAACTAGTGTCAATCTCGTAATTAACAACAACTTCTCGGATTCCCATAATTTTCGAATCCTGAACCAAAGCGTTATTTTTCCTATGGATACGGAAAATAATAATAATAATAATAAAAGAAAAAAGAAAAGAAAAAAAAAAATAATAATAAAGTGAACTCTGCTGAATTCCATTTCCCTTCTTCTTCTTCTTCTTCTTCTTCTTCTTCGCGTTACCGCAAAGCCATTTTTACTCTCTTTTTTTCCACAGACCAAATCCCTTTACGTTCTGCTACTTTCAGTTTCTCTTTTCATTTCTCTCTTTATCTACCTTTTTGTGAATTACGATATCTGTGAAAGTATGTCGGATTGGGCACCGGTGGTGATCGGAGTTGTACTATTCGTACTGCTCTCTCCAGGGCTTCTCTTCCAGTTTCCGGGGAATAATCGGCAGTTTGAGTTCGGGAGCATGAAAACCAACGGCAAGGCTGTCGCTATACACACGCTCATCTTCTTCATTCTCTATGCTGTCTTCATTCTCGCTCTCCATATCCATATCTACACTGGCTGATCCGGTAACCTCTTCTTCTCGTCTCTCTTCCCTTTTCATTCGAGATTCTTACCAACTGAAGCTGCTCATGTTTGTGCCGCCTTGTGTGTTGTATTTCATTTTCAACCGGATCTTGTTTGATCTGTCTGTATTTGTTATTTGTGTAGTCGGACACTCGGAAGAGATAAAAGGCATTTTGTATGTTAATTTCGTTTTTACATTCGCCTCTCCCTCCATTGCTAGTATAGATCTAATTACATCGAATATTGAGCTCTGTAGCTACTCTTTCTCATCGAGAAGTTTCTTTTTCTTTCCCTCTATTCTTCGATTTCATAAATTTCACGTATCTCAAGTACAAGATATTCGTCTTAGTGCGGATAATCTGGGCAAAAATTGGAATAAATTTGGTTTGTTTCATAGTGATGTGAAAGCAAGGTACTAGAAGGATATTATCGATTAGTAAGAAAATAGAGGAGAGTTTTGCTCAAGATATTCAAGGAAGTAGAAGTACGGTGAGAGTGTTTATAGAACTTTACCTTTCTTATTAACCCCCAAAAAGAATGGAAATTATAGGTTACATTTAGACAGATTACAATATAGTAAGTTATTGTTCAAAGGGAAGAAGAAAACAAGAAATATGGAGCAGAATAAGCAGAGAAGTATGCTAAAATCCTAGTGAAAAGGGAAAAAGTAAAAAAAGGAAGCAATTCATTTGCAGAAGGTAGCCAAAGCAGATGATCAAATTGCTAAACGTGTATGTGAATACCAATTGCAATGATCAATATGGTGAGTATGCAGAAGAATATGATGGCGTGTACCAAAATGGCAATCCCACTGGTGTTCATATTCCCAAACTCCACCACCCTGATTCTCGCCGGCAACTGAAAAAGCAGCCCCGGCGACAGGAGAATGAACAGCGCCACCGCCACTACAACCGGTCCCCAGTCTGCACTCATCTCTATCCACAAGAGGAGATGTGTTTTGAATTTGAACAAGTGGAATCCCTCTGAATAGGATCAGTGAAAGAGAGAATTCAAGGTTGGAAGTACCTGAAAGTAAAGGAGGGATTATAAGGAGTGAATGAGTGTGTTGATTTGCTTAATGAAGAAGGAGTTTGAAGGGATGCCAAACTTGGGGACAAAGAAGAAAATGGTTTATAAGCAAGGGAAAGGTATGTGATGGGTTGATGGAAGTGGATCTGCTTTATGAACATGGAAAGAAAAGGATTTAGATTTTCCTTCATATGAATTACAATAGTTGTCCAATGAAAGAGCTCTTTTTTTTTCTTGCTTTAGGGATGTGTGATGAAGGTGGAGCCTTTTGTTTAAAGAATAAAATAGATGTGTGCAAGTGTAAAGGTGAGTTTATTAGGCTTAGAGTATTGAGAATGCTTTGTTGTTTCATTGTTTTCTTTACAGCAAAAGCTTAGAAGAATTGTCTTGTCATAAAGATGATTAAAGTTTGAGGAATTCATTATACCATGATGCAAGTATGAATATGATTTTAGCAGGCAGATTGGACTTCACTCAATTTGATAGGGTAATAAAGAGAATATTTTGTGGTTGCATAATATCTTTATCTCTTGCATTGCTTTTGAGATTTTTTTTTTGAAATTTGGCCTATTCTTTTCTTCACCTCTGTAGGCAATCAAAGATCAGTCATCTACTCTAAAGTGTGAATAGGAATCGATCAAATAAAGAATAAAACAAACATTTGGCACCCAAATGCAACGGGTAGGAAATTAATTTCTAGTAAGTGACCACTAAGGATTGAACTCTTGATCTCTTAGTCATTTATTGAGTCCATGTCTCCTTTTAAATGTAAACTTGAATTTTATGTCTAACGAAACTCTACAGTCGGGTTTGTTATTGTTTTTTGTTTTTAAAAACTAAGCTTATAAACATCCTTTCTACTTCTAAATTTCTTGATTGATTATCTATGTTTCTAAAACTTAAGCCAAAATTTGAAAACTAAAAAAAATAAGGTTTAAAAGCTTGCTTTTATTTTTAAAAATTGGCTAAGAATTCAACTAATTTTGTACTTAAAAAAGATTTTAAGAAAATGAAAGGAAATTGGGTTAATTTTCAAAAACTAATAACAAATTGGTTCCTAAATAGCAAATGGGGGCTTAATGTTTTATTTTTTGTTAAATAAATTTGTGAATTTTTTAAAAAAAAAGAAAGAAGAATAAGTGAATGATCTATTAGACCTAAAGTAAAAAATTTAAGAACTTAATAGATAGGTTTTGAAAGTGTATGAGTCTTATTATGAACATAGTGTTAAATTTTCAATTAAATTGGACCAGAAATCAATATCTGAATGGACTGTTGATCAAACTTAGACAAAATTTCTTTTCTCTCTCTTTTCCTCTCTTTTCATATATATATATTCCTTTTTTGCCTCTGTTTTGTTTTTATGGGACGATCACCTTTTTAAGAAAAGCCCCCCAATTTGAAGTACCGAGAATTTGTTAATTGAAAATTATCTTTATATTTTTATACTTGTTGATTGAAAATGTAGAGGAAAAAAAGAAGTAAAAAATATGTATATATACTGGCCGGAGCAGCCAATTTTAGGATTTTGAAAAGAGAAGACTTTCTTTGAAGAAAAAAGATGACTAACAATGATTTAAATAATTAAATATTGTGAAAATAGCAACTAAATAACAAGTGTTAGATAACAAGAAAAGTTGGTCAATTATTGGTAATTGTGGTTGTGTTGTAGTCAATATATTCTCAAGATTGTTGAATGGAAGGATGCTGTAACCTCTACCTCTTTAAAAAAATGAATGACACTTCTATAAACTGGTGACCAGGAATAATTCTATTTACCATCATTAAAATTTTGAATTTTTTCTTTTTTGGAAAAAGTATTTCTTTCTCTTTCTCTCTATCTCTCTTTCAGCGCTTCTCTCTCTTAATTATCATAAGGAAGACAGTATTGTTGTTCAAATAAAGGGAAGCAGTCTACTGTCTTTCTCCATCAAAAATTTCAATCAACTTTTGTTGAGATACTTTAAATTTAATTTTGTACTTTCACTAAATCTTAAATTTAGTCTATCTTTTCGGTGCTTTGGAGGATTAAGATCTTAAGGAAAGTGAAGTAGGAAAGTGAAGTATTTTATAGGATCGTACAAACACGATGATTGACTTGTGAGGAAGTTATCCTCGCTTGTTGGTTCGTTTTGTTGTATTCTTTGTTAGAATGGAGAGAAAGATTTGAATCATATTCTCTAGTGTTATGGGTTTGCCAGAGCTGCTTGGAATTTTTTCTTTTAGACGTTTGGGTTCTCGTATGCTCAACATAAGATTACTAGTGTTATGATTGTGGAGTTCCTCCTCCATTTGCCCTTTCGAGAGAAGTGAGGTTTTTTATGGGAGAATGGAATGACGAGATGTTTAAAAGGTTAGAGAGGGACTCTTTTGAGGTTTGGTCCCTTGTTAGATATCATGTTTTTCTTCACACTTCGATTTAGAAGGCCTTTTGTAATTGCTCTATAGCTTTTATTTTATATAGTTGAAGTCCCTTCTTTTAGATTGATTCTCTCGTTTTTGTGGGCTTAATTTTTTTTGAATGCTTTGTGTATTATTTATTATTTTTTTTTTAATCTCAATAAAGTTTTTGTTTCTTTAGAAAGAAAAACTAAATTAAACTAAATTTAGTTCTTTTGAATCCACTTTTATCAAAATTGATTAAATAATATTTTTCATGCATGAAAATACACCATGTAAATATGTTTACAAAATTTATAGAGGAAAGATTAATAGAAATCAAATAATATTTTTAAGAATGAACAATAAATCAAAGGTAGAGATTATTTTAAAGATTTATCGAAAATATATTGATTAAATCTAGATTACTTAAAATTACATTTAAAACAAACACACAAATCTAACCAATCTAAAATTACATGGATCAAGATGAAGATAATATTTTAATGTTAGATTATTTTGAAGGAAAAAGAAAATAGAAGGGTGGAGGGATTGTAAGACCCATATGACATTTGACCCATCATAATCCATCAATACATCATCTTTGTTGATTCAGCATCAACAATAATAAAAAAACTAGGGTAATTGCAATGTGGATGGGTAACATCTTGAGAACAAAAATTATGGTGTGTTGGTAATGATTTTCTGTATTGGAAGTATATAGTTGAAGTGAATTAGCAATGATTATCTATGTTTGAGGTACAAAGTTTAGTTGATTTACGATGTAGTATTGAGTTGGGTATTTAATGTAGGTTTTTGTAATCTTAAAAAATATGCATTTTTATGAATTTTTTTTTTCTTAATTTTTTGTTCCATCATTCAACTACACACATACAACTTTCTCAAATTTATAATACTCATTTGAGATGTTAACTCAATAAATAAAAATAAGTATTACAATGTTCTTCATGTGACTATTTCTCTTAATGTAGACAAAATACTGTTATTTATTTCCTACGACAACTTTAACGGTCGTGAAACAATAGGTTACTTTCATGCATACAAAATGATACTATTCATTAAGATAGTCGAGCTAGCCAGTCCTACCAAATAGACACAAATAATACCTCTTCCTAGATAATGCTGGAACTATTTAGAAGTAGTCGGTCTTCTAGATATATGAAACAAGTAGGTCTATAAGAATGACTCAATCATTCTCAAACGATCTATCAATGTCAAATTACTATGACAGATGACAATCACACACTATAAATAAATCATTTCAAATTTGTATTTAAAAACACTTTCGTCAGTCAAATTTTGTTTTTGTTTTTGTTTTTTTTTTCCTTTTAGTATATGATCGGCCGAGTTGGTGGTTGGAGTTCGTCGCTCGAGATGATCGTCCAAGTTGGTTTCCATAGGTGGTCATTACCAGAGTTGATCATTAGAGGTGGTCTTTATTGGAGTTGGTTGCCTAAGGTGAATGTCAGTGTTGGTCGTCAGAGGTGGTTGTCGCTATAGTTGTTCATGGAAAGCGGTCCGTCATCGAAGGTGGTTGCCAAGGCCCGAAGTTGGTCGGGAGAAGATGATCATTGGAGTTGGTCGATGGTGACCGACGGGCGACGGATGAAATCATTAAGGGATCGTTTGGGAGGCTGAAATATTACTAGGAATCAGATTTGCTATGTTTTTATTACTATATTTAGATTGTAGGATTGAAATTGAGTAAGGTTTGTCTTTTTTTCTATTATTATTATTGTTTTGACTTTTTTATATCATATAAATCCTAATTTAATGGATTTTAAAATGCAACATACTACCTAAGTTTGAATTACTCCTTTTTTTTTTCTAAAATTCAGTTTCTATTTCTTTTTAATGATATTGTATTTTTTTTAAAAAAATGTACTTTTTTTTAATAAAAAATTAGAAGTTGCAAACTGAGTTTTTTTTTTGTCAATAATTAGTAAAATAGTGCTTTTCTTTCCAATAAACTTGCTAGTTTTTTTTCATCAACCGATTTTTTTAATGGCTTTGGTAAAAAATAATTTATTGTTTTTTAAAAATAAACTTGCAAACTTGCTATTTTTTAAAATAATTTTTTGTTTTTTTAGACGAAGTTTCTATTTAAATGAAATTGTTGTTTTACATTTCCAATCAAAATATTTGTTCAAATGATTGTTTAAATAAACTACCTTTCTGTTTTCCATTAAACTCTTCCATTTATTATTACCACATGATCCTAAATTTAAAAGATGTACAAACAAAGATTTACACAAATAAGTAATTGAAAAAAATCCAAGTAATGATTTTCTAAAAAATCAACTAATAATTCCATATTTTTTTTATTAATAAACAAAGAATATAGACATAATCTCAATTATAGGGAGAGTATGAAGTCATGAATAACCTAAATATAATGTCCAAAAAGTATTTCTAAAAATGTCTATTACAGACAAAAGAACCTTAAAAAAGATATGAAAAAAATATATTATAAGAAGTACAAATAAATTATGTGTTACGTGAAGACTAGTGGTATGACACAAACGTCTTTCCAACCTACAATGTCAAGAATTGAAATAATAAGAACATTATTCATTGCAAATATAACAAAATACAAAAGATAGAACATCCGTACCTTAATTAAGTTGACCATGCACTAATTTTGGTGTAATCAAACTAAGTCATTACGCCATCCATAATCACAATATAAATGTAAGTTGGAAACAAAATAAAACTCAAAATAATAAGCCTCCTTTATGAAATTTTGATTTGGTCCTAACAACAAATATGCTAAAAAAATAATTGAATAAACGTAACACTTTTTAAAATCAAGTATAAAGAGGCCTTAGGTATAGAATCAAATCAAAAGATAAATTTTATGAAAGGAAAACAATTTAACAAAGAAATAAATTCATCATAAAACTTATTGAAAGGAAAACAATTTAACAAAGAAAGAAGAGAGTAATGGAAAACATATTTATAATAGAATAGAGCATGCTGGAAAAAAATGTATTGAAAAACAGATTGCATAATAGAATAGGAACACAAATCCAAAACTAAGAAGAAGAAAAGAAATGTATAATAAAAATCAATTATTTAAAAAAGTTCAAAAAAAGATTCTTGACCATCAACCAAGAAGAGACCAAAGCAACTAGTACCAAAGGTTAGATCCGAGACAATCAAAGCAATCAGTACCAAAGAAAAATGTATCTGAAAAATGCAAATCAAAACCAAAAGAAGAATTGATTCGAAACATGCAATAGAAGAAAAATTAGATGAAATCGAAACCATCAAACCAAGACCAAATCAAAACAGGTATGAAAAATATGCAAAACAAAAGCATATTAGAACTAGTAAAAATAAGGATGGAAATCACATAGATGAAAAAACAATCATCATTATCGGCCTCAAAGGAAAGCTACTGACCTTTATGTGGGAAAGAGCCATCCCCTACCAAGCTTTTAACCGTCAGAAGACCCCCTCCTAACAAGCTTTTGATGGTGGCAAGAGATGTAATTTTTGGTTGTTGGAGCGACAAGAGAGAACTTCGACGCTCACTTTGCGTTAGAGATTCCATAGATTAGGGTTTCAAAGATAGAAATGAACGCAATATTAGAGAGGAAGACGAAGATCGAATGAACATTTATGGTGAAAATCAGAGTATTGATTAGGGTTTTAGATAGGAAGAAGCTGGAAGAAGGAGAAAGCGTGGGGAGAGGAGAAGACAAAAATAAGAGAGAGAGAAGAGTCTGTGAAATCATGAGAAATGGGAGACTCGATTACAAACTAGTGGGAACGCAAAGTGAGATGGAAACCAAGGAATGGAAAACAGTAGGAAGTGAAACTGGTAGGAATGAAAGGTGGGATGGATACAAACCATTCCCTACTTACAAGCAAACCAAACGTGGGCTTTCAAACCCAAACCCTTCCAAACCCAACCCATTTCCACTCCCCAAACAACCCCTAAAAACATCGGAGGAAAGGAAGGTTGGGTTTACCACCAACATTTAAAGTTGACGAACCAAACTCAATCCAACTCATGTTAGTGAGTCAAACACCTCCGTGTATAACAACATTTTTAAAGAATTGTAAATATAACAAAATCTATTAGTGATAAACTCTATCGCTGATAGACTTCTATCACTATTAAACTCCTATCAATGATATAATTTATCACCGATAGATTTAGAGAGCTGAATCTAAATTTTGCTTTATCTGCAAAAAAATTTTACACTCTACTATATCTACTAATACTTTTGGTGTAATTGTTACTATATTTTCTGCTCCTAAGAACTAAATAATACCTCGATATCTTTAGTACACAAAGCATAAAATAAATTGCATTTGTCGATCTCCATGTAAATATAAATACTAATATCAAGATGAATAGATTAGTTTGAAAATAAAAAATAATGTATTTTAAGTAAAACACAATTGGGAAGATGAGAGATGAATCACGTTTAAGAAATAGAATATATTTGAAAGAAGTAAGTTCACTCTAATCAAGACTAAAAATAACTGAATTATCGACTTAAATAATTTTTATATTTAGAAAAATATTTATGAATTAACTATTTTTATGGATATAACCATATATGACAAAGGTGAAAGCTGAATTCAAAAGCAAACAAACTCCATGAGAAAATTTGGAGTGGTCTGAGGCTGAGTCTAAACCGCCGTGCCGGCGGCCTGAAAGAGACAACCCCCATCACTCTCAACGGAGCTCGTGAGTATCGAAGCGGCAGTAAGTAATTGTCATTTGGTTTAGCAGATAACCCGAAACGGCCAAGAATTCCCATTTCATATTTATTTATACATAAACCTCTCGATTCCAAATCCCCATTAACATCAAATCAAAGCTGGGTTTGGAAAATGGGGGATTGGGGGCCTGTTCTAATAGCTGTAATACTGTTCGTAGTTCTGAGCCCCGGAGTTCTGTTTCAGCTGCCCGGCAAAAACAGAGTTGTGGAGTTCGTCAATCTGCAAACCAGCGCCATCTCCGTTTTCGTCCACGCCATCATCTACTTTGGCCTCATTACTATCTTTGTCATCGCCATTGGGGTTCACATTTCCAGTGGCTAAAACCAAAATCCCCCCTTTTTTTTCTTCTTTCTTTAACCTTCTCTCTTCTCTCTGTTTTCTTTACATCCTCTGGTTTTTATTCTTACTGCCTCTCTGTTCTTTTTAAACTTCTCTTTCCCTTATCGCAATCCTATATTCTCAACCAAGTTTCATATTTCATCATGTTCAAATAGAGCAATACACGTTAGTTGGGCTTCAATGGGAGTCAATTATTGTTCTACATTCTTGCTCACAGTGCCAAGTAACCATATAAAGTTCTATTTTAACCTTCAAACTTTGCTGATGTACATTTATATAAATATCAGATCAAATCTGTTGGAAAATTACTGCATAAACAAGTAGGTTGAGGTGCGAATATCTCTCTTAGGAAGATTTAAGTCATTTGCAGGGTCTACTGTATTTTTTTGTATTACTCACCGGTGAAGCAATATTTTCTGGTTTGTCCCGCACAGAACACAACAAAACAAATGTTTTAGCTCAAAACTCCACAACTAAGAACACTAATTAATAGATATATGATCTTTAAATCTTTCTTGCCACTACAGTGCTCTTCCATAGAAAACTAAGAAAAAAACATTAATCTCTATAAAAGAAACTCAGAAAAAAAAAAAAATGTAACAACAGACTCAAATGATTCCACATTGGTCAATCAGTCTTGGAAGTTAATATTTAATCTATCTGAAACATTGATGGTTACTCTTGCAGTTGCCACCTAATTAAATCTCTTTTGAAGAAAAGAAAAAAGGCAGCAGAATAAAGTGTCAATAATTGAGTCTATGGTTTCAGATTCTTAACTCAAACATATTTAATATCTTGAATAGATTAAACAATCCTTCAAGGTGTAAAGTACGTAGCTATATTTTATACATTTCTATTAATCATTTTTAGCATCGTTAAGACAGATGAAAATTATTAGTATTTACAAACACTTGCAACCAATGAAGACAGTAATTTCATTGCTGATCCCTTTTGCCTCATATATCAATTGCTTAAGCCCTCAAGTTTAAAGCGTTCTTGCACTGATGATATGTACATGGTGGCCTTCCAATCGATATGTTCATCCACAACGACGCCGTAAAGGTTCCAAAAGTTCGCCTCGTGAACATTATTCATGGTTTGATCATGAACCGCTCTTTCTTGGTGATGAACCATAAACGAAACATGACTCGAACACGACGAAGCATTTGACGTGCTTGTCGTCGTCTTTCTACTGCCAGCCATAGCTTCCCCATGGAGAGGACCCAACATGCCCTTCACAAGGCCTCTTGCTCTACATCTTGAATCCATCTTTGTTTGGTTCTTGTGCAAATTTCTTTTTTTTTTTTTTTTTTTTTTTTATCTCTTCTCAATGTGTGTTTTTTCCCTAGTGGGGAATGGGCCTATTTATATGTGAAGGAGCAAGTGATATTTTAAATATCATGTGATTCATTAACAAAGAGAAGATGGATATGAGAGAATTTTCACTGTATTCTAGTGGTGACCCACCAAGAGGAGAAAACAAATATCTAGGAGCATAATATTCAAAGATTAATGTTCGTAAAAAGTTATATTGGTAAGATATGGATGGAGACCTTTAGTCTTTTATACTTAAGAGACCCAATATAGAGTTAATGGCATTTTTCTTTTTCATGAATTTTATAAAGATTAATGGGTTTTATGATTGTTAGGCCAAATAAAAGATTAGATTGAATGTGTTGATTAATAATATTTGTTTATGTTGTGGAGAATCCAGTCTCTTAGATAGAGACCTTGTTCCACCTGTTAGCTCTCTTCATTTTCCCTTCCTAACAAGGCAAAATAGTTGCCTTTGTGCCGAAAGAATGGTCTTTTCTAATAAGGCTTTATCAACTTTCAAGTGGGATTATATTCATACAACCCTAATAAAAATTAGAGTGCTAATTAATCCAAAGTTTATAGTTTCCATTCTTATTCTTGCTTGTTTCTGATGGAAAAGAGGTTGTAATTTTTCTTGATTTGAAGTTTAAATGTGGGAATAAACTATTTCTTGGCATCTTGATTAAATACCCTTGAACAAGAATTGTCCCAATATGCTTTCAAGTTTTTTTTTTTTTTTTTTTTCCTTTCTTTCTTTCTTTCTTCTTCTTCCTTAGCTTTCTTCTTCTTCTTCTTCTTCTTCTTCTATGCTTAAGATTCAACTTTCCTTCTCCCTTTCCTCCCCTTTATTTCCTTTTCTATATATATTTTTTTCATCGTTTTATATTTGTTTGTATAATTTAATTAAGATTTTAATTTAAATTAAGTTTATAATTGATATGATTATATTGATTCTCACCTTACAATATGGTTTCAAATATATTTTACTCTTGTAAAATTGTTATTCACAAATATTTAACCAGACAGTCTTGAATGTTTGTGAGGAACATGCAACCAAACAATACTTGGTTAAGGAATGAATTTTGCATTATTTAATTATGATGCTCTAACTTTTACCAAACAAACAGTGTTGGTGATTACCATATACCATCATGAGAAGCTTAGTAGGAATATGATGCAGTTATTCCAATTTCCCATAGATGAGAATCACTAGGATGTTACATAAACATGCACCAATCATAACTTTCTTATGGATGATAATTACTATGCTAAAATGGCTTTAGGTTGAAATGTCACAACCTTATATACTAGAAGATCAGAAAATAGGTTGTGGACTCCCACAAAGTAGATGAGTGGTTACGACATGCCAAGTAACACTCATTTATGTCATGTCAAAGATTGAGAAAGTGTCATAATATGACTAAGGAGGATAGTGCACGTTCACCTAAAGAACCAAGAAGAGGTCTTTGAAGAAGCCTAACTAAGGTGCAAACAGGATTGAAAGTGAATATTATATCATCAGTGGAGCTATAAGCGTCATAAGTCAAGGTTGCATTAAGAGAGCATTGACACGCTACTAATTTGGAGTTAGATGCATATAAATGATATATGTGAGTACGACAAATTTTAGGTTGATCAAAGATCTTGTACAAGTACATCACATTGGCAAGTGTTATGCACGACCACCTTTGATGTGCATGAACGTCCGACCCTAAATATGTCTTAAAATGTGTTATGAGAGATATTTTGGATCGAAGTATATAATTGACATCTATCGTAAATAGAAATGACAAATTCAAGAAGAGAGCATG
The DNA here is from genome assembly GCA_030954485.1 of Citrullus mucosospermus. Taxonomy (NCBI): domain Eukaryota; kingdom Viridiplantae; phylum Streptophyta; class Magnoliopsida; order Cucurbitales; family Cucurbitaceae; genus Citrullus; species Citrullus mucosospermus. Next base: position 7,966,960 of record CM062065.1, read on the forward strand.
ATGCGAGCTAAAAGTGGCAACTTAGCACCAAAATGAGCCTATGAAAAAGGAAAATTCCCTAGATTAATACTAATTGATAAACTCAATTGTACGAAATAAACTTCTAAGTCTCACGTGGACCCTTACTAAGATATAACACAAAATTTATGTTAGCATTATACTAAGTATATATTTAAGTGGACAAACATATAGTACAATACACAAACAACTAAGAATATAATCTTTACCTACTAAAGGAATCATTTGATAATCAAGTAATTTTTTTATTTTTTATTTTTTTAAAATTCGCCTATAAACATTCTTCCAACTTCAAAATTTCTTGCTTGCTTTGATATCTACTTCTTACTAATATTTTTAAAAACTAAGCCAAATTTTAAAAATTAATGAGAAAGTAGTTTTTAAAAACTTGTTTTTGGTTTTGATTTTTCACTACGACTTCAACTATTTTAGAAAGATACAATTTATGATAAGAAAGGAATGAAAGTAAGTTTAATTTTTTTAGATTTAAAAAAAAAAAAGAAAAAAGTTTTAATTTTTTTTTAAAAAATGGTTAGATTTGGATAATGGACCGCCACATCAGATGAAAATAAATTGGAATATGTAATACACATAAGTAGTGGAACGATCAGATTGGAATATATACGAGTAGAGGAACACAGTTTTTGTTCGTCTAACAATTTAACATGTAAATGTTCTAAAGTATACCAAGAATAATATCATTTTAAAAATAGTTTGATGGAATATATAGAATTAATTAAGAGTAATTATTTTAATCGATTAAAGTGTTAGAAATATTTTTAAATATAACAAAATATCATTATATATTTATGTGATAGATAGTAATAGACTCTAATACACTATTATCATATATCACTATCTATCATTATATTTTTGTTACATTTTTAAATATTTTGGTTCATTATAAGACCCATTAATTAATTATTTATATATTTTGATTTTAAGAAAACTCAATGTAACACAATATAGAAACATCCTCTTTGATCTCCAACAATAAAGAATTTCACCCAACTTTTATACATATTTTTGTTTTCTTATATCTTTCTTTTCAAGTTTTATTTCACAGTCGATCTTTAGAATGGTATGATTGAAAATGATACAATTTTAGAGTTGTAAGGGATTATTCTTTAAACTGTGAGACATAAAATTTCAAGAATTTTCAATATATATGTGTGTGTGTGATAGATTTTGAAGATTTAAGATGTCATATATATTTCTTCGAAAAAAAAAACATAGGTATATGAGATGACGTACAAGATTTATGATATGCTGACACACACTGGAAAAGAGGGGGAAAAAAAAAGGTAGTGGAACCTATTACATTTTAAAAGTAGAAAATGTTCCTTCCTTCTTTCAATATAAACATATTAATTAATTCCCTAATTTGATATAATGAAAATAATCTACGTCCTAAATAATTCTTTTTTTTAAAAAAATTAAGTTTATTTTTTTTTTCAATTTCTTATAAGTAAAAGAGTTGAATTTTTTTAAGTATATTCGAAAATAAATTTTTAACAACTATTCTCTTAGTCTAAAAAAAACATTGATACAAAATAGCTAAAATAATAATAATAATAATAATAATAATAATAATAATAATAGAGTGAAAAAGATGTTTATAATAGCTTAATTTCTAAAAATCAAAAATAAAAAAAAATTAAATAATTACCGTAGGGACGTTAAATTATATTTTAATAAATAAAATCTATCTTATACCTATCCTTTTATAGCAAAAGGTAAGAGATTTGAATTTTTTGTGTATGTAGTATGTGAATTGATATATTATTCCTAAATTCTAGTTTTTATAAATTACTTTCTGTTTCTCCATTTGACTTAATTGTTGGAATCATTGACAACATTGGGTACTTTTATTCATTGTTTGCTGTATAAATCAATGAGGATAACTTTTTAAACCTAAATTAGAACTTAAGTTTCATTATTTTATCACCTTTATTTCAAAATTTTAATTGGTTCAATTTCTTATAATAATTTTTTTAAAAAAAACTTTTTATAAAATCATTATATATTATAATAAATTCTAATTTAAATATAATATAAAAAAGCAACTGAAATGATAATTTGCTTTTTATTCATATAACTATATTACACAAATTTAATATTAATTTACTAAATATCGTAACTATTTTTTTTATTTAAAATTAACTTTACCAAACATTAATTTAGTTCTTCTCATAGTTGATTTTTTAAAAAGCACAACTACCAGCTATTATTTTAAGAGCAACAACAATTCCAAACTAAACCTTAAACTACTAAGTTATGTTGATGGTTAATTGTCAAAGCATATTTCAACTATAATGGATCTATAATCTCTCATCAAATTTAAATTTCAAATGTTCACATCTCACATCTGTCATACTTATAAAAACAAAGTTGACTGTTAATTAACTAAATGATGATGTTAAGGGTTGGCTCGACTAAGAGCCCATAGGTAAGTCCAAATCCTAGGAAAACTTGGAGGGCAACATGGGAGAATGGCATTCCAAAAGGAAAAATCAACGTCTTGAGTTTTGAGTTGATTAGTCAAGCTAATAAATATATACCAACTAGGAAATAGTTGAATTGGGCTCAATTTAACACCTTGCAGTCTCGAGCATTGTAAACTACCCTGACATAACCACAGTGACCGTCAGAGAAAGGGAAATATAAATAGCCCCATTCGACGACCCTAAAAGGAGAGAATAGTAGTCTCCAACGGATATTGACCTTATTTTTGTGTGCTTAGATGAATTATACACTCCTTTTACCAACTTAAGCATCAAATTGTGGTAGTCTTGACATTACAACAATGCGATGATCTTTCACGAAAGTTGACTCGAAAAGCTAGACCATACCAGAAGAAGAGGGTCAGAGGTCAAGTCTATAAAGGACCCACAATGACGACAAACGTGTGGAAGATCCACCACCAACATATGGTAATAATGTGAGTTGTCAATTTTTTAATAATGTGGTTATATTTATTCATGTATTCAAGACTTGGGTTCTTAACAAATCTTGACTTTGCACTGTTATCACTTATGTTAAATTTGTGATCTTGGTTATATATATTTGTTTAAAACTCTTGGTGCTTGCTTCTTGGCCAGTTTTGTGGTTGTCTCAGAATATGTCTCCATGTCCGATGGGGACTTGTCTTAGAAGTTGTCATTCAAGTTGTTGATTTTGCAAAATATTTTCTTCCTTATTTAAATTATTTTGCAAATTTTTTTCTGGGATGTTTTTCTTTTTAGTGCCTTGCCAACTAATTTGTGAGAATATTTTTCTCTTTTCCACTGTGTTATGTTAAGCCCATGAAGTTGGTTTGCTAGGGTTGCCGCTTCGATTACATTGTGTATTTGTAAATTGATCAGGAGTTTTGTTTACTGTTCCTTCAAAAGAAGACCATCTGAGTTTCTATAAGTGACGGTTTGTTCTTCACAATATTCTTACAAGAAAGTTTTAGTACTAAAAGTTGTTTGGTCTTAGGAGGAGCTTAAGACAAATCTATTCGAGAAGGGATTCTCAAAACTTAAGGGGAGCCTAAGTTCTCATGTGAAGGGAGTTCACAAGAAGAAGGAAAGATAACTTCAAGTGAGAGAGAGTCTCACACACTTAGGGGAGCCTAAGTGTTGCACCACTAATATTCATATACTTAGGGGAGCCTAAATCCAAGTGGGAGGGAGTCTCACATCTAGGGAGAGCCTAAGTGATTAGCTAAGTTAGATTCTACATATGTCACTATAATTGTTGTTATCTACAGATAAATATAATGTTGTAATCGCTTCTTTTACATATCATTAAATTATCTTTTCTAGGCACACTGTCTTCCAGACATTTTGGTTTTCACCGAACTAGGTTACCAATTCTTGTGTGTTTATTCTTGATTTACTATTTGCTTCTTTGTTTTTGTGTCTGGCTATGCTAGGGCGTCTTGTGTGACACACAAAAACACACACACACACACACGTAAAAAGGAAGAAAATAGAAAAATAAGTAAAAAGGAAGAAAACAATAAAGAAAAATACTAACTAGGAATAAAACTAATTAAGAATAAATCCTAATTTACTTTAACACCCCCCCTCAAACTCAAGGTGGTATGACAACTTGAGTTTGTGAAGAAAACTTCCAAATCAAACCACAACAGATCTGGGCTGGAAATAGAGACCACGAAAAACTTATGGGCTAGAAATAGAGATCCTCATATTAGATCTAAATCATAACCTATAAAAAACTTTTGGGTTGGAAATAAGAGACCCACGAAGATTTTTTTGGCCTGGAAATAGAGATCTACATAGAGATCTAAAACCCACGAATGCTACATGAAGAACATAAGCCAGATAAAAGAACGGGAAGACCTAGGATGTAGAAGATCATAACATGAGTGATTCGGCAGATTTGGATTCCTATATATTCACTTATGTGGAATAACCGGTCTGAAAACAGGATAGAGATCCGCTAATGCAAATCTGAATATAGAACAAAAAACATGGTAGAGACTCTGATAGGTCTAAAAACAGAATAGAGGATGAAACTCATGAATGAAAAACAAAAACTAAACAACATAAATAATTAAGTAGGTGAATCAAATCAACTAAACCGAGCCAAATGTGGGGGGCGATCCGTGTGTAAGTAGGGAGGGCTTCAGATTTGTGCGTACGACGAAGCAAAAATAGACATGGGTTGTGAATTGGAAATGAATATGGGCGTTGAATCTATGCGCGAATTTGCCTCTGCCCATGACGAACGACGGAGGCAAAGATTGGACAAATCTATGGCAGCTGATAAAACCCTAAAAATAAGAAACCTCTGATACCATATTGTAATTGGTATGTTGTATTCAATAATTGCTTGAATTCAGAATACATTATAAATAAATAGACTCTAGCAAGACTCAACTAAGGAAATAAACGAAGAAAGAAAAAATACATAAAAAGGAAGAAAATACTAATTAAAAATACACTAATTAAAAATAAATCCTAAATAGTCAATGTAACTTGTTGATAAGTTAGTTAAACAATTTGTCACTTTCTTTATTGTGAATTAGTTAATTTTTGCGATTGTTGAAAGTTGAGTTGTATATACAAAAGCAATTAAAAATTTATTTTGTGCATATACAGATAAAAGAGAAATATTATTGATTTGTATGAGCAACCAAATTTTTTTAAAAAAATTTTCAATAACAAAACCATGATAGGCATTGCCTGTCACAAAAACAAAGATTTATTGGCAGACAACTGACATTGAGGAAGATGTTATTAATGTTGGGTTTTATGTCCTAAAACTCGTTGATTGTAAATGTAATAATTTAACCGTAATTAAATCATTAATAAATAGTTATTGATGTGTTACTTCAATAAGCATTATTGATTGTTTTTATTCGTTTTGTCTTAATAACCCTAAATCTAATAAACTAACATCCTAAGCTGTTTTATGAGTCTTGAACTGTATGTGGGGACATATGGAGATCAATGTTTAAGATACAGTCTAAAGAATCTATAGTATAGGGATAAGGCTGGGTACCATATTTTGGTGATACTATGGATACGACCCATTTTGTATTTGATACAAACGCAATGATCTAACGCGTTCGTGTAGGTGACTTGCGAGTGGGGGTATCCTATGCAATGAGTTTGCATAAGACCGGATCACGAAATAGTAATCACTAGATGTAACTCCATTGACTAGTTAGGTTCTATTTCAATAGGATAACCTAGGGAACTTAGTCTTAATCTTGAGTATATTATGAACTCTTGTTCATGAGGGATTGTCCTTTGATTTGTATGGGTGATAGTGGCCGTTTTCCGACTCAATATGCCTACCATCTTGGAGACAAGACCGAGTAGGGAGCTGGAGACATAATTATACAAGATGGAATTCACTTATTTTCATTTTTATGGTAAGTTGATAAGTGTTCTCTTAAGTGGTGTCTCCGGAACTTGAACAAAGAGCCCTACCCTCTCACTAGCCCGAGAGGGATTTCTGTTTAATGGTTGGACCATAAACAGGTTGTTCATTAGAGGAGCACTAGTACTTAAATGATGTAGAAGTGACCTAGTGGTAAAATGGTAATTTGATCCAACTGGTGTTACGAACACTTATGAAGGACTAATTTGCTATTATTGGTCTATATCCATATAATTAATTATTTATTTATTTGGATAAAATCCATATAAATAAAGAGAGGGAGAATTAATTAATTAATTTGAATTAGATTCAAATAATTAATTATTTAATTTGGATGAGATCCAAATAAAAGATTTTGCAGAAAATAAATAGATGGAGAATTAATTAATTGATTTGAATTGGATTCAAATAATTAATTATTTAATTTGGATTTGGATGAGATCCAAATCAAAGATTATGCATAAAATAAATATTTAAATAAGATTTAAATATTTTAAACTATTTAATATGAGATATTATTTAGGTATTATTTATTAATATTGGATATTATTAAATATTTGATTTAAAATCTATGCAGGGTCTATTCTAATAGAATTAGATAGAGTTCTATAAATAGAGCCCTTAGGAGGCTTCATAGAGCACACTCCTTAAGAGAATAATCTCTACGATTACTCTAAAAATCTTTCTCTACTAATTCTCCCAATTTTCTTAGAAAAATTCTAAGAAAATTCTTCTTCCCATTCTTTCAAAAAAGTAGTTACTATTGTTGGATTTCTATTTTCGATTTGATTTGAGTTTCATAGCTTGTTGCACAAAAATAGATATTATAATTTTCGTACAAAGATGCGTCGAGAATTACTCAAGTATGACCATGATTAAGCAAGTTTTCCTGTAAAAGCCCAAGTATAAGCTCTTATAGGTTTCCTGGTGATTCCAGGGTCGAACGCAGAGATTTGTAATAACTAGGCGTTGAGAATAGATGCATGAATATGCGGTGGACTATGCGGTGGATTTATAATATGTGCATGATTGTATGTATCTAAAACTATACATAAAGAATGAATAAAATTTCCTACAACTAACAATGAGGTGGACACGGCGATGGTTAGTCAAATGTCATTTAGTGTCAGATAACATGCGTTAAGAATGAATGGAACCATGCGATAAAAGTAGAGTTAACGCAGAAGCTAGTTGTTACTTAAGCATATCTAAGTATAATTACATACCTACAAACTGAGTTTGTGAATCCATCTCTCAATGTTTCGACGCCACATTAATCTTATCTCTAAGACGCATGGTAAATTTGCGTTGGCAAAAGACGAACTACATCTCTACACCCTCTAGTCTCAATAAATGCTAAAGATTAACCATCCACTCTCTCAAGCTAGATAGTCGTGCTTACTACATTTGTTTGTCAGACAAAGCAATGTAAGCTAATGATATGCATTAATCAAGATGTAACTTACTTAATATTGCTTAAGAAAAACTAACTCTAACATCTAACTCATTTAGCATTCAAACAACATGGTGTAAGGTATTTAGTATGGAAATAGATGGAAGGTAATTGATAACTTGTAGAAATACAAGTTATTATAGTCACTATTTGATTTAATTAGAGTAACTTTGGAGCTAAACGCATGATTTTGGTAGTTGAATGATGAAAAATGTATCACCATGCGTTGGCACTACTTACAAAAGAAAATACCTGAAGAACGATGAGCTTTTCTGTTCCTAATGCAGGGTTAAGAAGAAAAGAAGCGTGAAGTACGAAGAGACGAAACTGCTGCGAGAATAAGTGGAAATCCATGCGTCGAGCCTAGGCGTTGAGACCATGCGTTAAAAAAATAGATACAGACGCATGGCCAAAAATTGTCATGTCAATATGCAAAAGGATAACACGCTATCAGAATATGGCAGAACAAATGGGCCGACGATGTGAAAAGTCTGCGCAGTAGGGCATGGAATTTAATGTAAAGGTGTCAGGTCATCATGAGTTTCAACTTTTCGACGCCTATAAATAGCCTAAAGCTTCTCCATTGAAAAGGAGGGGGGGGGAGGAAGGGGGGGAGACCAGTTCAAGAGGCGAAACCTCTGCACTATTTCTGCTTCACCATAACTAGCCTCCATTTCGAGCTATTCTGAGAGAAGGATTCTGAGCACCTTCAGAGTCATCTCCCAGTGAGTGAGAATCTCCACCCTATGGAATGTATGTATCAGATAGCAACCATCTCAGGCCTTCATGAAGCAAGACGTTGCCAGTGGCGGCTTGACATCCTTCATTTTGTTTTATTTCCATTTTTCTCCTTCTTGCTTATATTTTGTTAATGACATTCGAGAGAATGATTTATTTTCTTAATATAAGCTTGATTGACCATCATTTTCCATCCATTTTCGTATTAAATACTTTACACCATGTTGTCTAAATGCTAAATGAGCTAAATGTTAAAAGCTAGTTTTTCTTGAGCAATTCTGAGTATGTTACATCTTGATTAATGCATATTTTTAGCTTGCATAACTTTGTCTGACAAACAAATGTAGTAAGCATGACTGTCGAGCTTGAGAGAATAGATAGTTAATCTTTAGCATTAATTAAGACTAGATGAGTTGCAGAGATGTAGTTCATCTTTTGTCAACATAAACTTACCATGCGTCTTAGAGATAAGATAAATGTGGCGTCGAAACATCGAGAGATGGATTCACACACGCAGTTTGTAGGTATGTAATTGTACTTAGAAAGTTTAGGTAACAACTAGCTCTTGCGTTCAACTCTACTTCTATCGCATGGTTCCATTCATTCTCAACGCATGTTATCTGACGCATTGTTTTACATATGACTACCCAACGCCGCGTCCACCTCATTATTAGTAGTAGGAAATTCTTTCATTCTTTATGTATAGTTACACACAATCAACAAATGCACATATTTACATGTACAGTCACCGCATAGTCATGCAATTATTCTCAACGCCTAGTTATTACAAATCCCTGCGTTCGAGCCTGGACTCACTAGGAAACCTATAAATGCTTATACTTGGGTCTTTATAGGAAAACTTGCTTAATCCTGGTCACATCTGAGTAATTCTCGACGCATCCTTGTAAGGAAATGATAAATCTATTTTTGTGCAATGAGCTAAGAAACTCAATTTAATTGGAATAGAAATTTAAACGAACAAATTTAACGAACAAGTTTTTGGCGCCATTGCCGAGGATTTGAATTAATAATTTAGGTTTGATATTATTTGTTGATTTATGCAAAAATCTTTATCTTGGTTCGTACTGAGCGTTTTGCCGAAGACGTTTCTGACAGATTATGAGCAAGGAAGAATAGCCTTCGTTCATTTCTGACCCTGAGATCGAGAGAACCTTTCAGAAAAAAAAACAACTCATCAAAGGCGGCGACAACTTTGGAAAGAGAAGTAATTGAAAAATCAAGCCAACCAGCCTTTGAGAGCCAACACCAGGCGACGAAGTAATGAAGGATGCGTTAGCCCAAAATTGTCACAAATTGGACGCAACGTTAGCAATCTCAAATTTTCGGAGAATTTTTTTTTTTTACGAGATTTGGAACGCCGAGTGCCCTGATAAGCACCACAAGTAAACTATGAACAAGATGTTCTAGTGATTTATTTAGAGATCCAGGGAATTTTTCCTCATGGTGCCGCAGAGTTGATGAATGAAGACGGCACCAACGCATCCCAAGTTAATGGTCAACGCGTGAAGCCATATTTTGGAGACGGCCTTGAACGCGACAAAGTAACCGTTGACCTAGCAAAGATCGAATGAGGAAAAGATGGACGCGCCCTGCGTTGATAACAAACACTTATATCCCAGGGACGCATCCTAATTTTTTTTTCTCACCGCATTGTTTCATTTCTTCCTTTCTTTTCGTCATTTTATTTTATTTGATTTTATTTTTTTTCTTTAATTTATTTTGATTTATTTTATTTGAATTGATTTGATTTGATTTTATTTTATTTTATTATTATTTTTTTTTTATTATATCTGCTTTGAAAAGTTTTGTTTGGGTGCTATCTACTATCTTGCGTTGAGTGAAAACTGAACTGCAAGGCGTCGACATCTAAAACGATGGGATACAATTATCTCGACGCCTAGAGGGGGATCTGAAGCGATTATGTCAGATCGCTCAGATCATGAATTCGAAAAAGGTGTCGGCGCTTAAGTTGACTGATATCGACGGATGTCAGACCATTTAATGCAGCTATGATGTCACGCATCGAGCCGATAACCCACGCGCTCAGCCAAAAACCCTTTATAAACCCCTCTTCACCCCTTTTCTAAGTTACGCTTCCATATCTATCCGAATTCTCAGATTTCCGGCACAATTTCCGGTCTGTTTGAAAAATCTTCCGATTCTCACCCATTTTTCTCTCTTTTCACCGATACCATACCCATGGCTTCCCAGAAACCCACTTCCTCCAAAAGCCCTAAACCTATGGCCTCATCCTAGAGGAAGGGTAGTCAAAATCTGTCCACTACCTCTACCACACCTGAACCTCTCGCCATTGTTCGCCCCGACAGTCCTGAGTTGGAAGCGACATCATCCCCATCTCCACCACGCTCTAGGGACCTGTCTGAAGCTCAAAAGGTGGGAAGGAATGACGGATCCGCCGTCTTCGGAGATATTCTAGACACCATCGATAAAGAAGACGATGACTGGTTGGATGGGTTGGTCGACCAGAGGATGAAAAACGAATCGCGTGGGTCAGTCCCTACGATGAGTGGTCTTGAGGAGTCAGACTCCGATGAAAGACCTATTCGCAAGGTAATAGCGGCAGTGGAAAAGAAGAAGTCCACCATGGAAAAGAAAATCAGGCCAGTAAGGGCCAGGGAAGAAGAAGTCGAGGAAGATGTCCTTCTGCTAAGAAGAAAAAAAGAAAAAGCAAAGGACGCGGGGACATCTGAGGCTATCACATCATCGGTCGTTGTTCGTTGAATTTTTTCATTAAATTTCTAATTAAATTGAATTGAGTTTCTTAGCTCGTTGCACAAAAATAGATTTGTCATTTCCGTACAAGCATGCGTTGAGAATTACTCTAGATGTGATCATGACTAAGCAAGTTTTCCTATAAAGACCCAAGTATAAGCATTTATAGGTTTCCTGGTGAGTCCAGGGTCGAACGCAGGGATTTGTAATAACTAGGTGTTGAGACTAAATGTATGACTATGCGGTGACTGTACATGTAAATATATATATGCGTTGTTGATTGTGTAAAACTATACATAAAGAATGAAAAGAATTTCCTACTACTAATAATGAAGTGGACGCGGCGTTGGGTAGTCATATGTAAAACAATGTGTCAGATAGCATGCGTTAAGAATGAATGGAACCATGCGATAGAGGTAGAGTTGAACGCAAGAGTTAGTTGTTACCTAAACTTTCTAAGTACAATTACATACCTACAAACTGCGTGTGTGAATCCATCTCTCAATGTTTCGACGCCACATTTATCTTATCTTTAAGACGCATGGTAAGTTTGCACTGGCAAAAGATGAACTACATCTCTGCACTCATCTAGTCTTAATTAATGCTAAAGATTAACTATCCACTCTCTCAAGCTCGATAGTCATGCTTACTACATTTGTTTGTCAGACAAAGTTATGCAAGCTAAAGATATGCATTAATCAAGATGTAACATACTCATAATTGCTCAAGAAAAACTAACTTTTAACATTTAACTCGTTTAGCATTTAGACAGCATGATGTAAAGTATTTAATACGGAAATAGACGGAAGATGATAGTCAATCAAACTCATATTAAGACAATAAATTATTTTCTTGAATGTCATTAACAAAATATAAGCAAGAAGGAGAGAAATAGAAATAAAATAGAGATGAAGGGCGTCAAGCCGCCACTGGCAACGTCTTGCTTCATGGAGGCTTGAGATGGTTGCTATCTGATACATAGATTCCATAAGGTGAAAGGTTCTCACTCACTGGGAGATGACTCTGAAGATGCTCAGAATCCCTCTCTCAAAAGAGCTCGAAATGGAGGCTGGTTATGGTGAGGGAGAAATAGTGCAGAGCTTTCGCCTCTTGAACTGGTCTCTCTTCCTACTTTTCTTGGAGAAGCTTGTGGATTATTTATAGGCGTCAAAAAGTTGATATCATGATGACCTGACACCTTGTGCATTAAGTTTCAGCCACGCTGCATAGACTTTTCAGATTGTGAGCCTATTTGTTCTGCCGTGATCTGATTGGGTGTTGTCCTTTTTCATAATGACATGACAGCTGTTTGAGCATGCGTCTGTTTCTACTTTTTAGATTGTCAACGCATAGGCTCGACGCATGGGCTCAACGCATCGGCTCGACGCATGGGTTTCCACTTGTCCTCGCAGCAGCTTCGTCTTTTCGTACTTTGATTGTTTGCGCTTCTTTTCTTCTTAACCCTGCGTTAGGAACATAAAAGCTCATTGTTTTTCAGGTATTTTCTTTTGTAAGTAGTGTCAACGCATGGTGATACATTTTTCATCATTTAACTACCAAAATCATGCGTTTAACTCCAAAGTTACTCTAATTAAATCAAATAGTGACTACAATAACTTGTATTTCTACAAGTTATTAGTCGTCAATCAAACTCATATTAAGAAAATAAATCATTCTCTCGAATGTCATTAACAAAACATAAGTAAGAAGGAGGGAAATGGAGATAAAATAGAAATGGAAGACGTCAAGCTGCCACGGGCAACGACTTGCTTCATGGAGGCTTGAGATGGTTGCTATATGATACATAAATTTCATAGGGTGAAGTTTCTCACTCACTGGGAGACGACTCTGAAAATTCTCAGAATCATTCTCCTAGAAGAGCTTGAAATGGAGGCTGGTTATGGTGAGGGAGAATTTGTGCAGAACTTTCGCCTCTTGAACTCGTTTCTCTCCTCCTTTGAATGGAAAAGCTTTGGGCTATTTATAGGCGTCGAAAAGTTGAAACTCATGATGACCTGACACCTTTACATTAAATTCTATGCCCTGCTGCGCAGACTTTTCACATCGTCGGCCCATTTGTTCTGCCATGATCTGATAACGTGTTATCCTTTTGTATAGTGACATGACAGTTTTTGCCCAGGCGTCTATATCTACTTTTTCTCAACGCATGGGTTTCCACTTGTTCTCGCAGCAGCTTCGTCTCTAGTACTTGGGTTATTTGTGCTTCTTTTCTTCTTAATCCTGCATTAAGAACAGAAAAGCTCATAATTTTTCAGGTATTTTCTTTTGTAAATAGTGCCAACGCATGGTAATACATTTTACATAATTCAACTACAAAAATAATGTGTTTAGCTCTAAAGTTACTCTAATTAATTCAAATAGTGACTATAATAACTTGTATTTCTACAAGTTATCAGTTACCATGCGCCATAGCAAGGAAGATCTCTTGGAAAAGGAAGATTACAAGGAGAAGACTATCGGTTCGAGAATTATATATTGACAAAGGTATGATGCTTAACCTTTTCTTTACTTTTTGTATTTTTAATTCTTTTAATAAACTAAAGAACGTGATCACACGCTTCCGTCAGGATTCAATTCCCTTCCATTAAGGTGTTTGATGTCGGTTGTTCTTAACGTCTTTAATATCGATTGAAGACCGACCTTAAAAACAACCGACATTGAAAACCTTTAATAACACGATCTTCAATGTCAGTTAGCAATCGACATTGTACTCCTATAATGTTAGTTTTCAACTGACACTAAAGCCCAGATTTGCATTAGTGCTGTATTGTTGAAAACCAACTCCAACGACCATTATTTTAAACTGTTCCTACTACAAATTTGGGTTTAATTTTGTTGATGCTTGTAACATAAAATCGTCGATAAAACCTTAATTTAGAGCTTAAAAATAGCTATCAATTTAAAAATATATGTATTGAGGTTTATAAAACGTCAATAAATGTTTATAATATTTAAGTTGACACGTAAAAACGTCCATAAAAACACATTTGTTAACACAAAAGTATGTAAATTATGTTAGTGAATTCCCTTTTTTTATTAGTTTATATTATTTTATAGTCGCTCTTTATAGTAATTTAACATTAATAAAAACACGTTTAGCATATCCACAAACCAAATATACTTGTATATAAAATACTTTTGAGAAAGAGTTTCCAGACGCACGAGTGTTATTATTTTACACAATTTTATCAAAAGTGACTTTGTGAAAACCATTTTTTTCCAAATTAATCCAAACAAAAACTTTTATCATGGCAAAAAGATGAAGAGTTTGGGAAGCAGAAGGAAGTTATCGAACTATCTATCAGATAGAATATTTGGATGGACGTTTATGTAATATTTTTTTGTGTAAGTGGACTTGACCATTTGTTGGCCCATATCATATATAAATTTTTTGTATCATAAAACGGTCAGAGAATGTGATCTTTGTTATATATTTTTTGTAACATGATCATTAATATGGTTATTATAATACAATTTCATTTTAAGGATATTTCACTTACAATATCTATCTTCTATTATATCTAAAAGGACCATGGGGGACAAACTTTTGATTTTCCGGTTTGTCCTTTTAGATGATGGTTATAGAATTATATAATATAATTTTGTATTAAAATCATTAAATACAAAATTCTCCCCATATTGTTATACATTCACGTTAAAACAAGCGATTTTTTTTCTGAAAAAAAACATATTTTTATCTCTAAAAGTGGATTTTTTTTTTTAATAAAAAAAATCACATTCTATCTTTAAATTCTCAAATTCTCATTAAATAAAAGGAAAAATAATATTTTATTAAAAAAAAAAAAAAAAAAAAACTCATCTTCTCTATAAAACCTATAAAATCTCAAAGTCGCGTTAGATGGGAAGAAAAACACACATTTTATCTCCAAGAATCTTCTATATCTTATGTTATATCATATGAAATTAAAATCAAAATATGATTTGAAATCCAAACTTTCTCCGCAAATAGCTAAATTCAAACCTCACATTTTCATCAACTATCTCCTCTCATTTCTTAATTTTTTTTTTTTTTTTTAAAAGAATTGTTAACCTGTTCACCTCAAATTTTTTTGCTTTTAACTTTTTTTCTAAAGATTCCGGTAACATTCAAGTTTTTTTTTTTTTTTTCAATTTTGTTAATAGTAACATGTTTTCTTTCCTTTTTCTTCAACAAAATTTAATTGTTATGTTTCGATAGCTCTTCCAGATCTAAAAGAACTTACTTCATCCATGTCTAGAAGAGGTTGTTTTTAACCAGGTTCAAAGTTTGTTAGAGCATTCAAATAACCTTTTATATCTAATAAGTACTCATTCAAATTTTGATTTTTATTATCACATTACATGATTTTTTTTTTAATTTTAATCTAACTATATATATTAATTAAATATAATACCCAGCCATATATAATATTAGTGATTTAATACAATTTCTTATTTTTTAAAACCAAAATGATGTCGCAGACTTCACAAATCATAAGTCTCATTATGGTTATAGAACGCGACAACCAAACTAATTAACTAAAGCCCAATGGAGAAAAATAAGAGGTTGAAGAAGTAGAAGAGAAGGAGGAAGGCGAGAAGAAGAGACATCAACAGGAATCCAATCAGAAGTGTGATTGTTCCGATGAGAATCAAAGCTAGAGAAATTTCGATTAGCGGCGGAGACGAATGAGAGGTGGCTGATTTCAAGTATTACTCTTTATATAATAATATTTAGGGCTTTTTTCAAATATAACAAAAATAACTTAAATATTTATAAAATTTTACCATCTATCTGTGTCTGTGTATTTTGCTATTAGTTGTAAATATTTTAAATTGTTTTGTCGTTTAAAATAATTTTTTTAATATTTATCTAAAAAATACTTAGATATTAATTGGTTACAATTGCTTTGTGTAGTCCATTTAGTTATACAATTAAAATTTGTCCCTTCACATGCATTTTTGTTTTAAAAAATTGAATTACTTTATTATTTTTTTTTTTTTCAACAGGAGATCTGTATTAGGATAGATGTAACCTTAGATTATAGTTGACAATGCTCTTATCTAAAAGTTTCCAATAATATTAATAAATTTCCTTTATCCACATTACTAACTACCTTTCTTTTAATTTCAATAATTATAGGGAAAATAGAAAAACAAATATAAAATATGCTAATTATAATTATCAAAGTATTTTTTTTAGGAAGAACTACTATGCCTAATGAATGAGTTTTCTGTCATTATTCTTTGAGGGTATTATCCTTTTAATTACTCATATTGAGATAAAATTTTCTTTTAATCAAGAATGAAGATAAGGAGTCACACATGCACTTAAAAATGAGTATTAAGTATAATAAAGAATTGTTTTTAAATATAGTAAAATGAGTTAAAATATTTATAAATACAACATAATATTACTGTTAGACTACTATCATCTATTACTATCTATTAGTGATAGACGATGACATTTTGCTATATCTCAAAATAATTTTAACATTTTTGCCATTAAAAACAATTACTCCATAATAAACAATACAAAAATGGAAATGTGTATTTAAAATACAAAAGCAAAGGGCTTATTATATAGACAAAGAAATGAGGTATTGAAGTTGATAATAAAAATTGAAAAGTGTAATGTGAAAAAAGCAAAAAAGAAATTAAAGTGAAATAGAGGTTTTAAAAGGAAGAAGGGTAAATTTGCATGTGAGTCAAGATATGTTGAAAGTTATCTTGAGGGGTTTCGATGGGATGGGAATGAACTCCTTCGTAGGTTGTTAATACCACTCCTTCATCATTTGTAAGCCGTTGAATTTGCTTCTTCACTTTACATCCTTGATGTGAACACTTATAGTAGCTCCTACAACATTCATAACTCAATCGATTAAGCATTCCAGATGGTTTATATTCAATCTCTCCAAAAATTTAAGGTGAAGTATCAACTTAAATATAGTTTAACTGATTAAAACATATATCTTCAATTAAGAGACTTAAATTTCTTATCCTAAATGATATTAATTGAAGAGAAGATGAAATTAGAATTTGAACACAAAAAATCTTGATTTCATACATATAAAACCACTAAATTTAGTTATATATTTCAATAATGTGAGCATAACCACAAAAGTCACTCCACTACAACCTAGCTCACAAAATTCACTCCACTACAACCTATTTAATTTTATTCAATTTCAAAAGCAAATTATGATATTATGTTAAACAATGGTAACGCTTGATACTAAAACTGAAAATTCAAATTTGACACTCGATGACTTCGATATTCCCTCGCATCTCTTTATCTTAGCAAAGAAATCTACATCCTTTTACCATGTTTCAAACACACTTAACTTTGGAGTTTTTATATGGTTGGGCCACCCTTTGGTATAGGTAATAATTATCAAATTCTCTGAAACCTTTTTTAATTTAATCATACTTTCATATTTTCAAGATCTCTCATTAAATTTAGAATCATTTAAGTACGTTAACGGTCTAGAATTGAGGGGAGGAAAGAACATGCTATATATATATACAGAAATGATTTGGAGAAAGAAAACACAAAGGAAGAATAAATAATAAACCTGGGAAACTTGTCGTTCTTAACAGCCTTTTGACCATATTTTCTCCAGCGATAGCCATCGTCAAGCACATCAACTTGGCTCCTGGTTTCAAACGCAAATCTCCCTTTTCTTATCTTCTTCTCCGATTTCATAGATCCACTACTTGTTTTTTTCACACTACTTTCTTCTTGGAACTGATGATCCATGGGCGTAGTTGGCAGTGAATTATGGGAGGAGGAGGAAGCTGGGAAGAATATTTGGTAATTATTATCCATAATTATCTGAGGGAGGGCTTAATTTGGAGTTAGGCTTAGGCTGAATCCATGAATTAATATATATGAAAGTTGGCTGTGTCGTGTACGGCACCAAAAATACCAAATATTCATATAATTAATTTGGTCAAACTAAACTACACAATGCTTTTCGTCACTTAGTGGATATACTTGCTGGCTGCGTTATCGTCATCTCATTCTTTCATTTCAATTTCAAAACCCCACCTCTTCCAAATCCATCCTACACACTCTACAAACCCTAATTCATATATATATCACTATAAAATAATTAAATCTAAGTAGTCAACCAAATTATCACATCTACATAACATCATAAATACAATTTGTTGATGGTAATCCAAACGCAAAGCTCAACCTCAAGGTTAACATGAGAGTCAACTTGGATTCGAGCCCATTTGCCTAAATGAACCTACTCCGTATCACCAAGAGGTAATGATTGACTCAAGTTGATCAATGGCGAAGTTAAAAGTGTGATATAAAATTAAATCTATCTTCACCCATTAGCTTAAATTTTTATATCAATTGTTGATTTATCATGATATAAGAGTGGGTAGTCCAGGAAAGTCTTGTATTCAAACTCTTTGAATGTCATTTCTTCTCTAATTAATATTAATTTTCACTTATTGTGTATTCTACATATTCTAAGCTCACAATAAGGGGAGTGTTATTCACCTATTAGTTTAAGTTTTTGGGTCAATTGGTAATTTAACAAGTGATCAACACGAACTATATGAATAGCCTCATTATTCCTCCACCTCAAGGAGTAAGCAATATTTTTTGTGCTTACTTGAACTAAATACTTCATGCACTAACTTAAACGTCGAAGTGTGTTCAACTCAACTCAACGCATCCTGGTGTGAATTTACTTCTATATTAGCTAGCTTGAACGCATCCTCCACTTGAGAGCCAACTACGATTAATTTGAACAGCAACCCAAACAATTCTACTTTTAATTTAAGAATAATAGTGGTATAATATTTTATTGAAAAATGCCATTAAAGTTTTACATTATTAGAAAAGTATAAATAAATAAATCCATTTAAAATAATGAAAATGGTGAAAGAATAGAAAGGAGGTTCGAGAAGGCACGTGAAATTGAAGTTTGAAAGAATTAGGCATGATTAGCTCCGCAGCATGTGTCTCGAAATTTCAAGATGGATTGGAAAAACATTGACCTAATTTCTAATTCATGGTTCCTCTTGACTTTAATTACATTTTAAAATCCTGTCCAATAACACTGTTTGGAATTCAAATTTTCAAACAATCAACCAACCATCTCCATCTATCTATACGCGTTATTATTATTATTTTTAGTTAACTACATTAATATTAGGATCAAACTTTTATTAAAAGTTAGGTTAATTATCTTTGAGTTAAACTCATTTTTGACAATTTCACACATTATTTACTTCAAGTTTTTCAATTTTATTTTGGTATTTATAAATTTTGTCAAAACAACTTTAATCTATTTGATTTAAACTATACTTGAGGTACGGATGACTCTAACAAAGTAGTTTCTAAATTTCTATCAACTAAAAGGAAGATAAATTGATCATTCATGTACAACCTGCATAATTGAAACTTGTTAAAATATATGAGAATAATTTTTTTTTAAGTAATATAAGACTAAACTAATTCTCCTTTTTTAAAAAAAAAAAAAAAAGTAATATGAGACTAAATGGGAAAGAAAAATACTTAACAAACATTTAGAAGCTCAAACGTAAATTATTTAGCCAAAATACAATTTAAATTGCTTGCATGGTAGGTGGGTTTTTATTTGATATCTTATCATCATGGCCTACCAAAACTCTTTAGTACTCACTTTTTGTACTGTTTAATTATGAATTAATAAAGGAAAGTATATTCTCTAACTCAAATAATCTTTTTTTTTTCTTCAATCCAACCCCTTCTTGGATTGAAATTCTCTTCTCATATTTGGAAAAAGATATTAGATAATTCGTCACTCAAACACGGATGTTAAACAAAAAGCACAAACAATCACTTATAACAACCAACAAATTCATCAGCAAGTAAAAGAGTGATTGCACACAAGAGTTGGTAACCAAATTCGGCAATAACCATCTCGTCTAGGAGGCAGCGTGCCCAGAATAAATAATCCACTAATATTGAATAGTTAAGTGTTTATAACAAAATACTTATCTGCAAAGTATCGACTTCTACAGTGATTCTTGTAGAGCTCAACTTGCTAAACAACTAGGCTCCCCTTAGATATGGGACTCCCTCTCAATTTTATACTTAGGCTCCCCCTAAGGGGGCGTTTGGGGTGTCGGATTGTAATCAAAATTACTGGGAATCTGATTACGATGGGTTTTGTTGTCCGGAATCAGAATGCATGGGAATATGATTACTGTGTTTGGAGTGTAGGGTTGGATTGGCTAGGAATTTGATTACAGCGTTTGGATTGTAGGGTTAGGTTTGGGTTGAGTTTGACTGGTTTTTTTTTTAATATTATTTTGGCTGTTTTTTTTTTTACATCTATTTTAAACATCATATAAGTTGAAATTTATCTGTTCATACTATAAAAAAATAAACTATCATACTATATTATAATTTTGATTTTTTTTTCTTTTTAAATATTATTTTGACTGTTTTTATTTTTTTAATATTATTTTCACTATTTTTTTTTCTACATCTGTTTTAAGCATCATATATTTTGAACTTTATCGATTCATACCATAGAAAATTAAACTATCATACTATATTATAATTCTGATTTCTTTTCTTTTTAAATATTATTTTGACTGTTTTTTTTTTAATATTATTTTCACTGTTTTTTTTTTCTACATCTGTTTTAACCATCATATATTTTGAACTTTATCTGTTCATACTATACAAAATTAAACTACCATACTATATTATAATTTTGATTTTTTTCTTTTTAAATATTATTTCAAACTATCATGCTATATTATAATGTTGACTTCTTTTTTTTGAAGTATTATTTTGACTGTTTTTTTTTCTACGTCTGTTTCAACTATCACACTATATTAGAATTAAGAGTAAAATAATATTAATATAATAAAAGGACTACGATAGAAAATTAAAATTGGAAAAAGTTTACACATAATTCAAATTACAAACAACATCATGGAAAGATAAAAGGTTAATTAGTCATAACATAACTTGGGTTGCAAATTGAAGGGAGAAAAAGCAGAGTCATGGTGTTGGATCTCGTGGTCACCCGAGGACTTGCATGCAATAGTCGTACTTCCACTGCGGTGGGAAGTTCACAAAGTGGCTTAACAGCATTGGATCTGCAAGTAATGACCGTGCAACAGTCAAGTCATCCTGTACCGACAGACCAGGAATGGATTGCAGCTCGACGTATAGTTCTCGACGATGACGCGTTGCCAGGTCCTCCTTCATGACAGACCATTGTGCAATGTCGTCAATGGACTTCGTCAGAAGTTGGAATCCCTCACGAACCACCTCGCTGTACTCTCCAATCGAGGAAATTCGGGATCTTCTACTCCTTGATGGCAAGCTACTCCCAGACCCTCTACCACTGGGGGTAGTTGGAATGTAGTCTGACGTGGGCGAGCTGGCAAAAGGTGGATTAGGAACATAGAAGTTCTCAAAGTATGGGGACTGGTTATTCAAGATGTCCTCGCTCTCCTCTTCCCTAACAGGTTCAGATGCGACCTTTGCAGTGGTGGTTGCATGACTCCCTGTGGCGTTGTCTTTGCTGAATACGATGGCCAAGTCGTCGTAGTAGTACGGAAATGACTTATGGCGCAGTCCTTTTACACTCGGATGTCTCTGTTAAAGGTGAAATGTGTTATGTTATGGCCAAAACAAATTTAAAAGAAGAAGAAATAAATAAAACAATTAATGAAATTACCTTCACCCACGCGTCAAATATCTCCGCCTCACAGTCAATACATTTGCGCTCCGCATTCCAACCAAACCTACTACAGCCTGGGCCCAACATTTCAGCGATCGCCCTGTACTGTCTCTTTAGGGTCTTGACCCTTGACTCTATATGTGGGCTTACCTGTACGGAACACCCCGGTATCATCTACTGCATCATCCGTAGTATGTTTTATAAGAATCCAAGTCGGAAAGTCCTGTTATCAGCTCGCCAGTGTCCAGACTGCACACACTAGACCAAACACTGAGGCAGACCAACCCGAGTCCTCTCACGAAGAAGACCAGCTCGAGCAGCCAACTGAAATTCAAGTTGAACCCCCCCTACCACAAGAACAAGTCGAGCAGCCGATTATGGAGACCAACCTAAGTCCTCTCCCAGGGTAGTCTAGTGGTCAGAGGGGGAAGAAAAGGCGCGCCGAGACGTTTGAGAGGCACCCCACCTCCAGGAGGCACAGACACTCAAGGTCGTATAAGTGATACAAACAATGGCATCCGAGATGCATCACTTCCTTCTAGAAAAAAAAATTAAGATATTCATGGTCTACTATGTCAATTGGAGGAACTTGGACCAACAGATTATAACATTACTTGATGTGTATATCGAACAGGTAGGGATCAATGTTCAGTCTTTCATGCAGTATGCTAACTAATTCACTACAAGTTATATCTTTTCTAATTTTCAGACCTTTCATTTGACCTCCAACATAGTTGCATCTGGACTGATCCATTCCCCACTAAATCGCACAAAGATGCGAAGTAGATTCATTGACCTGCAGAGAAGTTAAGGTTTTTGGTTAGAAATGATCTTCAGGCAAATGTAAGCGATCACGTAGGCAAATGTAAACGATCGCCTAGTATCATGGATGCGATTGCTTGGTGATGGACTAAGCGATCGCCTAGTATCATGTATGCGATCGCCTGATGATGGATTAAGCAATGGCCTAATGATGGATTAAGCAATCGACTAGTATCATGTATGCGATCGCCTGATGATGGATTAAGCAATCACCTAGTATCATGTATGCGATTGCCTTGTGATGGATTAACAATCGCCTAGTATCATGTATGCAATCGCCTGGTTATAAATTAAGCAATCACCTAGTATCATAATAAGCGATCGCATACATGATGTGTAAGCTATCCCCTAATATCGTGTATGTGATCGCTGAGAATAGTGTAGGCGATCGTTTAGTTAACTATAATTGATCGACTATATGAAGATAATCGATCGTTTACTTCTACATAAGCGACCATTTATATAGAACTATATGATATAGGAAGAGAAACACTTACATTCTCTGTGTTTCTGATTCTAACCTACGATGTTGCTAAAACGAACACTGGATGAAGATGAAAAAAGTGACAGACGCTGTAACTCGTAGAGAAAAATGGAAGAAGAAGTTCATCCGGATGTTTGTGATACTCGCAGAACACAATGAAATAATGGAAGAATGTGTGAGAGCGACCGTCCATTAGTATCCTTGCATTCAATTTTGTTGGTATAATGGTAGTTAACATTAAATAATTCTGGAAAATGCTGGTAATAAAAGCTTCGACATTCAATGCAATCAATTTCGGAGGAGAGAGAAAGTTTTGGGCTCATTTAATTTCAGAGTTAAAATTGGTATTTCACGTGGCAAAAGATCAATAAAGTTTTTGGAGTGGATGATCCATAAATAAGTTTTTTTGATTTTGGGTCAATTTTCCCAATGTCTTGGGACAAATGTTTCGGTTTATGTCTTTACAAGCTGAGTTCTATTTGAAGGCATTTCAGCTTGAAATTGAGGATTTTGACAAATTTTGATGCTTGAAAACGTCATTAAGCTTCAGTCCATTAGCCTGGTTCGTCGTCTCCGCTGAACAGATGCCATGGCGAGCTTTGTTTCTGTTTCTAAGTTGTTCATTGGCCTGAACCCAACCCCACAATCAAATCTAGCTGCACCCCACTCCTTCAGGTATTCAAATAACCCCAGCTTTCCTTTCATTTCCTTTCTCTTATTTTGTGAATCCAAACCTTTGTTTCATTCCCATCACTTTTATTTTGGCGTTTGTAGTTCCAATTCCAGAAGAACCAATGCTCTCACTGTGAAATCCGATTACTCTTGCTTCGAAGTGAGTTACAATCTCTCAACTCGATTTATTACCATTTAGCGTCTATATATCTCGTTGTTCTTTAAATTTAGTTTGATGTTCCTTGCATAGGGTTTTCTTCTTCCTTGTTGCCCTAATTGAGATTGACCCAGTTCGTTTCGTTACAATTTCTGCAATTTGGGGGATTGTGGTTGTTATTGGTAAACTTGATTCGACTATTGAGTCTATTTTTTATTCTTAAGGTCAGGGATTTAAGCTATCGACCTCCAGGGACAGAGCATTCTCTTCTCAACGCAGCTAATTTTTCCCTTCGAGAGAAAAGGTTCAATTTGCTGCTCTGCTGCCTCAATGTATATTTGTGTAATATATCGTGACGAGGGGTTCGCACTTCTGCTTGTTAATAGCTTGGTTTTTAGTGACTTGCTTGACTAAAACTAATAAAAAATATTTCTCAAATTTACCATGATGTTTGACTGTATGACTAAAACTTCTTTTGGAAATTCGATGAACACTAAATCAGCACTCTACTTAAAAGTTATCTCATAACCTCTGATGACGAGCACGTATAGGAAAATGGTTTTAAAAGTTGATGATTGAATTCTTTCTGAAGCCTAAAATTTTCTTGAGTTCTAATAACTATATAAAGCAGTTCAGCCTGGCTATCCTGAATCAACTATTCAAGGCAGTACTTGTGAAAGACTTGTCTGTTCTCCCTTATAGTAATAAAGGATGTTTCATCACATATTTCTAATTTGGACTTCTTCCCTAAGATTGCTTTCTCAGTCTAATTAATGCACACATATGCCTCATTATCCTTCCCACATTACTTTCCTGTCTGTTGATTTATGCAGTTTTGGGTTAATTTTTGGACAGAGTGGAAGTGGGAAAACTACTTTGTTGCAGGTTAAGCTATTTTCTTTGAATTTTAAATGTATTAGGCTTTCCCTTACTTATCTCATGGTCTTTTTTATGTACTTGTTTGTTGATTTATTGTTTATAAGTAAGTTAATCTTTCTTCCTGTTCTCATTTAGCTTCTTGCAGGTTTGAGCAAACCAACTTCAGGTTCCATTTATGTTCAAAAGTACGATAAAGATGGCAAACCATGTCAGTCTTCCCAGCCATTAACCCCAGAGAGAGTTGGCATTGTCTTTCAATTTCCAGAGAGGTAGCGTACATTTTGGTTAGCATGATAGGACTAATATTTTGAAACTAGTTTAGAAAACAGTTTAAATATGATTATAAGAAGCATTGCAACCACTAGGCTGCTTTAACCTCATAGAGTTGTGTGGTCTTTCTTTTCATACATGTCACCTCATTTGCCTGCTATATATCTTCATTTCTTTGGACGGGAAACACTTGTATTAATGAGCAAAGTATGTAAGAAGGACTATATTTCCAACCGATAGATGGGGACTAAGGAGCTTATTGAAAAATTCTTCAATTGGTGAGAAGAAACTAGAGGGAAAAAAATACAGCACTTGTTTAGGAGGAAGTCATCTAGACACATTAACCCAATCCTTGTTCTGCTCCTTACATTTCTCTCAATAAACCTTTCTTTTCTGTTCCCTTACTAATTTTTCAAGAAAAGCAAACACTGCTAAAATGGAATTGGACTGAAGGATTCTTATTTTAGGATTAAATACTGGACTTATAGTAAATAATAGAGATGGATGTAATCCTATTTCAAGCATAAAGCTCCTATAACTTCGAATTTTCTTTGGAACTTCTCCCATAAGTTTCTTTCAAGCTTGCATATGCAAGTGATCATTTCTTCTGAAGCCTTCTCACACAAAATACCTTAAGTGGATTAAAAGTCATATTTGGGTTGGTTTTGGTTTTGTTAACCTTCTTAAGACCTGGTGGCCAGATGAACAGTAGGGTCATATATGATTTTTGGTTTTGCAAATCAGCTGATGTTTTTCCCCTGATAAGTATACAATCTTTCTTGAGCAAAGAACTAAAGAAGAATTTTCCTAGAAGGCAAGCATATTGTGGAGGTTCATGAATCAAGGATTTATCAATCAACTTCATAATTCTTTAATCTTTAATTTGCTAAGGATGAACGTGTACTTAATGGGCAACAAAATTAGCATCATCTCCATTGACAGTCCTGTGTGTTAGAATAATACTTCTTAATTTCTTCAATATTTTATATATACACCAACTGACTATTGAAATTGTCAGATTCTGAAATTTTTTAGTTTGTGCTTATGTTGTGATGAAACCCAAATAACTACAATAAAACTAGAAGGTGAAAGGATAAAGGAATACAATAACTCTCCAAGTATTTGAGATACTTAGAAATTAGAACTTCTCTCTCAAGCGAGAATACTCTGCCTAAACCCACTTAACAGTTGCCTATTTTCATCTCCTCTTACTTCCTCTATTTTATTCAACTCCTTGACCAATGACTAATATAGTCTTAATTCATAACTACTTCAATGCTATTCCTACGGGCTTGTTGCCAGTATCTTCAATTTTCCATATGATTGAAAGGCACTATTCTGCCCTCATTTTCAAACTTCTACATTTTTTATTGCTTGTACTATGATACTTGATAAGTAGCTGAAAATATTCTTTTGCTGAAGGTAGGTACTTTATCACAGACAGTGTGCTTGATGAAGTCACATTTGGCTGGCCACAGAAAAGGAGTGATTTTCGTTTGAAAGAGAACCTTGCGTTGAGACTCCAAAGAGCAATTAATTGGGTATTTTTTTATCTTTCCTCACCAACAGTTGTTTACATGTTTTTGTTGCTTTGTTTTAATTATTATTACCACGATGGATTTCTTTATTCCTTTCTGTCGATGACTGTAGGTGGGATTAAATGGCATAGCCTTGGACAAAGATCCTCACTCTCTAAGTGGTGGCTACAAGCGCCGCCTTGCCTTGGCAATCCAATTGGTAAGCCTAAATAACAAAATTAACTCATGCGAGCACCTTCAATTTGTTAAGAAAAGGTAGACATACTTGAATGAACTTGGGGCATTTATCGATCGGGAAATGGAATAGAACTTGGAGTACTAACATTAACTGCCTTTGTGCCTTTTATTTTTGGTCTAACCTAGCAACATTTTAAAGTGAGATAAATGGAATAATTAATTATTGATGAAAAATACTGTCCACTGCACAATATTAGGGGTAGTTGGGGTGCTACTATGACGTGGAGAAAAAAATAATGCTATTCCTCTTTCATCTGATTCTAATTCCAAAATATTTAGTTAAAACATAATTCATTTTTTTATTTGTACCTTTCAAAATGCTTGTGTACTTGCATTCTTATACATTGAATAAGTCACATTTTTTGCAGGTGCAGATCCCAGATCTGTTAATACTGGATGAGCCTCTAGCTGGTCTTGGTATGAAGATCAATTTTGCGATCCATAATCATAATAATATTGTCTACAAACTAAAGAAGTTGAATAAATCACAAACTCGGGGATTTAATGAAATTGGAAATTCAATTAAGGAAATTGTGGATCATTTAATTCACGTATTTCTGTTGACTTGATGGAACTTTTATCTTTGAAACTGCAGAAATTTAAGGTCCTGACCTTAGTGTGTCATTGATTAAATCAGAAGGCTAGAATGAATAGCTTCCACTTCCAGTTGTTTTTAGTTATTCTAAACTTGGGTTCTCATTTGTCCTTGACTTTACATTATTTTAACTATAATATCGCAGAACAAATGGTTTTTTGGAAGAATTTTTCTATTGTTTTTATAAGGACTGGTTCATATTGCTTGGTATCTTAGTATATGGTGCTTTTTGAAACGTAGGATGTAATTTGGGCCTATGCTTTTGTTTTATGCCCTTTCATTCTTATATGATAGATTGGAAGGCTCGTACTGATGTTGTGAAGCTTTTAAAGAATCTAAAGAAAGACTTAACTGTACTCGTCGTCAGCCATGATCTCAAGTTAGTCTGCTTTTTCACTCCTTCCAGCTTTGTTTGAGCTATTAGTTCTATCAGTTGGATTTCTTGTCGCAAAAGGAAAAATCAATTCTTTAATTACAGGATCAGTTTAAGGATTTGGTAGAGAGAAAAAACATGATAATTTCATCCTCTGATGATATACTGATGTTGGTTTGGAATCATGTATTTAAAATTCTATAAATGGATAGAGCTCTTAATTGAACTTGGCCATAGATTTGTCATCTTTCTGTTATTTATAGTAATGAAAAGCTGATAAGCCGTTTTTTTGTTAAATTTTTATGATAATGATGTTGATGAAGCTTAAAAAAATGATCTAGAAATTATTCCAAATGGTTGCGAGTAATTCTGAAATTTGAAATTTGTCAAGAATCGAGTTTATTGCACCGAACCTAATGCAACTACAGTCCATTGCTTCTACCAAACCAACATCTGGTAAAAGACAATTAATACCGTCATTCTTTTGCTTTTTAGTTTAATCCATTCTGATTTCATTTGATAGAGGTTTTCATGCTCAGTGTTCACTCCTGTAATTCTGTGTGCCTTTTAGAGAGTTCGCTGGCTTAGTTGACTATTCATGGAGAATGGAAATGGGCGGTGTTCTTAGAGAAGAACCTCTGCCGATTTAATTTGCAACTTCTAACCATGCGTTAATGCTGTGAGTATTATTTCCTGCTTGCTACTCCTACTTTGTTCTTTCATCTTTATGCTTCCATTTTTGTTCAACAAAACATGACACAATCTGTAAAACCGAAGTTGTGTTGGTATGAATTCTTCTCGTTTTGATGAAATCTTTTGTTTGCCTTAAATTTTCAGCATGGCATCCAGTATACATCAACTCAAGGACCAAAACTGGTTGGAGACTCACAAGCTTATGGTAACCAACCCATTTTTGAATTTTTTAATCTGTGTAAATTATTCAATAATAGTATAAAAAAAATTTTAAAAAAATTTGCAGAAACAATTTTGGACTTCAGACCCTTTCCAAATCTTCAAATAACTAAACATTGTCATTATGTTTCTGTAACCTCTTCAAACGAGTTGTAATTAGAGAAGCTCGAGTTTGTTGATCTTGATTTCGTTCGAGATCGGCATTCGTTATTATAACCCTTAACATCTCAGACACAAATTAAAAGGTGTTTAGCTGTTTTCTCAGTTAGTGGCAACAGTTTTGGAAGCTTTGGGATTTTGGCTTGACATGTTTTCTGGAAATCGTTTGCAGATGATGGAACTTGAAGGCGTCATCCCACTAAATAAATTGGCTTATTTTAGAATGATTTAGTGTGAAAAGAATAATATGATTCATGAATACATTATATCTTTTAGTTTCAAGGTCCTTCCACTATAATTTGTATTGAGTCAATTTCCATTTATTCTTTACCAGTTTGGCAAGTGGCTAAAATTCCGCAACCCAACATTCTTTCCTAGGTATATTCCCAGCAGCTGATTCTATACCTATGGTTGGGAAAAATATATATATATATATATATTGGAGTTATTTTTTGAAAATTTTTTGACTTACTGTTCAAAAGAATTTATCATCTATCATGAAAATTTTGAAAAATTCTTTAGTTGGTTAAACTTATTTTTCGTTATTTTTTTAAAAAAGAAGAATTAAATTCATTCTATATTTCCGGAATTTGCAAAATATTTTCAAGTTTAAAAGATATGCATTAAACGATTTTTCACCCTTGTCTAGTCAAATTCTGGCTATGAGATATGAACCACTAGGGCATCAAAATGCTTTATATTTTATCTAATAATTTTGATGTGATTTTATTGTTTTCTAATTTTGATCTAATAACTAGGGGGTACTTTTGTATTTTTATATGATGATGGGAAAATTATAGGGAATGCTTACCTAAAATATCCAATGTTGAGATATGCTAGATTGTCAATAATGTAGCAAAAATGCCTACTAAATTTCTAGGTATTTATAGATATACTATAATAATAGAAATAGGATTGTTTCGGTTATGAATAAGAGATTTGAATAATATATATTCTCTATAACTAAAACCCAACGAAATGTTGCAAATAAATATATATTATTTTTAGTTTATATTTAGGGTTGAGATTTCTCAATTTAATTTTTGTATTTACAATATTTTCACCCTCTTACTATACCATAAGATTTTTTCATTGACAACAAAAATATAAACAAAGATAGTAAATCACAATGAATAAATGAGACAAAAGGATTGTGGCCGTTAGTGAAGCGTCCTTCTCTACTTGCTTTTGGTCCTGCCCCAATTGTGCCTTCTGCTGGATCAAAACAAATAAAACTTATGCAAATTTTCAAGCATGGCGGTGTGTACCTTTCATCATCTCTTATGTGCAACATTGTTAGGAAATTTCAATGGAAGTTATACATTCCAATTGCAATCATAGTCATGGAAGCAAATTAAATGATTTGATGAGTTTCTCTTTTAAAGTTTGAGATTGGAGGGTAGGGTGGTTTTTGAATTTCAAATGGAGGAGTGCGCTTTACAAGGCCATTGAAGTAGGTTAAAATTCTTGCATGTGATCGTTCCTAAAAATTCTATATATACCATTGTAACCTCATATAGGTCTTATATGTCGTCTGTATACACATTGTAATATCACTTTTAATGTATATTATAATAAGTTTATATATATACTTCATGTTATTTATAATGTAAATATGTTGTATTTATGCATATATACTCCATAAAATTGGTTTTTCATATATTTATTTACCTATTGGTCGGTCCTATAAGTTGTCTATGAGATTAGAGATAGTTAGGGAGGATTAGCAATTTTTTACTATTTATTTATCCTTTGGTAGTTGGTATTTTTTTTTATTTATTTTTTATTTATTATTATTTTTTAGTTGTGCTTGAATATAGATGTATTTATGTGTATACGTGTCTCTAATTTTATGCATGTCATAGATCCGATAGGGTATCTATATATGCTCATTAATAGTAGTATCATTTTTACTCGTGCATATATGCAACTATGAGTTCGGATAGGGAGAAAAATTAATAATTTTGAATTTGAAATAGTATTAGGTGGAGATATTTGTATCTGAATTTGTTTAGTTCAATTAACAATTTTATATATGTTGTTATTTTATATTTGATAAGATTTTGTTGGTTAGTTCTCTTTTTGGATTGAAGTAGTTGCTAAAAAATAACATAATCTTAGTTGAGGGTATTCTTGTCACAACGAATCCAACAAATTCTACTAAAATGAAGGATTAGGCATTTTTGCAAAAAAACTACGTTATAGGGATTTTTGAAATGCAACCACCTAAATCTAGCTATTTTTGTTCTTAACCTTGATGATGTGACATTAAGAGTATTTGGGCAAATAGTTGGGAAGCAGGACATTGTGAATTCCACTCATTGTTTGGCCCAGAGAGTTTGTGGGTTCCACTACTAAAAAAACATAAATTTTAAATTTTATTAACTCCTTATACTATGGGTCTCATGAGTTTACAACTCTCCAGGATTCATAACTCTACCCCTTGCCCCAAATGCCCCCTAAAGTTTCAATGGGAGGTTATCTAAAGACTTGTTATTAGGTTGTTTTAGATGGATTATGGTGAATGAAATTTAGCCTTTGTATTTTTTTCTTAAATATAGTAGAGAGCTTCATGATCCAATTTTACAATTAATGTTCTAGAGTTGCCTAAGAATCAAGTATGATTGGTCCATCTTTAGTTTGTGGAGTGTCAGATTCTTGGACAAATGAATTTTTTTTTTTTTTTAATTTTTTTACGCAATCGATATCTAACCTAATCTTTAGGATTAAAATTGAATCGATTTAGAGATTTTAACATTTATAGTTTAGGTGTTCACATACTCAAAAAGTTCCTAGCTTTAATTCAGTAGAGTTTATACTATTAGCATGGGTCTTCTTCTAGAAGTTAAGGGCTTCTTGAGATAAAAAAAAGATGAGAATCCAAAAATCAATATGAATTATTAAGACCTTGGAAATCATTTGGCCCATTCAAGAATCTCTCACCTAAGGGCCCACATTATTGTACCCTATAAACCTATTATTCTAAATTCTCCCCAAAAACTTAATTTAAATGCTAATTATACTTCGTTGAAAAACAATGCAAGTCTAGAGCATTTTTTGTAATCTTTTTTTCCCTTTAGGTTGCCAAAATTTGTAGCTCCTACATTTTCTGTGAAAAAGTATCCATCATTATACTTTTTCTACATAACGTTTTACTTGTAATAATGAAAGGTGGGAATAATATAGCACCATATGGTAAATACCATATAATATTAATTCAAACTTGGAAATATTTCAAAATAACTTGATTTCAAAAGTTATTTTCAAATATAGAAAAATGAACCAAAATATTTTATTGTCTATATACGATAGACTACTATCTATTTCTATCTATGTCATGATATTTTACTATTATTTGTAAATATTTTCACAGTTTTGTCATTTAAAATAATTTTTTTTAATTTTTAATATTAGACAATTGAGTTGTGAAATTAACTCTCTCTCTCTCTTCTTTTTCTAGTTCATGAGGGATTAATGATGTATATCTTAACTAGTTGAACATGCTCAAATTAACTTATGGTAGAATTAGTTATGTTGAGGGTTGCCCAAAGTAAGGTTTGGCCGTGGGCAAGGCCCAAAGTCCACGGGCGGACCCAAGCCCACAGGATACTAGGAGGCGACATAGGAAACGTGCGTCTCAAAAGGGAAATGTTATTGCTTGGGGTTTGAACTAACTATTCAAGCCCAATGAATATATACCAATTAAGAAATAATTGAACTGGATTCGAACTAGCACCCTACAACCTCGAGCGCTAAAACATTCCTAGCACCATTATCGTTACATGTAATTGTAAACGTGTGTCAAAGGACAGGCTAATAAATAGCTCCAAAGGAGAGACTCGACCTTACTTTTTTTTTTCTTAGTTTATTTCGTCATTTCTTATACTATCTTAAGCATCGGAGTGTAGTGGGCTCGGTATCACACTAGTGCGAGGATCTCTTATGTAGGTCAGTTCGAAGTATCTCAAGATGAAACTAGAGAAAAGTAGGTTAGAGATCTAGGTCATCAGACACCTGCAACAAAGATCAATGCAAACAAGATCCGAGCGCGAACAAACTTAATACATAAAAGTTACACCTATGATATGTAGAAATATTTATAGGATTAAATATTGGGTGGTGAAGAAAAAGAATAATGTTAAGAGTGAAGGGATAATCAAATTTCATTTTATTATTCCTCCAACATATACACTCCAATGGCGCTCAATTTCCCTATCAATTTTTAAAAGGAATGTTCCTTTTTATATATATAGCTTTCAAATACAACTCCAATCATTACCAACCAATACTTGTATTCTCCAACAATTCTTCCCCCTTTTTTCCAAAATAAATTAATTCCCCCAACTTTTTCTTCCTTCACCGTCCTCCTTTGCAACTTTTTTTTATTATTTTTTTTTATTTTTTATTTTTTAAAATTTTATTTTTATTTTTAATGTAGCATGAAAAGAATGGCAAGGAAAGATACGTTAAAATAATCCCTCTATTCATACTTAGACATATCATTACAAATTATATTTAAACCTTATGTTGTTAAATATTTATTACAACAATTACAAATGTGAAAGTTTTCAACTTTTAATTTCCAGAAAAGAAACAAATGACTAGATGATATGAAATTTTGGTTATTTTTAGATGGATTAAAATACCATTTAGGTCCATATGCTTTGTAATTTGTTCAATTTTAGTCCATTTACTTTCAAATGTTCAATTTTAATCCCTATACTTTCAAAAAATCTTAAATTTAGTCTTTTGAAGTTAAACTTTATCGAAATTGATTAAATAATCACAATAATTTTCATACAAAGAAACACAATATATGAATATTTTCTCAAAATTCGTAGTGAAAGAGCTAATAAAAAATAAAAGGTAACAAAAAAAAAACTACAACAAACTAGTAATAGAGACTAAATTTAAAATTTATTAAAAATTCAATGACTAAAACTAGACAAACTCCAAAATATAGGAACTAAAATAATATTTCAATCTTTTAGATATTACTAACATAAATAAAAATGAGTGAAACATATGTAATATGAACATAAAAAATCTACACTAATGTAGCACCATAATATCTCTCTCTCGTTTTTGGGTAAAAGAAAATTGTTAATCTAATAGATAGCAATTAGAAAGTTGGAAAATTTTTAGAAATAGCATTTTCAAGTTTTTACTTTTCCAAAAATTATCAAAACTTGCATGTTTTCTAAAAACTTGTTAAACTAGTGCTTTTTGGTCCATCTCAGGCTAGATCGATCATTTAAATTTTTTCCTAATTATCTTTACCAAATATTTGTGTAACTTTTTAAATCTTTAGCCCAATTTCTGTTTCTAAAATTATATGAATTTCCAAACTTTCAAATGAATTTACCAATTAGATCTTAAGTGATTATATTTTGATTTTTAAATTTTGGGAAAGATTAAATTTTATGAAAAATATATAAAATCTCAATATTAATCTTGGGCAAATTAACACTGAGATTCTATATATTTGGGGTTTTTCGATGAATTATTGAGCATATTATCGACAAGATTCTATATATTTTTCAAATTTAAAAAAATCACAAGTCAAACACTTGAAAACCATTCGGATAATTTGAAAATTTAATTGTGGATACATAAATTGGGCTAAAGATTTAAAAAGTTGAATATATATAAGATTTGGTATAAGATTTGAAAAGGTTACCTAAATATTTAGAAAAGTTTGCAAAATGGTGTAATTTGCTTACTAAGGCCCAACACAATAGATAAGTTAGAAAATATATATATATATATATATTTAACTAAAACTCAATGATCTATCTCGTGTGAGATGGATTGAAAAAAACTAGTTTAACGAATTTTTAAAAAACGTGCTATCTTTAAAAAGTGAAAATTTGGAAGTGGTATTTCTGACAATTTTCCTAAAAGGTTATTGGGGGAAGGATTAATGGTGAAAATAAATTAAAAATTGAAAAAAAAATCTCAAAAGAAAGAGAAAAGAAAAATAGAAAAATTATTAAAAATATCAAATTATACAAAATATATCAAAATTTAACTTTTTATTTGTAATAGATTGAGATAGACTTGAATAGACATCTATTATTTTACAGATAGACATGAATAGATATATCTAAATTTACCGCAGTGTATTATAAATAAAAAATAAAATTTTATCATATCTAAGATTATTATTAATAATTTTTTTATTTTTGAAAATATGAGGAGGGAGGGAGTGAGAGTTTGGTGCTAAGGAAATTGAGAATATAAATATTAAAAATATCTTTGGAAAAGTGTAATTGGCTTCGAACCGTCTCTTTCGCGTCATTGTCACAGTTCCCAGCACACACACCCTTCGCTTCGGGTGGGTCCTACACTGCCGCTTTATTCCGAACCGACGCTATTAGAATTTTCCCATTGGTACACGTCATCACCAGACACCTCGGATTTGGGAGATATTCCCATCATCTTGTACCCACGTGTCACATGCACAATTATGGGTCCATTTTAATGTTCTGTGTTGCTATGCGCACGGGATTACTGCTTCTTTTTTTGTTTCTTTATTTGGATCCCTCTCCACACAAAATCCAACATAGTTTACCAAGTTAACCTTTTTAATCGCAGGTCTTTTTTAAAATTCTTTTAGAATTAGTGTATTTTATTATAAATATTATAATAATAATAGTGTTTATTATGTATCCATGTTTATTGTCAAAAAATCAAGTGTCTTTTGTCAATTACTCACGTGTTGTTTTATATTTTATATCGATACATTTTTAGTGGTCAGGTAAATCTACTCCCTACTTGCCAATTTACCTATAAATAGTGACATTTTGTGGATTTTGAGAGAACACACATTAGTGAAAAAAAATCCACTTCAAATTCTCATTTTCTATATTTTCTATTTACATAATTTTTATATTTAGTTATTATATTTATTTAATTATTATTGTTATTATATTATATTTTCCCTATATCCATGTTCTCATTGTGCTCCTCAATTTTACAACACGTTATTGGCACGGACTCTTATCGTTTTCCCTGCTGAAGGTAGGTTCTAAAGATGTCATTTTTCTCTTTATTATAGTTAGTAAATTAAATGTTGTTTTGCATGTTTAGTATATATTAAATTTCTAATGTAAATACAATTTTTTGTGATGGTGTTACCATGACAAATCTTACAAAACTAGAATTCGCAGCCTTGACATCAATAGAAATAATTATTTGTCATTGATATTTGATGCTAAAATACATCTAGATATAGAGATGTCCATTTAACCCACCCTGAATGGGGCGGAGAATCTCCGAATACATGAGGAATGGGGGAGGAAGTGGAGATTTTTTTCCCCATTTACAAATCGGGGCTGGGGACAGGGAATATATTCCCATCCCTGGCCCCGCCTCGAGTCCCTGCCCCACCCTGAATTTTTTTTATAATTATAATATCAAATATATTATATATAAGTGAAGACTTTGTTAGGATAATTATGGATGTTATATAATTATGTAAGTTTAATACTTTATTTACTTTAATTGCTTAAATGTTGTAATATTTAAGATATGATATTCTAATTGTTGAATTCTTATTTTTATAATTCATGAGAATTTAGCATTTTAATTATATTTTTTTTAAATTGCATATTTATTATTGTTTTTATTATAATAATTGATAATGTTTAATTTGAATGAAAATTGTAAAGGAAATGTTTCAATTAAAGAATTGTTAAAAAAAGATATTTAATTGAACTAAAAAAAATGTTAAATTTCTCCAAAATAAAAATGTTAAAAAAATCAAGGCGGGGAACTTTTCTATGCGGGAAATCTGATCCCGCGCAATCCCTGCCCCGCTCCCCCCAGAGACAAGGAATGGAAGGGGGTGAGGATGGGGACGCACCCTACCCCGTGCACATCTCTATCTGAATGCTATAAACCTGGGAGAAACAATTAAAGAAGGGAATATGACATACAGTCAGGAAGAAACAATTGAAGAAGGGAATATGACATACAGTCAAGAAAAAGCAAAAGTTATGATTTTCCTTCGTCTCCACGAAGGATTGAAGATGGAATATCTAACAATAAAGAATCCCTACATCTTGTGAAAAAAATTTAAAAAGGGATATGATCACCAAAAAATGGTCATTCTTCCTAAATTTTGTTATGAATGGATGCATTTGAGGCTCCAAGATTTCAAATTAGTAAGTGATTACAACTCCGCATTATTTAAAACTAGTTCAAAATTGTTGTTATGCGGAGAAAAAATTACTAATGTGGATATGTTGGAGAACACATTTTCTACATTTCATGCCTCGAATGTGCTCTCGTAATAGCAATATCAAGAGAAAGGTTTTAAACAATATTCTAAACTAATTTCATGTCTTTTCGTGGCTAAACAAAATAATGAGCTATTGATGAAGAACCACGAATCTCGACCAACTGAAACAATACCATTCCATGAAGTGAATATTATAAATTTTAATAATTATGGTCGAGGTCATGATCGTGGTAGAGGAAGAAATAATTATTATTTTCTTGTTGGTCATTCTAATCATCCAAATTTCAAAAGAACCACCCGAAATGATGATCATAAAGGAAAAGTTCCACAAGATAAGAATTCAAAAGGTGATGAACATAAATGCTTCTGATGCAGAATGACTAGGCACTAGTCCCAGGATAATGATATATTTGACACATCACCCATCCAATATGACAAATTTGGATGTGGCGGACTTATTTGAATCTCCTGAAGAGAATATCAACACTAATGATGGCATAGCAAGTGTGAAACCAGGAAACCAAAGCTAACTTCCATATTTAAAGATGAAAAGAAATTTGTGGACTTTGAGAGGAATGGAGAAAGCTTTTTGTAAAGTTAACATAAGCTTGTGGAGTCAGAAGAATTTGTGAAGAGTAAAATTTCTGAGCTTGTGAAGTTAGAAAATTTTTTAGACTGTTAGGGGGCTTAGGCGTTGAGCACATTGTGGAGAAAGAAAAGTGTTTGTCCAAGTTTGAGTTTTGAAGAAAGAATTAGCCATAGAAGTGTTTGGGAGAAAACTACACTATGAGATTTTTCTTCAAGTTTTAACTGCTTTAAAAAGGGAAAAACTATGAGGTGAACTTGGAACTATCAGGTAAACTTAGAGTTGAACTCATAAGCCTAAGAATTAAGGAATTTGACTAAGTGTTGGAAGAGAAAGTTGGAAGCATTGGATCAGAAGTGAGAAGTTCAACTCATCTACTATTAAAAGCAAGGTCGGAATGCATGCTCCAAGAGAATGACTAGTGTTGAAAGCATGGTTGAGGCATGTTGGATGCATGGTCCATGTCTCAAGAAACTCTTGGCTAAATGTTGGACAACTTGTGATAGTTGAAAAGTGACATTTAGGTAAAACGGTGAAGGTTGGACGCATAGGAAGCAAACTAGTAAGATTCTGGTTAAGTGTTGAGTAACTTATTTTGGTTAAAGGAAAAACATTTAGGCCAATATGCACATACAAAGAGTTGGACGCATAATGAAGCTAGCAAGAGGAAACTTTGGCTAAGTACAAAGGACTTTGGATGAATAGTTGGACGCATACCCCAATTAGGTGGAAGTTTGGTTAAATGTTGGGTGGTAAATAATGGATAAAAGGAAGAAAAAAAATATATCTTATTAAAGCACAAGTTGGACGCATAGAGGGACCTAGTTGAACGCATGGTAGGCGTTCAAGAAGGGGGAAAGTAAGCAGGAGGCGACTAAGCTCTAAGCTGAACACATCAAAGGTTGAAGTGTCAGTGTGCATGAGTAAGGTATGCATGATGTAGCCACATAAGAAGTAAAGTGCCAAGGTTAGATGACAAGGATGGTTTCTCGAAACCTATAAATAGGACTTGAAACTTTGAGGAATTTCACACCATTCATACTTTGACCAAAAGAGGAAGCTTGAGGGAAGAAAAGAACTCTGTTCGGAGGGAGAGAGAGAAGAACCAGGCATCCAACATAAGGTTGTCAAGCATCCAAGAGAATCAATAGGCGTCCAGCACTATCCAAGCGTCCAAGACAAGTTGTCCTAGGCGTCCAATAGTAAGGTTAGGCACTTCTAGCTCCTTCCAGGTGTCAACAGTGCTGTTTGGGCATCCAAAGTGTTGTCTGTTGGCGTTTTTTGGAAGTCAGAAGCCTCGTTGTGTGCTCGAAAGTGAAGGGTGAGCTAGGTTTTAGCATCCGGAGTTGTAGGGAAAGGAAGTCTTCATTC
Source organism: Citrullus mucosospermus (assembly GCA_030954485.1). Taxonomy (NCBI): domain Eukaryota; kingdom Viridiplantae; phylum Streptophyta; class Magnoliopsida; order Cucurbitales; family Cucurbitaceae; genus Citrullus; species Citrullus mucosospermus. The sequence continues at coordinate 8,005,833 of CM062065.1, forward strand.
ACAGTGAGTAGTTTACTCTTTCAAGAGTTAATACGATTTCCTTACATTTTGTGATGTTGTTCTATGGTAAGGAAAAAGAATACCGCATGGGATGGTTAGAGGATCCACAGATCTAGTTTTTGAGCCTGTGATGGATTTACGCACTAGATGGTCGAAAGATCTAAAGATCTAGAATCCGAGCCTATGGCAAGATCTCATGGGATGGTCAGAGGGTTATCGAAACCTAGTTTCTGAGTCTGTAAGAAGTATCTATTGTGGGATGGTCAGAGGACCAATGAGTTTAGTTTCTGAGCCCATAAAGAGATAGGTTTATGTGCACATAGAGGAGGTGACGTTTTGCTAAGCCTAAGGATGCCAGCAGGATATAAGAATGAAGATTTGGAGAGAATGATGGTTTGTTGTGCAAAGTAGAGCTAGTGGGAAAGCAAATGTGGTACAAGGAAAACTGGGGTTGAGGTTTGAGTAGATAACCTCGTTTCATTGTGTTAATGTTTGAATTGTTCGATGTATCTGCCTTATGATATGTTTATGTTAAATGTTAAATAGATTTAAGGGTCAAAAGGTACCCTACGTTTTCATATTATAGCCACTCACTAAGCTTCTAGCTCACTCTTTGCTTATGTTTTCTTTCTCAGGTAGCAGAAGAATGCTCGTTGCCACGTCAAGTCAAGGTCTGCCACCAGATAATTATACTTTACTAGATATTATCGAGTTGTAAAATAAGTTGTAAAACTCTTTAGGATTTATATAAATGTAAACCATTCCACTCTTGCTACTTAAGCTTGATCTAGACACTAAACGAGAATGTAGAAGTTGGGCAGTAAGTGCTACAATAGAGTAGTGTTTGCTGTCTTCACGCCTCTTTTCGGGTTAAAGAGGTTAATCTGGGAGGGGTGTGACAGCAAGTGATTCCTTTGATTTTGAAAATATTTAGAATTAATGTTGCTTGTTTTGTCTATCTATATTTCATGTTTTTTTTTTCAAAGTCAAACTTTTGTATTTCAAATTTTGTTTATCTTATTGTAATTATCTTGTTTAAATGAAGAATCATGGAATTTTCATATTTTAAATGACTAAAAAATGAGGAATGAAAATCTATGTATGGTAGACTATGCAACTACGCATACAATACTTACAAGTAGAAAATACTTTTTCAAATTGGTAAGGCTGGAAGAAAAAGTCAATATAATATCAGGTTCTGCAAACTTAATTAAAGGATTTGGAAAAGCAATTATTATCTTGTCTAGAGGAACAAAATTTACAATTAACAATGCATTGTTCTCTAGCCAATCAAAAAGAAATCTATTAAGTTTTAAAGATATACATTGCTATGGTTATCATATTAAGACTGATAGGAAAAATGAGATAGAATATCTTTATATCATATCTACTGTCTCAAATGAAAAACATATATGGGAAAGGTTGCATGCTTTATTTTTTGGATTATATTATACTCATATACGAGTAATTAAAACATATGCAACAATGAACCTTACGTTCATGAATCCAGATATATTTACAATTAGGCATGACCGATTGGGTCATCTAGGATCTATAATGATGAGGAGAATTATTGAAAATTCAAATGGACACCCATTGGAAAGTTAGAAGATTCTTAATTCTAGTGAATTATCATTTGATGCTTGCTCTCAAGACAAATTAATAATTAGACCATCACTAGCTAAAGTGGGAACTGAATCACTTGTATTTTTAGAACGAATTCATGGTGATATATGTGGACCTATTAATCCACCAAGCAGACCATTTAGATATTTAAGTGTATTAATAGATGCATCCAGAAGATGGTCACACATGTGCTTATTATCAAGTCGAAACCTTGCATTTGTAAGATTACTTAAACAATTAAGTTAAGACCATAATTTCTTGATTATACAATTAAGACAATTTGTCTTGATAATGCTGGTGAATTTATATCCCAAGACTTTGATAATTATTGTATGTTAATTGGGATAAATGTTGAACATCTAGTAGCTTATGTTCATACATAAGATGGTTTAGCATAATCATTTATAAAACGTTTGCAATTAATTGCTAGACCATTACTTATGAGAGTTAAGCTTCCTACATTTGTATGGGGACATACTATTTTTCATGCTGCGTCACTTGCACAGATTAGGCCAGTAGCTTATCATAAATACTCGTCATTACAATTAGCTTATGGCAATGAGCCAAATATTTCCTATTTGAGAATTTTTGGATGTGCAATATATGTTCCAATTACACCACCACAACATACTAAGATAGGTCCTCACTGATGAGTGATGTATTTATTGCACGATTTGCTAATTGTCATTTTAATGAGACAAATTTTTCAACATTAGGGAGATGAATTAAGAAGTTGAAAAAGAAGATTACATGGAATGCATCACTATTATCTATTTAGATCCCTATACAGATCAATGTGAACTTGAAGTTAATAAATAGTTCATTTGCAAAATATAGCAAATCAATTACCAGATGCATTTATATATGCAAAGAAAATAACTAAGTCACATATACCAGTTGCAAATGTTCCATAAAAAAATGATATCCCAACACAATAAGTAGTCGCTAATGAGTCTGAAATATGCTAGAAGCGTGGTAGACTAGTGGGTTCCAAAGATAAAAATCCTCGAGAAAGAAAAATAGAAAATAGTCAACAATACTTGGTTGAGGATGTAAATATCCATGAAGAAACCCTTGACATGACTTATAGTCGAATTAGTGAAGAAAGCAAAATATCTAAAAATAATAATGAGATTTCAATAAACTATGTCATGAATAGGGAAAATATGGAACTTAACTAATTGAGTTATTGACAACATTTTTTGCCTATAATGTTGCACTTGATATTATATCTGAAAGTGAGGATTCTGAACCAAAATTTGTTGAACAATGTCGACATAGAAAAGATTGGCTTCAGTGGAAAGAAGCAATCGAGGAAGAATTAAACTCACTTTCAATATGTCAAGTTTTTGGATCAGTAGTCCGAACACCAGAAGGTGTCAAACTTGTTGGATACAAATGGGTATTTGAGAAAAAGAAATGAAAATAATAAGGTCACAAGTTATAAAGCAAGACTAGTTGCACAAGGTTTTTTTCACAAAGACCTGGTTTTGACTATGAGGAGAAGTATTTTCTAGTGGTGGATGCAATTACACTAAGATATTTAATTGGCCTGACTGTGTATGAAAGTCTGGATATGCATCTTATGGATGTAGTCACAGCATATTTATATGGATCTCTTGATAATGACATTTTTATGAGAATTCTATAAGGATTTAAGATACCTGAAACATATAAATCAAGTTCTCGAGAATTATATTCAATAAAGTTATAGAGATCACTATATAGATTGAAAGAATCAAGACAAATGTGGTACAATCGCCTGAGTGGATATTTGTTGAAAGAAGGATATCAAAATAATCCAATATGTCCATGTGTTTTTATAAAGAAATCACAGTCATGATTTGCTATTATAACTGTATATGTTGATGACCTAAATATAATTGGAACTTCTGAAGAGCTTTCGAAGACAATAGAATATCTTAAGAAAGAATTTGAGACTAAAGATGTCAGAAAAACAAAATTTTGCCTTGACTTACAAATTAAGCATTTAGCAGATGAGATATTTGTTCATCAGTCAACTTATACAAGAAATTTTTTGAAAAGATTCTATATGGACAAAGTACATCCATTAATTCCAATTGAAGTTCGTTCACTAGATGTAAACAAAGATATATTTCGACATCAAGATAATAATGAAGAACTTTTTGGTCATAAAGTACCATATTTTAGTGCAATTGGTGCATTTATGTATCTTACTAATAATACAATACTAGATATTGTATTTTTAGTAAATTTATTAGCTAGATACATTTCTTCTCCAACAAAAAGACATTGGAATGAAATTAAGCATATACTCCTATCTTCAAGGAACGATGGATATGAGTTTGTTTTATTCAAATAAATCAAATTTTGATTTAGTTCGTTATGCAAATTCTGAATATTTATCTGATCTACACAAAGCTAGATCTCAAACAAGTTATCTGTTCACGTATGGAGGAACTGCTATATCTTGGCAATTAGTGAAACATACCATAATAACTACTTCCTCAAATCATACTGCTGAAATTCTTGCAATTGATGAGGTTAGCAGAAAATGTGTATGACTAAGATTAATGACTCAACACATTCGTGAAAAATGTGGCTTGTCTTCTAGTAAAAATCTTCCAACAACATCATACTAAGACAAGACATGTATAATCCAAATCAAAGGAGGATATATTAAAAGAGATAAAAAAAAAAAAAACATATTTCATCAAAGCTTTTCTACACTCATGATCTTAAAGAAAATGACTTCACTATACAACAAATTTGTTCAAAGGATAACTTAGCAGATATTACAAAAGCATTACCTATCACAACATTTGAAAAATTGGTGTTGAACATTGGAATGCAGTGACTCAGAGATCTCAAATGATGTTTCTATTAGATTATTATGAAATAGGTACTCTTTTTCCTTCACTATGATTTTTTTTCCATTAGGTTTTTTCCTAATAAGGTTTTAATGAGGCATATTTAATATATATAATGGGCATCCATTATTATTTATAATACTCCCCCTTAGATGTCCATTATGTATCCATGCTTAGTGTAAAAAAGACCAAGTGTCATTTTGCCAATTACCCATGTGTTGTCCATGTGTCTCATATTCACATATCCTTAGTGGTCATATAAATCCACATCCTACTTGCCAATTTGACTATAAATAGTGGCATTAAGTAGATCTTGAGAGAACACACATTGGTGAAAAAAATCCACTTCAAATTTCGATTTTCTATATTTTCTATTTACATAAATTTTTATATTTAGTTATTTTATTATATTTATTTGTTTATTATTATTATATTATATTTTGTCCATATCCATGTTCCCGTTGTGCTTCTCAATCTTACAACAATTTTTAGTTTTTTTCTTTTTTGATATCAAAACTTAAGTTTTAGTTAAATTGAGCTTAGCTAAATGACATGACTTTTCACCTTAGAGGTAGAACATTCAATCTTTCATCCCTACAATTGTTACACTAAAAAGAACTTAAGTGTAATTTATATTTTTTAAAAAGGAAAACAATCCATTTAATTTTTACCATTTTTTTGTCATTAATAATGTAATAGAGGAATAATATCACCTCAAAATAAATGTGTATAATTGTTGACAGTTAATAGTACAATGTATTAAAGTCATATAGATGAGTTAAGACGAATAATGAATGAGAAAAGGTAATAAACAATATTAAAACAAAGATTTAGAGATTAAAATTGATATTTTATAGGTAGTTGAATAAAATTTTCTTTTTCAAACTTCCTTAGTAATAGTATTTTTCCCCCTTGACAATATTTAAAAAAAATGGGGAAAAAATACACATGTTCTAAAATTAAAACCTTATCGACAAGGTTGTCGTTGCAGTATCCAACATTATTATTATATATATTTTTAACTAACTTAATAACTATAAGATAGAGAAGGTCAAACTAATTGATATTATTGATGCCTTTATTCGAAAAACTTTTTGTGAAAAAAAAAAAATGTAGAATTTACCTTTCTTTAATCTAGTTGTTTTATATTTGACTACATTGTTTAAAGCTTTTGGGTAGAAGATAAAATCAAATATCTCGTGGTTACTAACACATTCATATTCACTCACTTTTAACTTTAAGTTTTTCTTTTAATTAATAAACATATGTGTCTAAAATTATTTTAATTTTCAAATTTTTGTTTTTTAGTATAACACATTTTATTATTAAATTTTTAGATTTTAGTTTTTAATACGAATAATTATATATTATTTTTATTTTTTTTTTTATTAATTATTCTATATATATTTATTTTAAGTGATATTTTTAAATACCTCAAAATGAGTCAACTTATTTACAAATATAGTAAAATGTTATTGTTTAATAATGACTGACTCTAATAAATATCTATCAATCTCTATCACTTATAGACAATATAGATGACAGTAATTTATTAATGTCTATCATTTATAGATAATGACATTATATTATATTTGAAAATATATTTTAGCAGTATTGTTATTTAAAACAATTATCTCTATTTTAATTTAATTTTTAGTACACTTGAAACTGAACACATATTTCCATTTCAAATTTTCTCACGTCATATATAAGTACTTCTAATCTTTAATAAATTATGATAGCGAAATTAGCAGTATAAAAAAAACTTAGTTTTAAGTTTCATTATATATTTATATATTTAAATGGATAATACTATTAAAGTTTATTATGATTTAATAACTAATGTTATTTGATCTAGATATTATACATCAATGTATTTTAAATTATATATATGTGAATGTTAGATTATAAGTTTAGTTCCAAAATTTTCAAAATCGTGTCTAATAAATAGATAAATTTTTAATTTTGTATCTAGTACACTCTTTGCCTAATACATCTATGAACTTTTAATTTTGTATGTAATAGTTTAAAATATATTCCATTTCTAAATTTATAAACTCAGTAGTTAAAAAGAATGAGTAAGTTTAAATTTGTAATGTGTATGTAATGAGTTGGTGATTTGATGATGAGGATTGAGAAAAATAATGGAAAAATATGTTGGTTTGTATTGAGAACCATAAATGTAAGATTCTAAATGCCTAATCTCAATAAAATTCTGATTATCCTAATAAGAAGATTATAGTTAATGGATATCCATTTGATTTGGGTGATATGGGATTAAATTAAAAAGAGTGATGTTAAGTTAGAAACACATGTTGGCCACTTGATGAAATTGGAATGATGTGTATTGAAAATTGGAAGAAGGAAAAATAAGATGATAAGGAAGCATATAATCAAGAGGTGCAAAAGCAAAATCCAATACGATGAAGGAGTGAGTGTGTGAAAGTTTATCTATTGTTTATCCAAATAATAAATATGTTGTTAAAGAAAGTCCACGTTTGTGTGTTGTTGACCAATTGCCCTTTGGTTTCAAGATAAGGCCCTTACCCACACACAACAATACCCATAACATACATATATGCTTTTTATTCTTTATCCTCATCTTTTTCTTTTTCTTTTTTTTACAACAATTAAGAAGATACAATCCAACTTCTGATTTTTAAGAAAGAATGTTCTGCCAATTATCATTGAACTAAGCTCAATTTACCTTTTTCGTCCTTCTCTTCTTTAAGCATTTATATATACTTTTTTTTTATAAAGGAATTTCATTAAGCAAGAAACTAACTACAAATAAAGTCAATTAAGAACAAAGGACAACTAACTAGGGTAATCAGTCTTCCAATAAACATCAAAACCTTCCTTCATAGAAGTAGGCACCCGCTAGAGAGTGGGAGACAAAATTACAAGATCGTTTACAAAAGCCAAAAAAAACATCACTAAAACGTTTATATCCACTATGTTTTTTTTTCCCAACAAACTAGCATCCGTATCATTAGGGATCTTAATACAAGCACCTAATTTTTATAGTAAATATAACATGTCTTAATAGTTAAACTATTTTTGCTTAGGGTTGTTTTCATATATAGGAAAATGAACCAAAATATTTACAAATATAGCAAAATTTCACTGTGTATCTGCAATAGACTGTGATAGATTACTATTTGTGTCATGATAGACACATATAGTAGTCTATTGCAATCTACAGCAAATAGACGGTGATATTTTGCTATTATTTGTAAATATTTTCAACAATTTTATCATTTAAAATAATTTTGCTTTTGTTTATTTGAACATAACTTAATTAGCTAAGATATATACTTTTAGTTTAGAAATGATATCTTTAAATCTCCCACCCCATATATTGGTAAAGTTAAAATAAAAAAGAAAAAAATTAGTTGAATATATCTTTATGTTCCTTTTGGGATATTTTTGTAAATTCTCCTCCATATATAGTTGTGTTAATTTTAATTGAAACTTTTGTTGTATTTATTATTCTACTTTTCTTCTTAATAATATATTTATTATTCTACTTTCTAAATAACTTTGATGGTAAATATGAGCATAATTTAACTGATTAATAAAAAATTTATTCTATCACTTCTTTAACATTTTCTCAATCTTTATAATATTTAAGGGTCTATTTGGAATTGCATGTGTTTGTAATTGTAAAATGTGATTATGGAAAAATCTTAATCCCCTAGCTACATACTTTGTTTGGCGAAATGACTTATTTATTAATTTATTATGATCACTTTTTAATTTTAATTAACATGTAAAAGCTCATAGTTACTAGCTTTTAAATTTTGCTTTCTTAAATATCTACTAACTTCTTAACCGTATAAATAAATATATAATAATAATATCCTTCCATATTAATATATTTTGTCATATTTATTTTTTATAACAGTTAATTCTCTTAAATTTTTATAAAAAAATTGAAATAAAATCAAATTAGTTGAAATTTAAATCATATTAAATTTTAAATAAAATTATAAATTAATTAAAATAATAAGCATAATTGGGTTCATCTAACTAAATTATACCAAATTTAGCGCTCTTTTACTTTGTTTCGCAATGATTTTTTTTTTTAAACGAAACAAATATTCTAGTTTCCGTGTGAGATATTTATTGAAGTTTGGGGGCATATTTGGTAAATTGCTTTTCTCTGGTCTTTTTTTACATAGGAAGAACAATAAGAAATTAGCTTGGGGGAATACTTTTTGGTAAATTGCTTTTTGTTTTTTGTTTTTTCAAATAAGAAGAAGAAATTAGCTTTGATGTTTACTTCTTCTTCTTCTTCTTCTTCTTATAAGAAAGACATGGAATACAAAGAAGGAAATTTGTTTTACCTTCGTGACCAAAAATGAGTTTCTAACTCTTCTTTCTTTTAAGGATATAAGAAATGCCATTAAATATTTTTTTAGGTTTAAAAATTTTGAATAGATAAAAGAGATTTATTAGACATAAATATAAATTTAAAAGTTCAAACAATTCAATTTTTCTAAAAATAATTTTAAAAACTTATTAAGTATGCAATTTAAAGTTGGAAACTAATAATAATAATATGTTTTGAGTTGGGAAAAGTTGGTTGGTTGGTGGTACGGTGTGTCCGCTGAATAATAAACCGTTAATCAGATTTCTTTAGTATCCAAAATTCAACAGTTAATTAAATAAACCATTAAATTAAAGTTAAAAAATATATATAATTATTATACCTAACTTTTTCTTTTTTCTTTTTAAAACTTTGCATCTCATCTTAATTTCGGTATTTTCCGTTGTTAAATACATGTTTGAGAGTGATTTAAAAATCGTTAAAGTCACTTTTGTCATTTTAAAATCTCCCGAAAATATATTTGAGGACTAAAAACATATTTCACAGTAATTTTAAAAATAACAAAATTGATTTTAACCATTTTAAAATCACTCCCAAATATACTCTAATTGTTATTCACTACCTTTTTAATAAGTCCTAACTTTAATCTTTATATTTTATCTAAAAAAAACTTTAGTTTTTATATTTTCAACAAATCTAAAATTTAGTAATTCAAAATTGAGAGTTTAAAAAATTAAATAATAATAATAATAATTCTTGTCAAAAAGGACAATATTTGAATGTACTTTTCCCATCCTTCAAAAAAAATGTTAATAGAGATTAATTTTTGTTCGAAATATCAACAATAAACTAACTTTAAAGCATGATGAAACTTTTCATCTAAATCTCGAAATTTTGATTGAGATTTACGGATTTCAATGCTTCAAAATTTTTGTAGGGAGAAATTTCATTTTCCGATGAAATTTGATAGAAATTTTGAGAAATTTTTTATTTTATTTTTCCTCCATTTCAAGGAAATTTCAAGAAAATTTTGATTTTTCTCTTTTAAATTAACTACGTTAACTCAGTTTAAGTTCTCAATTTTATGGTCGTGATAATACACAATTGTATAGTTTCACACACCAATGTCATTTATGACAAAATGTGCTACCTTTTTTAATTTAAAACTTTCAAAAATTGAATTTGGAAGAACCACAAAAAAGAACCCATAATTACTTTTAACCTCATTCAAGTTTTTTTTTATTTTATCATCCAAAACTTTCATTTTCACATCATTTCACTCAAATATATTCATAAATTTTACATTATTTTGAAATTAATTTCCTATTTCTTTTTAAAATTTCTACTTTGGACATCAACTTTTATTTTACACATGCATTAACAATATACATAATGATGATTAAAAGTGATCAATTATAACATAATTAACCTCCCCTCAAATTCTCATTAACTAATTGTAACCATTTTCATAAATTTGTATAAAGATTCCCAAAATTGAGACCCATATTTCCAACATTGCCATAAAAACTATTTTTGAGATTGATTAAAAAATACTAAAATTAAAATGGAAGCTGAAAAGGAAAATAATATTTAAAGAATTATATAGGGTTTAGCAATAGGTGAGGGTGAAAATGGCAGGAGGATGAGCGGCAGCCGGCAGGTGTCCGACCAAAGGGCCGGGGTTTGGATGACACGTGATCCGCAGCCTCCTCAGTGGTCCCCTCAAACTGGGACCATCGCCATCAATAATACCCACAAACTTCTTACTCTCCAAAACCTTCTCCCTCTCCTTCTCCCCATTGAGTCAAATCCTACAAATTAACAAACTACCAACCTAAATCCAACACCCTTTTCCTCCTCCTTCAATCCCTTTCCCTTTCTCTCCCTCCTTCCTCTCTTCTTCTTCTACAACTTCTTTAGTCGTTTCTGGGTATATTAAGTTTTTGTGGGTTGTTCTTGTTGTGGGGTTTCGGCATGGACAACGAGTATGATAAACTTATCAGGAGGCTGAACCCACCCAGGTACTACTCTTCTTCCTTCTATTGCTCTCTTTCTCTCTTTCCTCTACAAATCGAACGGCTTTTGGATTTCGATCTCGATTTTGCTTTTGGGTCTTTATGACTGATGCTGTTTTCAATTCTTTACTTCTCTATCATCTGTTTTCTTGGTCTTGTTGACTTCTTGGTGTAATGCCAGTAATGAGAAACACATGTGGGTTGGTTCTTTTTGCAATCCATTTACCCCAGACGAAGTGAATGAACTCGTGATCTATGGGTTTTGTAGCTGTTTGTTCCTCGAATAATTCTTCTCTTTAAACCTCTCTGTTTTACTTCAGAATGTAATTTCTTGTTCTGATTTATTTTGTTCATTCTGTCCCTGCTGCAGAGTTGTGATTGACAATAACGCTTGTAAGGATGCTACAGTGATTCAGGTGCTTTATCTCTAGGATTTTGATCATCTTCGATTCTGCTCTGTAATTATTGTTTGTTTCTTTTATTCAATTATGAGCTAAATATTGCTCCAATCCCTTCCTTCTTCTACCCATCAGGTTGATAGCATGAACAAACATGGGATTCTCTTGAAAGTTGTGCAAGTCCTCATGGATATGAACCTAATAATTACCAAAGCGTATATCTCCTCTGATGGAGGTTGGTTCATGGATGGTAAGTAGTTCTGACTCTTTAGTTATTTTGAATCTCAAAAGCTTAACCACTTATGGGTTATTTTGTTTTCCAGTTTTTAATGTTATCACTTATGAGGGAAACAAAATCAGAGATCAAGAAGTGATCAACGGCATTCAAAGGGTAAAATACCTTTCCTTTCATCAATTTTATCCATTTTTCACTATCGACGTCCATACTTTATTACAATCTTTAAACTTGTAAGAACTTAATTTCAATCTCTTATAAAGAGTTCATTAATTACACCACGCAGAGGCTTGAAGTCGATGCGAGTTTCGTGCCATCGTTGAGGGAGTCGGTTGGCGTGATGCCCTCAGAAGATCACACCTCAATTGAGCTGTCTGGTACTGACAGGCCTGGTTTATTGTCTGAAGTTTGTGCTGTTCTTGCGGACCTTCACTGTAATGTAGTAAATGCTGATGTTTGGACACACAATAATAGGGCTGCAGCTGTAGTACATGTGACAGATGATGCCACTGGCCGAGCAATCAAAGATCCACAAAGACTCTTAACGATCAAGGAGTTATTGTGCAATGTTCTCAGAGGGAATGGCGAGTTAAAGGAAGCCACAATGACCCTTTCTCCTCCTGGGGTCACCAGCACAGACAGAAGGCTGCATCAGATCATGCTGGCCGATAGAGATTATGAAAGGGCTGCCAAAACCAGGCTTGAGGTTGAAGATAAGAATTTGAGACCCCATGTTACTGTTTTGGATTGCACTGAGAAGGATTATACTGTGATTACTACCAGATCGAGAGATCGGCCTAAGCTGCTGTTTGATGTCATTTGCACTTTGACGGACATGGAATATGTTGTCTTTCATGGGATGGTCAACACTGGGAGGATGGAAGCTTATCTGGTAATTTTAAGGCCCTCTTTTGTATTTAGAATAGTGTTAACCATCTAAGCTTTTGTATTTAGTTGTGATTGAAGGAAATCTGGTTATTTTCTTTTCAGGAATTTTACATAAGACATAAAGATGGGTTGCCGATTAGCTCCGAAGCGGAAAGAGATAGAGTATTGCACTGTCTTGAAGCAGCCATTGAAAGAAGGGAGTCTGAGGTACAAGAGAGACTGTTATTGAGTTTGTTTTGCATAATGTTTAGAGGTGAAATATCTGCAATATATAATTGTTGTCTGCCTTTCTTTGCAGGGGCTTAAGCTAGAACTGTATGCAGAAGATAGAGTTGGGCTTCTGTCAGATATCACAAGAATATTTAGGGAGAACAGCCTGTGTATCAGGAGAGCAGAAATAGCCACCAAACGTGGAAAAGCAAAAGACGTTTTCTATGTCACAGACATGACAGGAACCACCATTGATGCTAAGATCGTCGAGTCCATTCGAAAACAGATTGGTGATGCGATGCTACAGGTGAAACACAACTTGTGTCTCTCTGAAACACCCCCAAAGGAGACGTCAACAGGATTCTTCTTGGGGTACTTCTTCAAAGCAAGGACTTTCCAGAATTTCAAATTGATAAGATCCTATTCTTGAAAGCAGCTGCTCTGCCCTTTGTGTGTATAATCTTTCACAGATAGAAAAGATGCACAGATACATGACAAGTTCATTCAAGGGACAACGTAAATATATAGGAACCCTTCCTTTAACCCTTAGAATTGAGGGTTTGGTATATCAGCTCATGTTGTAGGTAATAAACCCAGAAGAAACCAACCACCTTGTGTTGCAAGAGAAACTTGGTTGGGATGTATGTATATGTTGTCTTTTAAGAAAATGATGTGTACAGGACAGTGTAGTGTGTGGTAAATGCTGTTTCTACAAAAATTGTAGAAGACTGTAAAGATATAATTATTGGCTTAAAACTCAATGGAAGTAGATGCAGAAAATGGTCTGCTTATTGTATGTCATGTCATGTGCTTCTTAGTTTCTTTGGAATCATGGAAGACAGTAGTGCCTTCAATGTTAGGTAATTCATTATTTTCATATGCCCCTTCCTGCAACAACACAAGTACACTCCCAGGTACGAATGTTGTAATAAGTACCAATCAGAAGAGGAAATCGAAATTTTGAATGTATAGTTTTATTTTTGGTTAAAATATAAAAATTTGTTTAATTTTAATTTCTATATTTTCAATGGTTCAATTTTAGTTTTCTGTTATAACTCTTAAATTTAGTTCTTTTATTAGTATATGGTTGATTTTTTCAAATAATCTTTTCGTTATCCGTCAGTAGTTTTACCACAATTTTTTAAAAGAAAATATTAACATATTTTACTTTTCTTACCTGGAAATTATATTTAACTTTGGAAAAATTTGAGTTTGAAAGATAAATTTAAAATTTGTTATAAGGACTAAAATTAGACAATTTAAAGCATATCAACTAAAGTTGTACTATGAAAAGTATATAGATTAAAATTGAACAAACTTTAAAGTATCTTATTTTTCTAAGACATTAAAAAGAAAAAATTTCTTTCCTCATTGATTAAATGGAAAAGAAGTCGTCCAAGAGAAAGAAATGGGTTACATTCCTTCTTTTAAATGACTTTTTGTTTCAAATTTTTGTCCCGTATTTATACTCCATAAGTTTGGTTGAACATTCAACAATTGTGAGGGTACAAATTTTAAAATGTTAGTACATAAATGATCAAAATAAACCTTATAAATAAAAGAGACTGAATTAAAAAGATGAACTTTTTTTAAAAAAAATAATAATGGTTTATATTACTTTTTAACTTCTATATCATTAGCATAATTGTAAAAGTAAAGAAATATCATATTTGTAATAAAACTTTTTGCCTATTACTTTTAGTATTTTATTTAAATTATGCGAGATTGGCAGGATTACTTGTTACTCTCGACAAAGGATGTTGTGTGGATTCGGTAGTATATGAATGAATTGGTCAATTGACATCTACTTTGAGTTTGAAAGTTTAAATTTCCATACCTCACTTAAACCAACTGAGCTACGAAGCACCTGAAGTCAATTTTATGTTTTACCAAGAAACAGAGCAAGAAGAGAACGAATGAACTTATCATTTCCAATATTCAAGGTCAAATAATTAGCATTGCTCCTCTCCTGAACTATAAACTAAACAACCCTTATGATTATGAAGTTTCAGCTAAATTATGGATGCCTAAACACTAGGTTTGGTGCATGGGTTAAATTAAAAAAATCTACACTTTTTACTATAGTTCTCATGCTTCCATAGACGAAGAAAGAAGCGATGTAGAAGATGTTTTTACCTTGTAGCACAAAATTTTCACCATTTTGTGTGCTGCTATAGAACAACCAGTATCCAGCTTGAACACACAGGATTGCATCTAGTGAAGATCTTCGTAATATCTTCATCAATTGCGGAAACGTGGCAGTTCTTGTATTGTTTGAAGAATCTGTAAAATTGGATCTGCTCTTGGAGAGGAAGGAAGAAATGCTAATAACTCAGTGGATACAACAGACAACATTGATGGAGAAGTTTCTTGAACCCATTCTATATGTTGCTTAGCTAGTGGAACCTTTCCAGCATCTGCAAAACATTTCAGTAAAGTTACATGGGAGTCTGGGTGAGCAATGTCGCTTGATAGACCACGGAGTAATTTGGAAGCAGCAAGGAAATGACCTGCATTGTTTGGAATCCAAGTTAACTAAAAGCTCCACCATTAAATGAAAATGTTGAATACAGAGTCAAAAATGATGTTGGTTGTTTATGAAACGTGTCTAACCAACAAAGCCAAGAGGGTGTAATCTAAGGGATAACCCCAAATAAGAGTGATTTGGCGCATGGAAGAGAGGTTTATAAAGGGCCAGCTATGGCGGCGACCAGGGGACTTGTTAAGTGAGAAACAAATGACTCCAGACAATAAGCAGATATATACAAACACGAAACACACACGAACTAACATCACAGTATAACCAGGGAAAGTAACGTGCCTGCTTTACAAAGACATAGGATAAAAGTGCTCAGCAAGGTTGCCGCAAGATTTACATCCTGTTCAACAGACTTGCTAAAGACTTCAAAAGCAGCTTCAAGCTGCGATTCCTGACAGAGCCCTTGAAGCAGGGAAGTGTAGATTGTAATGTCGGGTTGGACCTTTTTTCCAAGCATATGACGGTAAAGCACCAAAGCTTCCTCGATTTGATTGGATTTTGAAAACTTTTGAATAAGGATGTTATACGTCTTTAAATTACCAACACAGCCACTAGCAAACATCTCATCCCACAGCTTTCTAGCAGGCCGAAGTAGATCTTCTCTACAACATGCGTCTAGGACAGAATTGTAAAACGATACATCAGGGGCAAATCCATTTTTCTTCATCTCCTGCAGAACACCATAGGCCTCTTTCACCATTCCAGCCTTGCATAAGAATGAAATTCTTAAATGGTATCTATCAAAATCATTGAAGTAGTTATTTATACTCAGAACTTGGAAAACTTCCAACAGTTCATCAATCTTTTCATGCTTACATAAATTCCTACTCAGATTTCTTAAAGTCAAGAGAGTTGGGAATCTCCCTTTCTCGACCATCAACTTGAAGAACATAATAGCAGAGTGAGGATCCATGGAAGCCACTGACCCTATCAGCACATTAGAAACCTCTTCATCCATAGGAAAATTTCCTTTGACAATAACTTCACCTAGCTCTTTAGCTTCACATATCCGTCTCCCAGCTATTAAAGCAAATAAGTACTCCTTATAGTCATTAAGCCTTGGAGCTACCCCCAACTTTCTCTTCTTCTTCAGGATTTTCTCCCTGTCAACCACACTCCCTTCTGACTGAAATGCTTCTCCAAGAATCCAATACGTCAAAAAGTCAGGCTTGCAACCCCTATTCTTCAGCTCATCCAAAATGTTTGAAGCTTCTGCAAGTCTAGATGCCCCACAGAGCCCATGAATGATCAATGTGGCAATAACAGAGCCATTGATCTCCGAATTATCGGTCCTGGCATCATCTAGCATGTTTAAAACTTTAACTACATCAGTATTTCTACAAACCCTCCATATAAACACACCAAATCCAAGAGTGTTAAAAGGAATGCATTTCAGAGACATTTCATCGAAAACTTTCTGGGCATGCTCAAAAAACCCATCAGAAGCAAGAGCAGCCAGAAGCGCATTACATGATTCGGATCCAATAACATCACTAACCTCATTGAAAACCAAAAGAGCATCATGGGTCTTCTTGCCAATGATCAAGGAATCAATAACAGAGCGATAAACTGATAAATCCAGGCCAATTTTCTGAGTTTTTACCTGTTTCAAGAGACTATGAATAGCCCCAAATTGGCGTGAAAGGGAGAGGGACTTGAGAATCGACTTGTAGGAACCGGAATTGTGGGCGAAACCAGGTTGCTGAGAAGCCCAATTGAAGAAACCGAGAGCGAGGGAGTGATGGGTAAGAAGATGAGGGTCGATGACTTGAGAGACGAGAGATGGATTTAGCGTTTGGCGAAAACCGAGTCGATGCAAATTCTGCTCCAGTGAAGGGGTCCATGATCCAGTCGGGCTTGTGCGATTTGAAATCGAAAGTATGGCTCTGCTCACTCGAGTTGCTAGTTCTGGTAAATGGGGTTTCATTCCAAAGCTGCGCGGGAATGAACAGCCTTCGTTTCAGAGTCAGTTCTTTATCAAATTGATGAAGTATGTGGGATGAAAGATATGGAGGTAAACTGAATTATGGTTTTCAAGCTATGGATGAATTTCATTCTGAAATCCATTGGGAACGATGGCTTAACAAAAAGCTGAAAAGCATTTGGGATCCCTTGAAATGAAACAGAAGTATGAATTTCAAGAATTTATAATTTTGAAAAATCTACCACTGAATGCTATAATTGTGTTAATGTTGTTGGTTGCTCCTGTGTTCGACATTTTGTTTCTGACTTCTTGCGCCTCCTTAATCTTTGGATATTCTTTTCTTATTGGTTGCAGATTTGCTCGTGTCTTCTTACCTTTCCTAGTGTTTTCCTTGTTGGCAAGTATTTATACATTGGTGCCTTTACAAGCTTTTAGGTTAAGCCATTTTATATATATATATATATATGAAGTTGAAGATTAGTGTAAAGGAAAAAAAGAGTCGATTTATTTCTGCAGAAGAAGACGATATCTCTGTATCGTCAAATTATTTGACGATTGACTTCTGAGCATATTTGCTAGTGAGGAAAGCTAGTTGAATGGTGATTCAGTTCGGTGGTGAAAAGAGGAATCTGCTAACTCATCTGTAAGAAGCACTATATTTATGGGAGCTTGAATTGCTCACTAGTAGTTAGCTTGTGTAAATTATGATAGTACATCTATGAGCTGAATGTTACTCTATAACACTTATCATTACTAGTGAAATTTTTTTCATCCTGGCTTAACTCCTCCCAGACGTAGGTGTGATTTCACCGAACTGGGTTACCATTTTCTGTGTTTATTCTCTCTTTGTACCTTGTTGTTACTCCTACATCTACCATTGTTTGTATCATTATATCAATCTTGTAGTACCATTTATGATCTACCTATTTTTCAACTTGCTTGTACAAGTTCTTCAACTTTGATGTTTTTTCAACTGAATTTTTGCATTTTATCGTTGAATTTGAATTTAACCATTCAAGGTAAAAAATAATATTATCTATGCTAGAAGTTTCTTGAACTACTATGATATGATATTAATGTATAAATTAAACTTTTCTAGAATTAAAGTATGTAAATAAATATCTCAAAGAAAAGATCTTAAAATATGCTAGGCCTTCTTTAGGGTCCAAGGAATTCTAACAATTCCTTTACTTAAAGATAATCTAAGAAATATCTAGAAGAATATTTGTAGAATACAAGAAGAACTAGAGATATTATTTTACTTAGGCTCCGGGATCTCACACCTAGGATATGTCCTCATGTATAAAGCAAGAAAAGTAAAGAGAGGAAGAAATCAAAGTTAGAAAGTTAGTGAAGAAAAGTGAGTGAGTGTTGAAAGAGGAAATAATATTCTCTTAAAAGTGTTCATCCTTGTACATTTTTAATAAAAGTTTCTCTAATCTTCTTTCTTCCTTTTGTGTCAATTTCTTCAACCGATACATGCTTAGTTTTATAACAATCAAGCTATAATTAACAGATGTTACTTCTCTATTCAAATGTCCATATTATGTCCAATGTATTAAAAAATAGGTTAAAATATCATTATGGTATCTAGATTTAAACTTTGTTCAATTTTAGTCTTGTACATCCAATAAATCTTAAATTTTTTTTTTTATATCTGTGAATGTCCAGGCTAACTTACACACACTTCGATTTTTTGATTGGGACCATCCACCCGACTCTTCAACATTATGAATTGAACCCATGACCTCCTAACCTTTTATCAAGATCATGCCCCTTATTTACCACTAGGCTAACTCATAATGGTTCAATAAATCTTAAATTTAGTCTCCAACTAGTTTATTATTGATTATTTAAAAAATCTTTTGTTATCTACTAGCATTTTTACCATAAATTTTGAAAATTTATTTATATATTGTATTTCCTTGTATGAAAATCATTATTATTATTTAACCAATTTCGGTAAGAATTAATTTTGAGAGACTAAATTTAAGAATTATTGATTTTGCAGATACTAAAATTGGACTATTGAAAGTACAAGTACTAAAATTCAACAAACTTCAAAATACAGGGATAAAAAAAAATTACAATTTTTTAAAATTTATTTCATGAGAATGCACTGATTTCAAATTAATAATCCAATTTTATAAAAGCAAAGGTATATAAGGAGAAAAAATGTTTAAATACCGATTGATACCGAAATTTGGTATCAATAGTGAATTTGTAATTTTCGGGAGAGAATCAAATAAACGCCTTGTAAAATAAAGAAAACTCACACTATTGTGGTACTTGGTCACCAACACTACGACTATCAAGTCAATATTTATTTAGAGTAGAGATGTCCACGGGGTGGGGCGGGGTTGGGGATAGCTTCTCCCCGTTTCCCTTTTCATTTCCCATCTCGCCAAATTTCCCATAGGGATTGGGGCGGGGGTTCCCTACAGGGGGAATTCACAGGGATCGAGTTCCCTGCCATAATTTTTTTTCGTTTGATTTTTTTTTTAAAAAAAAATCAATTAACATAGATCACTATTATGGAAAAGTTTTAATTAAATGGTTGACTTTTATATGATTAGTTCCACATGAACAATTAGAATTTAAAGAAAAATTACTCAAAATTTCTAAGTTGAAGGAAATAATTATCTATTAAATTATTCATATATATAATCCAAATTTATTAGAATTAAAACATATCTTTTTTTTTACACTAATTTAAACATATTCATTATTTTGACTCCCCATTCGGGGTGGGTCCCCATAGGGCTTCGTCCTCGTGGGGAAAGTGGACATCTCTAGTTTAGAGAGCTATAGAGTATCAAAATTCAGGATGTATTTTAGCGTACCTGTTGCAAATTCGTAGTTTGAATGAATTGTAATATGATAGCCTTATGTTGTGCTTATGATTAAATGAAATCTCTTTGTTAAACATAAGTTCTCCTTTTAAAAAACCAAAGGGTAAGTTTTGATAGGATTCCTAGAGAGTCCAGGGTCGAACGTATGGATTTGTGATAATTCTATGTTAGGACTTTGCTGATTTAATGCAATGTTTGTACAAGTGATTGTTGAATTTTATGCCCTAAAACTCGTAGATTGTAAATGTTGTTGGGTTGTATGTCCTAAAACTCGTAGTTTTTGTAAATAGGTGATTTTTAGTAAATATAAAGTTATTCAAGTGAATTAATTATTTATCAACTCTAAATCCAATTAAACTACGAACCCTTGGCTACTATCATGAGTACTTGGACTTTATGTGGAGACATAAACAGGATCAAGTTCGAGTAAGTAGCCTCAATAGTCTATAGTACATGGATTAGGTTGGGTACCTCTTCCTGGAGACACTATTGAATACGACCCGCTTCATGATTGTTACAAATATTGTAAAGTGTCATAAATGAAGTGATTCTGATTTGATCATGTAGAGACATGTGAGCGGGGGTATTCTACATAATGAGATTGTGTAAGACTGATCCTGAAATAATTACTGTTACGTATTAACACCGTTTACGATTAACACTGATTAATTTCACTTATCGATGACCTAGATAACTTGATCAGAATCTTGAGCTATCTATGAACTCCTATTTATTCAAAATTATCCCTTGATCTACATAGGTAAGAGTAAGCTCAATAGTGCTGCTCAACATTCCTCCTATTTCAGGGATAAGACTGGGTAGATAGTTGGGAACATAGAATTTGCAAAACGGAATTCACTCCTACCCAACTTAGGGATAGAAGAAAGGTTGTTCTCTTAAGTGTTGTTCCCAGGACTTGAACAAGGGGCCCCATCCTCTTACTGGCCCGAGAGGGAATGGATTTAGTGATTAGATCCTAAATTAATTGTTCATTAGAGGGACAATGGTACTTAAGGAGAAAAGATGTAACTCAGAGGTAAATCGGTATTTGACCTAGCTGAAGTTATGAACAACCTGTGAAGGATTGACTTATCGATGGCGGTTATATCAAATGGACACAAATATATCTACAGTGAGGAGAGTGCAACTACGAGCTTTAGTGGAGTGTCCCGTTAGTTAACGAATGTTGGTTAACTAGGTTAAAGAGTTTGGCCAGTTAATCTCGGATCGTTGGAGCTCATGATCTGTAGGTCCATTAGGTCCCTCTACTAACTCATAAATGGACTAAAATCTTAGATAATGTGGTGAATAAGTTTGAATCGTTCAAATCTTGGCTTAAGGAATGAAAGTTAGATATATACGATATATCGGCGTTTAATTACGAATTAAACATACAAATAGAGTTAATTATAATATTTAAATATAATTTAAATATTAATCATATGAATAGAGATTCATATCGGTTTTTTTTTAGAAAAATTGGGACAAGTGGGAAAAATAATATTATTTAATTAATTAAATATTAAATTATTTTTATTTAATTATTTAATTATCTTTTTGAAATTAAAAATCAATTTTAATTCAATTTTGGAAATTCATTGAAAATTGATTTTAAAATTGATTTTTGAAGATTGGATTTTCCCACTAACTAAGCTAGGAGCTTGGTTGTCTTCTTCACAATTAACCAACAAATTAACCATTTTGTGTTGTCAAATTTTGGTGCAATTGGATTGCATGTTATTCTTTAATAAATAGAGATGATTTTGACATAAAAATGGTTAAGAATTTTGTGAAATTAAGGGTTAATTTTGCAAAATTCCATCCATTGTTCATCTTCTTCCCAACCTTCATTCTTTCTCAAATTCACCACAAATTTGGATCCCACCATCCAATCTAAGCCTAGAGAATAGTAGAGAAGACTCTTGTGGTGGTCTACAACCAAGTGGTGCTGAAATTCATCAAGAATTGAAGGAGAATTTGGAGCTTCTAGGGTAAGTGTTCTTGAAACTTTGGTTTTTCTTCTTAATTGCATGTTTAATCCTCTAAATTGAGCATCTTAGAGTGAAAATTGATCAAATTAACTTCTGCTGCATGCTCATTATTCCATCAAATGTATTAATTTGACCGTAATTAAATCATTAATAAAAAATTATTTATATGTTACTTCAATAAGCGTTATTGATTGTTTTTGTTTGTTTTGTCTTAATAACCCTAAATCCAATAAACTAACATCCTAGGCTATTTTATGAGTCTTGAACTGTATGTGGGGACATATGGAGATCAATGTTCAAGATACAGTCTAAAAGGTCTATAGTATAGGGATAAGGCTAGGTATCTTATCTTGGTGACACTATGGATACAACCCACTTTGTATTTGATACAAACACAACGATCTAACACGTTCGTGTAGGTGACATGCGAGTGGGGGTATCCTATGCAATTAGTTTGCATAAGACCGGACCACGAAATAATAATCACTAGATGTAACTCCGTTGACTAGTTAGGTTTCTATTTCAATAGGATGACCTAGGCAACTTAGTCTTAATCCTGAGTATATTATGAACTCCTATCCACGAGAGATTGTCCTTTGATTTGTATGGGTGAGAGTGGTCGTTTGCCGACTCAATATGCCTACCATCTTGGGGACAAGACCGAATGGGGAGTTAGGGATATAATTATACAAGATGAAATTCACTCATTCCCATTTTTAGGGTAAGTAGATAAGTGTTCCCTTAAGTGGTGTCTCTAGGACTTGAACAAAGGGTCTTGCCCTCTCACTGACCCGAGAGGGGTTTCTGTTAATGGTTGAACCATAAACAGGTTGTTCATTAGAGGAGCACTGATACTTAAGGATGTAGAAGTAACCCAAGGGTAAAACGATAGTTTGATCCAATTGGTGTTACGAACACTTGTGAAAGACTAATTTGCTATTATTGGTCTATATCCATGGACACATAACTATATCTGTAGGGAGAAGAGTGCAGCTGTAGGTTTTTAGTGGAGTGTACCCATAGTTAATGAATATTGATTAATATGGTTAATGAGTTTAGCCGATTAATCAATCTTATATCGTTGAAGCTTCTGATCTGTAAGTCCATAAGGTCCCCTTGCTAGCTCACTGCAGGCCAACAATGATCAACTATGTTGAAAGAAAATTTTAATATGTTCAAATTTACGAGAGAAAATATTAATTGTATTGGATACAATTAATTGCATGATTTATTATAAACTTTATTTGAATGATTCTGCAAATAAAGATTCTGCAAAAACTAAATATTTAAATAAGATTTTAAATATTTTAAACTATTCAATATGAGATATTATTTGGGTAGATATTTATTAAAAATGAATATTATTAAATATTTGATTTAAAATCTCTACAGAGGGGTTATCCTAATAGGATTAGGAGTAACCCATAGAGTTCTATAAATAAAGCCCTTGGGAGCCTTCATAGAACATACTCTCTACAAGAATAATCTCTAAGATTACTCTAAAAATCTTCCTCTACTAATTCTCCCAATTTTCTTAGAAAAATTCTAAGAAAATTCTTCTTCCTATTCTTTCAAGGAGCAATTCTTCTTCCTATTCTTCCAAGGAAGATCTCTTGGAAAACGAAGACTACAAGGAGAAGACTATCAGTTCGAGAACTATAGATTGACAAAGGTATGATGCTTAACTCTTTCTTTACTTTTTGTATTTTTAATTCTTTCAATAAATCAAATAACGCAATCACATGCTTCCGTCGAGATTCAATTTCCTTTAGTGATGCACTAATGAGAATGCATTAAAAAAATCTACAGATGGTTTAATTACAAATGGTGGTGAATGAGAGTGAAGAAAGACAGGTGAACATAACAAGTGACAATTCTCGAATGTGATGATGGTGCAAATGCTACGTACAATTATAATTAAGCAGCTGGCGTTGATAATGGAGAAAAATCAATGGATAAAGTAGGGTTGAGAGGAGTTTACTAACAATTTCCTAGAAAGCGTAAAAGTAGACGTTGATATCTTAAACTCTAAATTTAAGAACACACCTCTCGATGCTTCTGTGCCATATTCATCTTATGTCTAAGACGCATGTAAAGTTTCCTATAGACAAAAGACTAACTTTATCTCCAAAGCTAACTCTTTTCTTGTTTAAATGAAAGTTTTAAACACTTATTTTCTTAAGCAGTTGATTATTCTTACTTAAATCTATTTGTTTGATAAATTCAAACAAGATTTTTAGCACGCATTAAATAAGATGAACTCGAGGTCTTGTGAGTTGGTTTTTTTCCCCTTTGGTATGGGTATTCCTTACATTTTCTAACTGATTTTCCATCATCCTAGTATCATTATGCTTTGAATGACATACATAAGTAGCTCCACAATATTTACACCTAACATGCTTTCAAATGCTAAAAATGTTCCCAAGCTATGGATGTTTTATTATTCTTCTGCCTTTTTGTTGGATTCTCACTGATTTCTTCATTTTCATCAACATTGACAGTCGCCTCATCATTTATCTTCTTCGTTGTATTGATAATTTTTTTCCTTTTTCTTTTCCATATTCACCCTACACAAAAATTATAATATAAACTTTTTACATTCACATAGACAAAATCTAAAAATTAAAAAAACAAACTGAAAAAAAAAAAGATGATAAACAAACGGAATACAAAATAATCATAACATTGATCTTAAAAGTTGTACTTTTTAACATGCATACAAAATTTAACCAAAAATTAAAGCATAAACTAGAAAAAAAAACTTATGAAAAAATAATTAAAATTTTAAACTTAAAAGTCATAACTTTATGAAATGGATACAACAATTAACCAATATTAAAACAAAAACTTACAAAAAAAAAAAAAAAACAAAAAACAAAAACAAAAAAAAAACCATAATTTTGAACTTAAAAAAAAAAAAAAACTTATGCATACAAAGACAAACCAAAGACTCAAAGAAAACTTGAAAAAAAATATGAAAAACTAAAAATCAAGCTTTGAACTTGAAAGATGGTAAACTTACCAAAAAAAAAAAAAAAAAGCCATAGTAGAAAAAAAAAAAAAAACTTACTTACTGTGCATTGTGGCATAGGCATGGGTGTGGATGTGGATGTGGGGAGACCATCTAGATGTGGACGACCGATCAACAGAAGCGGACGACCGGATGGTAGCACGTCAGCATGAGATGCGACTGGACGTGCAGGCAAAGGTGTGGTCCTCTATGCAATCGTGCAGCCATACAAGGGAATCAAGGGGTTGCTGGTCTGTGGTGTGGATGGGATACGTGTTGAAGAAGAAATTTTTTTAAAGAAGCAAATGAAAAGTTGAATTTTTGAGGTTGGGAAAAGTGAAATAAAAAAGGAAAAAGCCAACAAGGGTTTAGTTTGGTATAATATTAATATTGTGAAATCTGAAATCTTGACCTGGTAGCTTAGATACAGTAAAGAGAGGAACCTAGGGAAAATAAAGGAGAACTTGAGTACAAGCTTGTGGAGTTAGAAAAATTTAGAGGCAGAAAATTTGGACTTGTGGAGTTAGCCAAATTTTGGCTAACTTAGGGAGGCTATGTGTTGAGAACTTGCTGGGGAAGGAAAAAGTGTTTGAGCAAACTTGAGTTTCGGGAAGAGAATAAGTCATAGATGAGTTTGGGAGAAAACCACGGTAGGTGTTTTTTCGAGTCTTGGACTATAAGGAGGCAAATAGGTTAAGAAATTCTCCAAGTGTCACAACTATGCTTGGAAAACCATGGTATGGATGCATAGAGCTAGATAAGGAAGGAGAATTTCACTAAGTGTTGTAGAAGGATGAGTTTGGAGTTAGTTTTGAGGATTAAACACATCTCGTTGGGGAAAAACACCATGTTGGACGCATGGTGGAGGTACTCAACGCATGGTGAAGAGTTTTTTGGAGAATTTTAACTAAGTGTTGAGATGTTGAAAGAAATTCTAAGCCATAGAGAGGAGATGTAAGTATAATTCTAACTTACTCTTTGATTAGGAGTTTTTTTGTTGCTATTTAGTCATGGGTCTTCACTTGGCTTTCTACTTGGGGAACCTCCCATCTTCTACCTAATGGGTTGACCATATTTATTTTGTTAAAATTGTGTAATTGTTGACACTTGATACTTGCCTCCAATCACGTATATTTTATTTTTTATTTCACTAAAATAATATGCTTAAGTAGTATCACGTTTGCAAAAAAAATAAAATTTCACTAAGTGAAATTGGAAACAAATTAGCATTTCATTATTAAGAATAAATTAAAAAATTCAAGCCTTTAAGGGATATTCTTGATCTGTTATCTGGGAGCCTGCTACATGGCTCTTTGGATTTCAGTCGATTTAGAAATTAGGACATGTTGGGTCCATTTGTGCCCAAGTTGCTGCCCATGGGCAATCTTTAGTTTCATGACAGATTCTGCATAGTGCGCACTCGGCGATTTCGAGTTGGTTTAAACACTCACAAGACTCGTAGTCATCTTTGCTATCACTATCTATTTAGATGACCTTTGGTTTTATTACCGAGTCTCGTGCTTGAGAATCTCTACGTAACCATTCCTTCCATCCGCAGATTGAATCATCGTGGTTTTTTTGCTCCATAACTTGGGTTTAGACTTCAATTGCAGTTCTCAATTCGGTGATCTCTTTATTTAGTGAATAGAGATCATCTTGTAGCATTGGCATATTTGTCCTGATGAGGTCTTGTAGCACCAACAAGTCATTGGCACCCGAGTCTTCCACTTGAGCTCGTCTCCCTAAAGTTTCAATCGAGGCCTCCATAACCACAATCCTTTCCTCGAGATTTCTCTCCAAGAAGTTTAGGGAAAATTTGTGGTTATGTTGGGAGCAAATGCTTTGGGCAGCAAGTCGATAGGGAATTGTCCTTTTTGGACGTTCATTCTCTCTTTAAGTCTCTCTACTCTCTCATCACAGTTTTCTCTCCCCTTCCTTGTAGTTCCAATGTGAAAATTTTCTTCAGTTTCTTTCATTCTCCGCCTCTCCGTTTTGTTCAGTTCCCGAATTTTTCTTCTTTTTCGTCTTCTTCAGTTCCCGTCTTCTTCTTCTTCGTCTTTTCGTCTCTGTCTTCTTCAGTTGCCGCTTTCGTCTTCCTCTCCGTCTTCTCCTGTTTAAGTTTTTTTCTTCATCTCGGACTTCTTCGGTTACTGCATCGTTCTTAGTCTCGGCTTCCCTAACCGTTCCACCATTCACTCCTAGCAAGTAAGGGTTCTTCGATTTTCATTAATTTTTCGATTATTACATTCGGTTTCTTCAATTTCAGTTGATTTGTTACTGAAAATTGGTATTTTTGTACAAATGAGCGAACATGCAAATGTTTTAGGAGGCATTTGTTTTCTACATTCTATGTTTGCCTCTGTTTTCTGCATTTTACATAGGATTTACATAGGGATTACATATGACTCTGTTTTTTGCATTGTACGGATCAGAGAAAATGCAAATGTTTTAGGGTTTACATAAGGGTTTACTATAATGTACTATAGTATATACGGTTACTGAGTGGAGATTTTTCACTACAGTTTTTACTTTATACAGTATAAACTGGAGCATATGAAATATAACAAAATGTATTTATATGACAATATTTGTATATACGTTAGTATATATACTGTCAACATCCTACATTATGAAACAACATTCGTATATACTTCAGTATATATACTATAAATGTAATATGAGTACAAATATTTTGTTTGAATTACATATACTTAGTTAATGGTATATAGTTGTGGTATAGTATATACTGTTATATGAATATAATTCATATGGTTGATTACAGTCATGGTTTGTCTGAAACTTTCGGGGAAAAAGGAAGAAAAAAGACGAAGCAATTGACTTATGGATCAACAAGCACGCCAACATACAAACGAAAAAAGGAGAAGACTAATATCATTAACCTTTCTTCTGATGTAAGATTTAATGTATACTATATCAATTATATAAACAATAGCAAATTATGTCAACCTAATCATTTCCTCCATTTAATCTGTATATGATGAGGACACAAATCAACCACCTAAATGGGTGAAAGTAGAGGATAATACTGAATTGTCTTCATCATCCGAATTTCATGAAAGGTTATTTGGAGACATGAAAAGTGACTTCATCCCATTAAGAGTAGTAGAACCAAGTGAGGACATTGTACAGAATGAGGTGGAGGATTTGTTTGGAACACAAATAGTTCCTTATGGATACAAGTTTGAGGTAAATAATTAAACAGTATATAGTGAATAAACACTTATTAACAACAGTGATTGCTAACGTATATTACATGTAGATGGAGAGAATATACTTAAAAATGACGTGGTCGAACCTAGCGTAATAGAGGAAGAGGATATTGTTAGGGAAACACTCGATGAGGTTTATAACTTATGTACTACCTGTTTAATGGATGTTAATATGTATTTATGCTATATTCATAAATATTATCTTTTTGTTGTATTAGGATATTATATGCAAAGGTATTGATGATGACACAACGTAAGATCATGAGACAATTGAGAAAGATGTTTCTGGTGAAGAATCTGAAGTATATATCTAAGGATTTATGTTGATCTAATACTTATTGTTGTTTAATATATATATTCCTATATATATATTATAGGAATTCCATTGTGGTGTAACAGGATGGTGACAACATTCCCCTTGAAACTAGGAAGAGGGAACTATCAAAACAGAAAGGGAAAGAAACAGAAAAAAGTGTAGATCCGAGGGAACGTGCAAACAAGGTACATATCTATTCATACAAAAGTACATATCTGATCTACTTGTTGTTATGTATATATATGTTAAATTTGAGGACTGTTTTATTTTTTCTCACGACAATAGGTTCTTGCAAAAACACCACAATGACAAAGTGAACGAAAGAAAACACATCAAATAAAAGTCAATATTCGTGAAAAGGTATGATCTATTAAAGTTTCTATTTAAAAAAAAAAAAAACGGACTTCATCTGCGAAGAAAAAGAACAAAGGAATCTGAAGGAAGAAATGCTGTCAAAAGGAAAGCAAAAATGACTAAGGTATACATTGAAGTTTATTTGTATATCATACAAGTTTGGATGATTGTTCAAGTTTAATAAATTAAATCTTTATGGTGTTTCAGACCAGCCATGTGAAAGAAAGGGTGAATCTGATCCCTTATGGTATAAGGGAGGCAAACCTTGCTGACTTAGATTGACTATATGAGGTAATTATATACGAAGCTATCTGTATATTTGAAATATTCAATAGTTTATAAAGTGACAAACTTCTTGAACAAATTACAGGATGCACTGTTATTGTTGCCTAGACATAGGTGGTCTACTGTGAAAAAGCTGAATGTTCATTCGAAATACAAAGTTGTTTGTTGAATTTGTTCGTTTAAATTTCTATTCCAATTAAATTGAGTTTCTTAGCTTGTTGCACAAAAAAATTAGATTTATCATTTCCGTACAAGGATGCGTTGAGAATTACTCTAGATGTGATCATGACTAAGCAAGTTTTCCTATAAAGACCCAAGTATAAGCATTTATAGGTTTTCTGGTGAGTCCAGGGTCGAACGCAGGGATTTGCAATAACTAGGCGTTGAGACTAAATGTATGACTATGCGGTGACTGTACATGTAAATATATATGCGTTTGTTGATTATGTGTGTAAAACTATACATAAAGAATGAAAAGAATTTCTTACTACTCATAATGAAGTGGACGCGGCGTTGGGTAGTCATATGTAAAACAATGCGTCAGATAACATGCGTTGAGAATGAATGGAACCATGCGATAGAGGTAGAGTTGAACACAAGAGCTAGTTGTTACCTAAACTTTCTAAGTACAATTACATACCTACAAACTGCGTGTGTGAATCCATCTCTCGATGTTTCGACGCCACATTTATCTTATCTCTAAGACGCATGGTAAGTTTGCGTTGGCAAAAGATGAATTACATCTCTGCACTCATCTAGTCTTAATTAATGCTAAAGATTAACTATTTACTCTCTTAAGCTCGACAGTCATGCTTATTACGTTTGTTTGTCAGACAAAGTTATGCAAGCTAGAGATATGCATTAATCGAGATGTAACATACTCAGAATTGCTCAAGAAAAACTAACTCTTAACATTTAACTCATTTAGCATTTAGACAACATGGTGTAAAGTATTTAATACGGAAATAGACGGAAGATGATAGTCAATCAAACTCATATTAAGATAATAAATCATTCTCTCGAATGTCATTAACAAAATATAAGCAAGAATAAGAGAAATGGAAATAAAATAGAGATGAAAAGCGTAAAGCCGCCACTGGCAACATCTTGCTTCATGAAGGCTTGAGATGGTTGCTATCTGATACAAAGATTCCATAAGGTGAAAGGTTCTCACTCACTAGGAGACGACTCTGAAGATGCTCAGAATCCTTCTCTCAGAAGAGCTCGAAATGGAGGCTGATTATGGTGAGGGAGAAATAGTGCAGAGCTTTCGCCTCTTGAATTGGTCTCTCTTCCTCCTTTTCTTGGAGAAGCTTGTGGACTATTTATAGGCGTCAAAAAGTTGATATCATGATGACCTGACACCTTTGCATTAAATTTCAGCCACGCTGCATAGACTTTTCAGATTGTGAGCCTATTTGTTCTGCCATGATCTGATTGGGTGTTGTTTCATAATGACATGACAGCTGTTTGAGCATGCGTCTGTTTCTACTTTTTAGATTGTCAACGCATAGTCTCGACGCATGGGCTCAACGCATAGGCTTGACGCATGGGTTTCCACTTGTCCTCGCAGCAGCTTCGTCTCTTCGTACTTTGATTGTTTGCGCTTCTTTTCTTCTTAACCCTGCGTTAGGAACATAAAAGCTCATCGTTTTTCAGGCATTTTCTTTTGTAAGTAGTGCCAACGCATGGTGATATATTTTTCATCATTCAACTACCAAAATCATGCGTTTAGCTCCAAAGTTACTCTAATTAAATCAAATAGTGACTATAATAACTTGTATTTCTACAAGTTATCAAAAGTCATTCTAACAATAAAGGATAATCTCAGTAGTAAACATTTAGCTAGGTTTGAAAATAGTCCTTTTGATCCTTTTCTAAACCTCGAAATCAGTAAGTTCCCTAACCAATTGCTATCATACATCATCCGAAGGCAGTGAGTATTACAAAGGAGGATGAATTAACAATTAATTTTGAGGGAAAGTTAGTGAAATTTGGTATAGGTGAATTTGAGAAGATCACATGACTAAATTACGGTGAACTTCCTACTTTAGATATGCAAAGGTTTAGAGGAAAGTTTCTTAAAAAGTACTTCAATGAGAATCAATTGATTAGGAGAACAGAACTGACTGACATGTTTTTAACTAGAGAGTCAGTAAAAAAGAAGGATCGTGTAAAGCTTGCCAAACTGTTGCCAAACTGTTGTTCCTAACAAACTTCCTACTAGCAAAACAAATAACAATCGGGGTAGAGGTTGATCATATTAAGATGTTGGATGACTAGGTGCAATTGATGCATATCCATGGGGACGGATTGCATATATGACAACATTGGAATCGATTAAAAAGGCAATTAAGAATCTTGATGCATTGCAAGTGGGGATAGTTGGATTCCCACAAGCATTGATTGTTTGGGCGTACGAATGCATCTCAAGCTTGTCGGCTCCTTCAATAGTGTGTTGTTAAAAAGTATATGTAGGAATGCCAAGAATGGTCAATTGGGTAGCAGATGTGCATCCTGAATGGAATGTGATGAATCCATAATTTATTTTGGAATGTTTATTGCTTTCAGTTTGAAATATATGAAATGATTGGGAGTGATGAAGATATTGGTGTACGGGTCAACTACAAAGGTGAAAATAGTGAGCTTCTGAGATTAGGTTAGAAGGTAGTATTGGCCCAAAGTATTTCCTAGATTTCAAGAATTAGTCCTGAGTAAGTTTATTATGTTGGAGAATAAACTGGACATGATGGCTGCTGAACTACAAAAAAGGAAAAATGGAAAAGATGAAGAAGAAATGAATAGAGAAGAAGACAATGATGAAGGGGGAATGATGATGTAGGAGGATTGGAGGGCGAGTTTGGAGATTTTCAACCAGAACAAAAGGATGGAAATAATAATGAAAATGAACCAGAACCTGAAAAATACATGGCAGAGGGTAATAATGACGATGAGCACCAACCTGAAGAACAGATGGAACTCATGACAGAGATGAGAGATCAAATATAAACTAGGTATGAAAAATATGAAGATGTGTATGTGAATGTGAATGTGGATTATAATATCTAAGCATATATTGACTGTGGGTGTTGTATTTATATATTTATGTTTGAAGGTTGTTGTCAAACATACTAATACATAATTCTAATTGAAAGTATAGAATGTTGAAGGATTATGTTTGAGTTCGACAGTACTCAGTACAAACTTCTTACTTCAGGTTGATGAAATTGAAAGGGAAGCCATTGAGGTATGAACTATATGTTTATCATTGATTTACCATAAACTTGAACATATGTTTATCATTTTTTCTTTAATTGAACATAAGTTGCAGGAAAAAAAGAAGAAGACATAAATGTTTTATAATTATGATAGCAAAACCATTTACATGGATGCTGTAAGTGCTTTTCTATTATATGACAACTTTTCTATATTCATAAGTGTGGATTAGTTGATTAATATTCTTCGGTATATTTTGTAACAGCTGAGAGTGACTGGTCCATTCGCGGTTAAAGATACAAATATACTAAGAGGGTGTAGGACAGTCGTACCTTCAAAATTGATTAGATCACCTTTCACAATCAAATTTGGATCAGCGGATGACAAAGGAAAAGAGAAGAAATTAAAGTTAGAAGACAGTTTTAATGTACCGATCTTTCAAACTAATGTCCTAAATGTAGTTGAACCATGATTACATATTAATGTTTTTAACATTGTGAACCATAATATTGCTATGATGTTGATGGTTTTTTGTTCTGATAAACTTTGATATCTGTAGACTATGAATCTTATGTAGACATTTTGAATCAATAGAAAATTAGCAATAGTTCTGAACACCACATTTTGAACCAATATACAATTAGCAATAGTTCTGAATAACACAGTGAAATGCCGCATATATAGAATATACTGTAGAATATATTAGCAATAATGGTATAAGACAACCGTATATATATATGACGATAGTGAAATACCTCATATATCGATTGTAAACAGCGAAATATAGTGACCATATAAGACAAACGGTGAACATATATAACTACATTCAATAAATAGACAAGAGTGAACATATATAGCTATATCCAATAAACAAGTATACTCATACCGAATATAACTATTTGTTGGAGTATAAATACAAATATAAACTAGGAGTATAAATACAAATATAAACTATATATAAACAGTCAGACATATTAGTTGAAGATAATGAATTGTATATAAATGAAAGTTTATTGGTAATATAAAACAAATAATGCAGATAATAGTACATGAAAAAATATCTTGTCTAACTAGAAAAATATTCAAAAAAATACATAACATATCAATAACCTTATTGTGTAAGTGAAAATTTGCAACTCTTCTTATTGTGTCATTGTCTTTCGCAACGCCTACACTTAACACGCTTCTTAAACTCCATCTATGAAGGAATTCTCAACTTCTTAGGTCTACCAACTGGACGCTTGCTATTCGGTAGTAGAATATTTATTGAGCTCACATCTTTAGGAACATGCCACGCACTTTGATCACTCAAATGATTAATTGAATCTTTGTATATTGATGAAAGAGTGTTGTTAAGGTAATACGACGACACATAGTCCTTAATAGATAAATGCTTCTTACTCAATACTGCGCATGCATGTGAGCATGGGATCTGCAAAATATTCCACATCCTGCAATTGCAATTTCTGGAAGGCAAGTGTACGTCATGTTGAAATATTCCGTCCAATACTTGATATTGCATATTATTTACTGCATTAACCTGTAATAATAAAAGGTATAAATATGTGTATGGTAATAAACATCTACTCATTGATTATGTACATACTTGCATTGTCCTCCCTTTGTCAATTTCTTCTCTTAAAAGTCGTTTGGTTGATTTAGTAAAATCAGTGACTTGATATGTCACTTCATTCTTTCTATCATGAAACCATTGTTGCATGATCATCCTTAAAGCTTCAAGCATAGACGTAATAGGCAATCCCCTTATGTCTAAAATTGCTGAAGTAAGACTTTCTGATATGTTTGTAGTCATAATCAAATATCTACTACGAGGTGAATATGCACGGGATCATCTAGAATATCCAATTGCTTCTAACTCTTCGCGTATGCCACATGCATTAGATTCCAACTGACGCATCTGAATTTCAAAATCCACAACATTGAAAGCTTTTGCACATAGGAAAAATATGGAGTCTACGAGCTTCCTCTTGTATCTAGGCTTGATATTTCTATGCAAATGTACCATACATATGCAATGATATGCATTAGGGATTACAAGCTCAACTGCTTTCACTATGCTCTTATGTCTGTTAGAGACAATAACAATGTCATTTCGATAACCATCTTTCTTAATTGGCTCATAAACCATTACCATGAAGCGTCATTTTTAGAATCAACCACACAAAACGCTAAAGGAAATATTTGTTCATTTGCATCTGGAGTGCAAGCAGTTAACAGTGTCCCACCATACTTGTTCTTCATAACAGTACCATCAACAAATATTACAAGGCTACAATGTTTCCAACCAGAAATACATACAGATGACATGAAAAAGTATAAAAATCTCTCTTGTTCGTGAACCTTATATTCAACAATTGAACCTACAACAATGAATTTAAATATAAACCGTGTGAAGTTAAAAAATAAACTATGGTTTATAGCTAATATAAAACATAAAGTACATAGCTAATATACCTGGGTTTTTGGCAGCTAGCATGTAAGCAAATGATGAAATTTGTTGGTAAGATTTTTTCGGCGAACCTCGGATTTCGTTAATAGCAACTTCTTGAGCACGCCAAGCTTTGATGTAACAAATATTCAAACCATGCTCTATACGTATATAGTGAACAATATCTTTTGGAGTACTCAACTGGCTGCTGTCAATGCTAATCTTCTTCTTTATGCACTCTTTTATAACCGAAAAAGTGGCATGCCTATGTCCAGATAGCACAATATCTAAAGAGCACGAGTGCTCATTGTCAAAACGAATAATAGTCCATGTACAATTTTCGTCATCCCCAATAGAATGAGCATGAAGAGACCATTGACATTCATCAACAACGGAACTTAGTACAAGTACTTTCCTGTTAGATTTCTCAGTCTTGTATTGAAAGTTATCTCTAATCGCAATCATTCGCACAACATTCAACAACATAATCTTCGACGAGAACATGTCATCTATCTTAAGTTGGAAATCATGTGTAATTTTATTTATATCAATTGTTTGGTAAAAACAACCACATTCGTCATGACTAATTCTAACATCTTCAATGGGATGTCTATTTTGAATACAAAATGATAATGTACTTGTAGAGTCAATAATCAACGAACAATACTTTTCAATACCACTGGAAATAAGGTGAAACAACCATTTCACATCATTGTCTTTTGAAATAATTACGTCTTTCTTTATAAAATCCTTCGATCCAGCAAGCATAAATGTCAATATTTTGAAAATTGCTTATACTATATGTTTTATCGAAAACCAATTGTTGCAATTTAGCAAATGACATTCCTAAATGTAAAGCTATTTCAGCTACTTTGTAGTTGACGAAATTATCCAACTCATTGAAATTGCCACCATATAAAATAGAGACAATATTTGATCCTATAAAATATAGACAATATTTTATAAGGCATAATATAATTACTCTGTAATTAATTATATACATAAGAATATATTACATATACGTTTCAGTGGATAGCAACAGAAATATATTAACGATAATTAACATATGTAATTGCAGTACATATAACATGTCATATATATCAGAGGGTATATATACACAAAGGTACATGTATTCTGAGCATCAGTGCTAGTATAGACTATAACACAAAACTTTGAATTAATTAGCAAAAATGAATTACATATGATATAGATGTTCAGGGGAGTCCTCGATTCTGCAAAAAGTTGAATATAGATGTTCAGAGCACAATGACGACTGCAAAAAGTGGAATATCTAGCTTAGGGAAATGAAAAACGACCTTGAATGTTAATTGACAATGGCAGATGTAAGAATCGTATAAAATAAACGTTTATTATGGAAGTTAACAAGTATATAATCTACCTGATATGAGATGAGAATATTAATTATAATCCCTACAATTGTGGAAACGTGTATTCATTATGCATGCCATAAATAAAGAACAAAATATGTTAAATATCAAAAGTTATATTAAAATATGATGCATACCAAAAATAGATTTCGATTTTTCACAATGATAAATGTGTTAATTAATATGAATCCGTTTAGGGCATTTTTGTCCCAAAATCATATAGATTTTCTATTTTGAAATAATTCAAAAAAGAAGTCCATTAGTGAAATATCTAGCTTGGAGAGTATTTTTTCTGTAAATTTTCCTTTAATTTTTTAGCACAACCTATTTTTAAATTTTTAGTTATCTAGCCCAATCTAATAGTCCAAAAGAAAAATAAATTTAATAAACAAAAAAGTAAAACAAATAAACCCTAAAATTAGATTTCATTATTTCTTTGCTCCCACAACAATGAACCCATGAGTCATGTCTAGCATAAGCAATGCCCATGCCTAGCCTTCTCCTTGACGCCCTCATCTTCTTTCCATAATAGAACCCCATTTATTCAAAGTAAGTCATTTGGTGGATTATAGTGTTTTTATGTTAAATTTATATATATAAAGAAAAAAAAATATAAAAATAGCATATCCTCGACCTATCCGTATCTTAGTTTTTGAGAAATTGACATATCGCCGTATCATATCGTATTTGTATCTTGTATCCGTATCCGTGTTGGTGCTTCATAGGTTTAGATTTTATGTCGATGGTTGCCCAAGGCAAGGCCCAAAACCCAAGGGGCAGGTCCAAGCCCATTAGATACTAAGAGAAAGTATAAGGGAGTGTGTGCCCCAAAAGGAAAATGTCAGTGGCTCGGGGCTTAGGCCAGCCGACCGAGCTAGTGAATATATACCAATCGAAAAATAACCGAGCTAGATCCAGATTGGCACCTGTAACCTTGTGCATCATAAACATAACACTACTATCGTTAGGGACAAACTTATAAACAACCGCATTTGACCACCCAAATGGGAGAGTAATAATCTTCATGGAGAGATCGAACCTTACTTCTTTTGTGCTTAGTTGATTTAGCCACTCATTATACTAACTTAAACATTAGAGTGAAATAGGATCGACACCATACTAGTGCAATGATCTCTTACAGGTAAACTCAGAGAATATTGAAACGAGACGCAGACGAAAGGTCAAGACCATTAGGGACCCGCAACGAAACCCAACAAAGACAAGATCCGAGGGCCAACATGTCAATTTAACCATGTTCAGATTAATAAAAGTAACTTTTTTTAATATAACAATTCGAGAATAAGAAGGAAATTCTCAACCTTGAAGGAGGAAGCCTATGCCAATTTATAAAGTTTGAAGTTATGGAATTATATAAAATTGACGAGTAAGATCCCCAACTCTAGGTGAAGGAAGTTTTTGTTTCCCTTTGACATTGGGAAAGAAGCCTCGTGTTGGCTTATGGGTGATCTGTGCAGGTGTCAAAGTTTTGGGGTCGAGTTTGTAGACGATGCGCATTTGAAGTATTAAGGTGTGTAATTCTGTATGCTATTTGGTGGCATACTATCTCTGTTCTTCACTTCCATAAAGGAAAAAGAGAACAAAATAGTATCTCTATTCGTTGACGCTTCCCTACTTTCCTTAACTTCAAGTTCAAGCCATCGCAACCCAACCAAATCCGTCTCAAAAAAGTGGCACCCACTACCATCTGCTACACAGCCGCATCGCCACCGCATGGATAATCGGAATGTTGTCGTCTGCGACAATGGCACTGGGGTATCTTCTTCTTCTTTTTATCACTTCTTCGAGCTATTGATTTCTATCCCCTTGATTGCCCACTTCTTGATCTTGCATTCCCCTGTGTAAATCTACCCATTATTTCATATGCTTCTGCTCGAGATTTGTGTTGTTCGCCTCACCTGTCCCAATTGAGCTCACTTTTCTTTAATGTGCTTTGATTCGGTTGTGATTTATCGCAGTATGTAAAATGTGGATTTGCCGGGGAGAATTTTCCCACTTCTGTGTTTCCTTGTGTGGTGGGAAGACCGCTGCTTCGCTATGAAGAATCTCTCATCGAGCAGGAGTTGAAGGTTTGTAATTTCCATGTGTCTTTTGAGTTCTTCTGTGGGTGTGAAAAGGAAGAGTTGATATGTTTATGTGCGGTACTTATCGGTTAGAATAATATCATGACTGGTTTCTCATTCCTATCATTAGCTCACACTCAAAGGACTTTAGTCATGATCTTTTGTGACCGTTTGATAATGAATATGATGAATATATTCCCCTTATGGTTCCCCTTTGAAAGTTAGTTTGTCAATGATTAGATAGTTTCAACTTTCAATCCATTTGTTAGTATAATTGCATTTTCTACTCTGAAAAACAGTTTGATGCTTTGATATCCTGGGTGCTGTAAAATGTTGGTAGACATGATCATTTTTCATGTAGAGATTATCTTTTATGAGTGAGAATATTGTAGTTTAGGGAACTGAAGATATTTTCGATCAGGCTGTCACATTTTCATAGAAAAAGTCATCTTGAGATTAGTTACTATTCTTTGATTATTCATTCTCAAGTCCTGTCTCTGAATTACTCCCAGGACATTGTTGTTGGAGAAAGTTGTGCAGATTTGCGCCATCAGCTTGATATAACTTATCCAGTTCAT
The DNA here is from genome assembly GCA_030954485.1 of Citrullus mucosospermus. Classification (NCBI taxonomy): domain Eukaryota; kingdom Viridiplantae; phylum Streptophyta; class Magnoliopsida; order Cucurbitales; family Cucurbitaceae; genus Citrullus; species Citrullus mucosospermus. Next base: position 8,044,603 of record CM062065.1, read on the forward strand.
AATGGTATTGTACAAAACTGGGATGATATGTGTCATGTGTGGGACCATGCATTTTTCAACGAACTTAAGGCAAGGAGTTTCTAGCACTTAAATTCCCATTTACCACGGACTATGAGCATTATATATCTTTCCCATGGACAAATCATAATGTTGAGCTAAATTGCTTTTGTGTTTTCTGTCAATAGATAGATCCAAAAGATTGTAAAATTTTGCTCACAGACCCACCTCTCAATCCTTCAAAGAACCGTGAAAAAATGGTTTGTGATATTTGATTTTCTTTCAATGTTCTTTCAATTTCCTTTTTTTTTTTTTTTTTATTTAATGAGTTGGGTCAATTTAACCTTACAGGTTGAGACCATGTTTGAGAAGTACAACTTTTCTGGGGTTTTCATTCAAATTCAAGCAGTTTTAACTTTGTATGCTCAAGGTGCTTATAAAGATGAATGAAGGTCAAAATTGTGCTTAGTTATTTTTCTGAACTTGTCATCTTTTTTCCTCTATTTTCTCTCTGTCTTTTCGACTTTTCAATTAAGGTGCACCTTTCCTTATGTTTTTGTTTAGAAGATCATAATTGTTGAATTGAAAAGTAAATCTGATTATGATGGTGAAGAAAAAGGCATACACCTATGATAAACACCTTCAAATTCACTCTAGTTTTCAGCTAATTCTTCACTCATTTTTTTTTCCACTGGCAGGTTTACTGACTGGGTTAGTCATTGACTCCGGTGATGGTGTCACTCATGTGGTAAATAATTTACTTATTCTTGGAATCTTTTCATAAAGCTCATTAGATACTCTTTTCTCTTCCCTATACTTCTTATTGAGCAAAGTAGATTTGTTTATCTTGCTTACATTTCATGTTTTCTGAAGTCTTTCCCCTTTTTTAAGATAAAAACAACTTTCACTAAGAAAAAAAATGAAAGAATACGAGGGCATACAAAAAACCAAGTCCACAAAAGGGAATCCTACCAAAGGAAGGGGCTTCAACTGTGCAAAAGCTAATTATAGACATTGTAGAAAAATGTTAAATTAACAAAATACAGTTTCATTTTGTTTTATTAATTATTCTATCAAGGCAAGTATTCTGCTTAGAAACCTACCTTTGGTATTTAAAGGAATAGCTTATGAGTATTGTGAAGCTTATTTGGAGAATGTGGATAGAGTTTGATGCTTGACACAGCCTTTGATTAATTTGTTCTCCAGGTTCCAGTTGTTGATGGTTACTCATTTCCCCATCTTACAAAAAGAATGAATGTAGCTGGGCGACACATTACTTCATATCTTGTTGATTTACTCTCACGGAGAGGGTAGGGATTATTTTTCATTGCACAATCAATATGTAATGGATAGAAATTAAAAAACAATTTCTTCAATTAAATGGATTGTTTCTTTGGCTAACACATGCCACTTCTTGAAGGTATGCTATGAATAGGTCTGCTGATTTTGAGACTGTTAGGGAAATCAAGGAGAAGCTATGCTATATAAGGTGAACTAAACAATTTGCCTTTGTATACATTTTGATGTGTGCTCATTCACTGTGTTTTGATGGTACATATATATATGTATATATGCAGTTATGATTACAAGAGGGAATATCAACTGGGGCTTGAGACCACCATTCTTGTCAAGAACTACACTGTAAGTAACCTCTGGGAATTCTTCTGAGAATTCAAATTAATCATACTCCGTATAAGTAACCACCTCTGACGTGATTGAATTGTCCGGAAGCCACAACAGTAATAAACCTCATGAACATAGCTACATAACGTAAGGGTGATGGGCCTAAAAGCAAACAACTCGAATTGGAGTCTTTTGTTCATAGATTGCCTCTGTATGATGGGTGGTAGTGGGACTTGTTTATCTAGCAGGATAGGTAAGAGGAACTTTGAGGTGAATTCCCTTGACGGTTCCAGACCCCTTTGCCATTGTTGCACATTTGCAACTTGGTTACTCTCCAGCAAGCAAATCACTTCAATAAATTATCGTTCCACTGATCTTCTGTGTTTTAGGTACCTGATGGTCCCGACTTTTGGACATCTACTCCTAGCAGTCCATTATGGTATGATTTTTTTATAGAGCACCTTAAAAGAAGGCGTTTTCTAGTGAGTTTTCAGCTGCCTAGGTATATTCCCCCAAAAGAATGTTTCTTCTATTTCCCACATTGAATTTAAAAAACCTCTCATTCACTGATTTAAATTTTAGGATTTTCATCCATGACCTTATTCCAGAATCACCACTCTTTGTTCCCAAGCAGTAAGCACCGCCATAAAGTGTCTGTTCCATATTTGCTTACTATGTGCCAAAGAGCATCTTATTATTCAAAAGGAGTAGGGCATATTACACATAGGAAAGTGTAATATGGCCAACCCCTTTTTGGTACCTGAGAGAAGGATGAAACATCTTGCTTTTGTTATCATTTAGTGAAGGTTGATAGCTTCTTTAAATGTTCCAACTTCCACTGGTTGACTACTCTACTACATCTAGGAATTTAATATTCCAGGTAGGTGTCTGCCATAATTTTACCTATAATCTCAAAAATATGTTTGAGCATTCAACTTGTCCATTATATACAAATATATTTTAACCATTGTGCTCCTGAGTCCTGCCATGTCTCATGATTATTATTCTTTTTCCAAAAATGGGCACACTGTCTTCATGTAATTATTATTATTTTTTATTTTTTTATTTTTTTATTTTTGAACAGTCTTCATGTAATTGTCCTAATTCCTATTCATGCACTGTTTCTCATGTTCTTTTTGTCTGGCGTGATTTTGCAGACGTTTTTTTGAAGTTTGTTGGTTTGATAATCTTTTTACCTGGTTTTTGTGTCACTGAGAATTATATGTTACTTTTATGTTATTTTAATTTCACTTGGTTGAGCTACTTTGACCAGCTTCCAGATGGAAGGGTGATCAAAGTTGGCACTGAACGTTTTCAAGCTCCTGAAGCACTCTTTACTCCAGTAAGCCTGTGCTTTTTAACTGATCTTTCTTTTCTTTGGTCTGCTTTGACTTTTATTTATTAATTTTTATAGCTCATTTTTACCTTACAAACATAATATTGGGCACAGACTATATGGAATACTAGTTCCTATGTCTCATGTAAGAATGGGACAATAGTCATTTGATTTATTCGTCACAGTTTTGGTTAGGACAGAAAAATTGATCAAAATAAGATACTATACAGAAAGAGGAAGCCAATTGGATTACAAAAAGGCTCTAATGGGCACAGACTATATGGAATACTAGTTCCTATGTCTCATGTAAGAATGAGACAATAGTCATTTGATTTATTCGTCACAGTTTTGGTTAGGACAGCAAAATGATCAAAATAAAATACTATACAGAAAGAGCAAGCCAATTGGATTACAAAAAGGCCCTAATGGGCTGTCTGGGAAAGGGAGGAAAGTTTTGGGGAAAAAGAATAAGGTCCACACCCCAAAAGGAAAAAGCGTGCCATACAACTTAGAACACCATGAAGAGGAACTCAGAAACTTTTCAAGAGCTTGGTATAGGCCAACAAAAGGCGTTAAAAGATTTAGTGAAATAATAACTTACATACAATCAGTGCTCTCCATACCACGTAGGTTGCTTCTAATGCATTAAGGTAGCCCATGGCAATCTGGTAAAGACTTCCCAACAGTCTTGAATGGAGTCTAATCGTATCTATCTAATAAGTTAAAAGTCTTATTGGAACTGGAAATTGTCCAGAAGCACACAACATTACTTGAGTCTTGAGAAAACTAAATGAACATGAACTAGAAAGAACTTTTTTTTATTTTTTTTGGATCAGAAACAATTTCATTGATTGAATGAAATATCCAAAGATATCCACAGGTAAAAGAGGAACCCAATCAATAAGGATACAAAAAGAATTCAATCATAGGGTGTACAAAAGGTGTTTCTAATTTGCAATAAGGAAAGAAAATTATGACTATGACCTGTATATCTTTGCACCAAAAAAAAAAGGAATTAGGAATGATAGTGTCGATTATGTCCTTCGTCTTGTTCTTTTCCTGGAAGATTCTATCATTCCTTTCCTCCCATATCTTCCACAAAACAGCACAAACTAGAAAGAACTTACTAGAAGATACAGGGTATCGTAGAAGCAATTATCTTTACTACATGCAGTAATTTTTATTACTATATTTTTTGGCAGAGTTATGTGCACTGTAGTTATAACAATGTTGATTAAATAATAAATGAAGTTTTTTTTTTCTTCATGCAGGAACTGATAGATGTTGAAGGGGATGGCATGGCAGATATGGTTTTTCGTTGCATACAAGAAATGGATATTGATAACCGGATGATGGTATGATTAGATGTTCCATATGCTTTCAAGAAACAATATCTTTCTTTTGGTTCCTCTTTGATGGGTTCTTACCAAGATATAAAATGAACTAATATAACATAAGTTCAGCCAGTATTTTTAGGAGTATATCCGGGTATACCTTTCTCGGCCTTTCGACTAAGATCAATCGTAGGAGCATATCCGGGTATTGACCTAGCCTTAAAGCCTCTCCAGGCTCAACCTTTGGGTCCTTTGGCCTCAGGAGGAGTGAATTTAGAAAGGTTTGGTTTGTGCCTGTTGACCGTTAGTGGATTCTTAGGCACAATGCACACGTACTTTTTTGTTTCAGTGTTAGATGGTCAAATTAAATACTTTTTAGATCCAAATAGAAGCATAAAAAAAAAGGTGACAAGCTCTCTTAATGTCCTTGCTCTACGACAAGGAACGTGACTGGGACGAAATGTGCGAGGGCAGGGAACATGACAGTGCGATAGGAAACAGATGAGTGTACTCTAGCCTGAGAAATCAATACCGTTCAAATTTTGTAGGTGGTGCAGTTAGAGTATACAAAAAGGGAGGGAGTATTTTGCGTGTATTAGTGCATTGTTTCATTTTCATTCTAGACTATGCCAGTTTATACGTCTTGTCCATAGGTTTAGGGAAAGCATCGATGTTTTGATGAATTGGTAAGCCATATATAACTCTGAATTGACACTCGAGAAACAACTTACCCTTTATAAGTACTGCGTATGATTCTTTGTATTATCTTTTCCTTTACCCTCTCCTCTCTTGAGATGCTTAAATTTGTTATCTCATGCAAGTTACAACCACCAGAGATCCCAAGTCCGCTCACTTAGGGGCACTTGGGCCCCAACTTGTATTGAGTAGAGAATGTTTGGACTTCTCATAGTAGTTGAAATTCCGAATTATTATAATTCACACTGAGCTACAGAAAACTATTTGAAAACCCTCATTGTCTACAATGTTTACTATTTTGTGTACCCTCTCTCCTCATTTGTAACCTAAACTGAAATAGTCTGAACCCTAAACATGGACTATTATAACCCACAAGCTATAATAACCACAGACTATAATAACTAACTTATTTGCTTCAAACAGCCCCTTAATTTCACGATTTAGTACTTCCTTTTATTTCCTCATGTTAAATTAAATCTGAATATTATTGCTTTGCAGCTTTACCAGCATATCGTTTTAAGTGGTGGAAGCACAATGTATCCAGGATTACCTAGTCGGTAATGTGTAGCTCTTCTTGAACTGTAATTATATTGTTCTTGAATTGTAACCTAAACTTTTTCATTGATATAATGATGTTATGCCTCGGAGGAGCCATTTATTCTTTTCATTACTGGACGGTGATGGTAGGCTTATTTTATTATTCTTGTGATATCATCGTAATTCATGATTGATTGTTGATGTGGTTGGCCCGCAATTGGTGTTTAATATGTATTTACTTTTTTTCCCTACAAGTTTAGATCTAGATAACATGGTGACTGATTGTAATAATATTCAGTTTGGAGAAAGAAATACTTGACCGCTATCTCGAAGTCGTCTTGAAGGGAAACAGAGATGGTTTGAAGGTAATATTTTGGCGCTATTAACTATTAATTATTAAATATGCCTGTAATTTATCTGATTGACAAGATTCTTGATGAATATTTGGTACACCTGAGATGGTTTTAGGGACTTTGTGCAAGCTATTACCAAATAACAGTTGCAAATGAGTTGATCTTTTCTGAGTTTTTAACATTAAACTGGAAAAGCAAAACAATATTTGCAAGGTGTAGCTGAACATTTAGTACGTTTTTTGTCCTTTGATTCTTAGAAACTGAGATTGCGCATAGAGGATCCACCAAGAAGAAAGCACATGGTGTATCTAGGAGGTGCAGTTCTAGCAGGAATAATGAAGGTAGATTAGATTACATAGCTTTGGTGTTGCTGTTTCCATTGATATTACGCACCAGTATCGCAATGCCGATAACATTATAAACCATTGGAGAAAAGAGAGGTCACTCTAAATTAACTCTATGTTGACACATCCAGGATGCACCTGAATTTTGGATCAGCAGGGAAGATTACCTAGAAGAAGGTGTTGCTTGTCTAAGCAAATGTGGCCAGGCATGAATTAGTTGCCTTTATGATTTGCTCTTCAGGCCAATTAAGGGTGATGGAAATAATATAGTATGTCTACAATTTTATGACTTATGGCGTAAAATGGGAAAGTCTTATACGTTTGTACTCCTGGTATGTTTAAATATGATTATAAAATTTATATAGGTCCCGTGTTTGGTCCTTCTACCTAAATTTCTTGTTATGTTATGTACTCTTTACTAGTGATTTAAAAAATCAAGTCAATTTTAAAATTAAAATATGTAATTTTAAAAATCTTGTTTTGGTTTTTAGAATTTAACTAGGATATCAACCTTTTTACTTAAAAAAAAAATGATTTAAATGCAAATCATTGTAATAAATTATAAGAAATTGAGAAGTGATAGATTTCATTTTTAAAAATCAAATGGTTATCTAGGGTTAAATAGTTATCACCTAATGCTATCTGTGGGGAGAAATACTTTTTAATTATTAATTATTATTATTATTATTATTTATATATTTAAAGACCAAGTTATTAATAAGATGTGGTCTTTAATTATATATTTAAATGCATCCATGGAGTAATTTTACAAATAATATATATATATATTTAAAAAATTGACGTGCTGGATTTTTTATTATTATTAATTTTTTTTTTGGAAATAATGTGGTTATAAAAACAAATATCTTATCTAGGGTGCAACTGGAAAGTATCAACAAAATTGAGGTAAAGAAATCATGTACCATGATTTCCTTCAACTCCAACTTTTCTCCATGTCATCTGCCACGAGGTAGCCATTTGGACATGACTCGTGGACTGAGTAAGCCCTTTTTATTCCTTTAAATTTAAATTTAAATGCTGCCTAAAAAATAAAGTTTGACATTTTTTTTGTTTGTTTGTTTTCTTTTTTTTTTTTTTTTTTTTTTTTTGTATAAAACATTAAAACCTGTAGTTTGACACATAATAGGAAAGATGATTAATCAAATTATATTTTAAAAAAATACATCTAAAGTTAATACTGTCAATTACAAGTAAACAAAAACTCATGTGTCACCTGGTGGTCATCATCTCACACACTGGCCATGATAAGTCATAGGAACCTCAAAGTTTTGTTGATGATAAATTACATCATCAATATCTTGTTGGGTGACAATAGATGAAAATTCATCAGGTACATAATACTTGTGTTGATGATTAGAATTCGATGTGATGTCTGCTTGAACTCCTATTAAGTGTCCAATAGAAGCTGGAATCGGATCAACGTGAGATTCTTGATCAACGTGTTGCTTTGAAATATTCTTGGCTTGTTGTCGTTGGTGCCTATGATGAACATGTCTCCTACTAGTGTCGACAACACTAAGTCTACGTGTCTGTTGAATGTTAAAACATTTACAACACATTAGTCACACATTGAACCTAACAGTATAAATTATGTTGCACTGAATATTGTTGTACATTTTGAACAAAATTATTTTGTATAAAGAAAAAAAATAATGTAAAATAATTATTCATACAACATAATTGGAAAAAAAAAATTTACCATGCAATAATAATAAGCACCCTCAGGTGTGATATATCTTTTTGTAATTGAGTCATATTAGGATAAATAGTCATTTAATATAGTTGACCCATCGACTATATCTCCTCTTGCACAATGATCACAACATGCATGCCACAATGATATGTAGTCTGCATGAAGATGTCGCCAGTCTTGGTAATGCTTACTTCTTAAGTGAATTTGGTGTAGTTGGGAGCTTGTATAGCACAATGATGGCATCGTTTGCCACAATCCAAATTGCCTTAACACTCAATTTGGTTGATGTCACTCTACGATATGAAAGCGTATAAGAGGGCTCACCATCAACCAAATGTCTTGACCATTGTGATAGTAATTAGGCAATAATGCCATAATCTTTGGTGTATAAATGAATAATTAGAACCCAAAAAAGTATTTAATATTTATTTCTATATAAAAGATATAAAATTACCTAATTGTGCATTAGTCAATCAAATGATATGCGGTATGCTATTAACATATTTGCTGAATGCTCAAATGCAACTAAAATATCTTTCCATCTACACATGCAGGTAATATAATTATAACTTTTTATTATATAAAATTCTAATGAAATAAAGATGTAATGGAAATAATAACTGACACTAAGCGAACATTCAATAAAATGATCAAAAGTTTTTAAAACCGATCATAGCAGTAGTATTGATAGTTATGCTATCTCTAAAGCTGGTGCATGACTAGCTCGACATATTTATCTGTATAACCATGCAAGATAAACACTACCCCATGAATACCAACCAACTTCCTCAGAATTGCCCATTAATGGAAGAAACATTAGGTGACTAATGTGTTTGATTCGTAAGCAAACAAAAAGCCTCCAATGAGCTACATAATAAAGACTTGTGCATATCTCTGTATGGTGATCTCGTTAACATCAGAAGACAACTCTGTAAATTGGGCTGCTAATCAAGGGATACTCAATTTGGACCTTTTTAATTTTGGAGGTTAAATGCTAAGAAAATTCTCACAAACCTATTTCCAATCATACAATGATCCGGTCACAAGTTATCCATCCATTGTAATCCAAATTTAATTGCAATGTCTTGTAGTGATGAGTTTCTAGTCTCCATCGCTCCATCAAAGTGGTAATGAGATGCCAATTTAATTGGATAAAACCAATATGTGAAACCCCTATAAAACCAAACTATTGTAGGTAAGGTATGATACGTGGATCTAACTGTTGGGTTTTATGCTCTAAACTTGTGGGTTGTAAATAAATAAACAAACTTCTAATGATTAATAAAATAAAATTTTATTTTATATTGTCTTCAATTTGTATAACTATATCCAATAAAGCAAAACCCAAGGTTATTTGCATGAAACTTGAATAGTATGTAGTTTTTACACACAGTGGATTATGTTCAAGTAATAACCTAAAGAGTCTATAGTAAATGGATAAGATTAGGCGGTTTATCTTGGTAACACCATCCATATGACCCACTTTGTAATAGTTACAAATGATGTAATCCAAGTCATTCATGTGGAGACATTTGAGTAGGATTATTCTATACAAAGAGTTTGTCCAAATAGGAAGTTGGAAACATAATTGCACAAGATGGAATCAATCAAAAATAACAATTAAGAAAAATAAGCAATGACATGAAAGTTTTCCTTAAAAACATGAACACATAATTTTGCAATTCTTCTCCAATCAACATGTCCTCTAAAAGAAATACAACAAACAACATTGTAAATTTAAGAGGCATCACAAAGTATCAACCAAACTCAAGATAAAAACCAATTTCACAGATTTCTCCCCCTTTTAAAATCAATTGAATACTCCCTCTTAGTAAGGGACAAAAAGACATTTAACACATCAAATTGAGGGTAGAAATATCAATTAAATTTTTAAATTAAAATTTATTTCAAAGATAATTACTCCCCCTAAAATGATAAACAATATGCATAACTCCCTTAAAGAGGATAAACAATATACATAAGAGGGACACACAACAATAAACCAATATATAGGAATCAATTTCATTTTAACATGAAATTCATATATAAATTAACTGAAAAGCTCCCCCTAAAAATATGAATTCTCCTTCTAATAAAAAATATCAGTATATGCCAAAAGGAGATAAAATCAATCAAGTGTAAATCAAACAATTGATATACCAAAATATGCAATATTATAAAATAAACATCAATTGTTGAAAAATAAATAACGATACCAAATAATAACAAATCAACATTAGCAAATTCAATGTCACCTAAAGAAAACATTATCAATCCAATATAAGCATGGTAGCATACCAAATAAATTTATACTAATTTTGAAGAAAATGCTAACTAAATTCTATAAATACTCCCCCTATTGAAATGAATTCAACAACTCTTCCAAGCAACATTTCTAAGTACGTACTTTTCAACATAGGACAAACAAGATACTCCAAATAATTTTCATTTAGCAACATAGTCCATATAAACTATGCATAATTCATGCTCAAAAGACATTTAATAAAAATTCTTTTCAATTTCATCCAAAGGATACACAACATATCTTAATCATCAAAACAATAACAATCTTTTGCAAGACTTTATATCCTTTTGTTTAAATATTTCCAAGAAAAATACAAGGTTAGAACGAGCAACTAAATGGCCAAAAAGCCAAGTAATAAGCTAGAAAAACAGATATCACATAGATGGATATGTAATCATTTTTCATGGCATTATATCAAATGAGAATGCAATAAATCAAATTCAAACTTGTCAATCATTCAAGAGATATAATTTTCATAAAATATATCAATAGAAATGCTTATCTCAAAAGTTTAAAAATGAAAGTTATCAAAATAAACTATTTCCTTTGTCGGATTCAAGCAAGCTTTTTAGTAGTTGCCAATTTGAATTAATTCCTCATTCAAAGTCTAAGCAATAATTGCTTCTTGAATCACACCTACAAAAAAAAGCTCAACCAAAGGATTTTGGTACCCATTTCTTGGGTCCTTCATTGTTAGTTAGCAAGGATTTTGGAACCCATTTCAAATTAGTTCCAAAATTATTATAATTCATTCTTAGCAAATAACAAGTATCAATTTTATGACCAATTTTGCCACAAGAATAACATACAACATTAGGCAAGAATTTATTTTTAATTAATTGATTTTGCACCTTTTGTCTATTCATGAAATTCTTCGTTGGGGCATTTTTCAATTTGAAACAATTTGGTCTAATATGACCTTTAGCTCCACAATAATGACAAGTAGGTGCAAATTTTGATTTCACATGCAAATCTCTAGTGTTACCATGAAGCACATATTTAGCACGATGCATACATCTTGATTTTTCATGAACATGTTTAGGCACAAATTTTGAATTTTCATAGATGTGTCTGACTTTTTCATGCTTTAGTGCAAATTTAACTTCAACAAAATTAGATCCATTAGGCAAAGGATCTTGAGACATACAAGGAGTGACTTTAACAAAAGTAGTTTTAGAACTAGATGAGGAATTTTTATCCACATAGCCTAATCCCTTTTTGTCATTAAAAGGTTTACCCATGTCAATAATTTTATCTAATTTTTGTGCACCTATAGTCAATTTGTTTATACTTTCTTCAACACATTTAAGCTCATTCACAAGATTTGACTCTTTTTCGTTTAGAGCTTTAACAAGTTTATTACTATCAAAAACATCATGCTCAAGAAATTTAATTTTATCAATAAAAGAAATTTTCTCATTTTCTAAAGAAGTGTTGCTAGTTTCCAACTCAATAATTCTATTTTTCAAACTAGCAATTTCATCACTTAATTCCAAAGAACAAGATCTAATTTTCATATTTTCATTTCTCAAATCATTCACTTCAATCTTCAAATTACATGCTAAAGATTTGAGTTCAACATTCTCTTTTCAAGAAACTTGATTCTATCATTCAAGGCACATTTCTCATCATCACCAAATTTATCAACATTCAAAAGATAGATAGTTGCTCCATTTTTCAAACAAGCATTTTCATCCATCAAAGATTTGTTTTCAATAATTAAGCTTTTATACTTCTTCGATAATTTTAAATATTTAGAGCTAAGTTTTTCTAAATCATGTTGCATATTTTCAAAAGCATCATACAATTCATCATAAGAAGGAGATTTATGATTTACCTCATTTTTGTCACTTTCATCTCTGGAATCATTATCCGAATGAGCCATTAAGCACAAGGAGGAATCATCACATTTTTCCTTTATCCCATCATAGAAAATATCTTGATTTTGAGAATTGTAATTCTCCTTCACATCAAATAAATCATTAGTAGTACAAGGAGAATTTTCTACACCATACATGTTATCAAGAAAATTCCAAATATCATATGCATAATCAAAATGTAAAATTTTATCACATAATTGTCTATCCAATGCACAATATATGATATTTATTGCTTTAGCATTAATAGTGAGCAACTCATTATTCAATTGTAATTTAGATAAATCATGCTCACAAACATACAAAATTTTAAAATCCATAGCAAGCATAAAAGTTTTCATTCTATTTCTCCAAACATTATAATTTCTAATAGCATCAAAGAATGGGGGTCTATCAATAGAATGATTTTCTAAAGTTGCCATAGCTCTAACACTTAAGCTTTTCAAATGACATTTTTTTTTTTAAATATCAATAATCTACTTCAAGTACCGAAAGAATATTTGAAAATTAATTTTGTCAAAAGAGCAACCCCTTTAATACCAATTATTTGGGTAAATAGCCCAACCAATAGGTATCAAATGAAAAAGCATTTGACAAAACTTTTGATTAAGAACACAAGCGACCTTGCTCTGATACCAATTGTAGGATCGGTATGGCAACCCTAGAGGGGGGTGAATAGGGTTTATTAAAACTAATTTAAACTTTTTACTAATGTGAGCCCAATTAAGCGAATTAATAAACCATTTGCAAATAAGTAGTTTAAACAATATTTTTTATGCAAACAAATTCACTTTGAATTAAATAAGAAATTAACAATCACATTTTAAAGCACTCTGTTTAATTCTAATAAAAAGATTGTTAATGAATATAGAAATTTAAGAACAACCAATATGAGCAATTAATTTCAAGAATTAAAAATTGCAATTAATTTCATGCAATAAAATATAGTAACAAAAATTAATTGCAAAAATAAATTAGGAGATGGATAGAGAAAATGACATCGTGAATTTTATAGTGGTTTGGCAAAACCGGCCTACGTCCACTTCCTAAGCTCCTCGTGGGTACTTCACTAGAAGTTTTTGACTCTTTCGACGACTTAGAGTCAAACCGCTACAACGTTCTTTTTCTGGGTGCAAGAACAAACCCGATCCTTTCCACGGTTAAGGATCAAACCGTTACAACAACTATTTTTCTTGGGATCAAGAGCCAACCAATACAAAAATCTGGAAAAACAAAGACCACTCTTGACAAACTCTCTAAATAGAGTGGATTTACAAGTTTAAGCACTTCACAAATAAATCGTCACAATACAATATATCTCTCTCAAGAATAAGATAAAAAGAAGAAAATTGAAGCTTGGAGAGAGAGCAACAATGGTGGCTTGGTGAATTATGGAGGATTGAAAATTATAAGAGTTGTTATATTTTGGAGAAGATGAAGTGTTTAAAAAGAAATGAAAGTGGGTGAAAACCAAATTAATTTGGACCATTAGATCTTTGTAAAATAAAATTGAATGGTGGAGATTTAAACTCAACTAGCCGTTAGACACAAACATATAATAATATTAAATTAATCTTTTTAAAAAGCAACTAGCTGTTAGACACAAACATATGTAATAATATTAAATTCATCTTCTTTTTAAATTCATTTTCTTTTTAACATCAAACCAAAAATAAAAATCCCACCAATTTTCACTTCTCCATTGCTCCAAGTGACACCTTTCAATTTGTCCACTTTGATTAAAAAAATCTGCCACGTCATCAGCTCGGGATTTTTCCATTAAGCTTGTTTTGGTAATATCTTATTCGTTTGAACTCTGATTTGAGTGATTCAAATTGCATTGGAACCGTTGTTTCAAGCTCCACACAATAGACACTTCAAAATACTCAAATGGCCAATAAATAAAATCAGGTTTGTTATCATCAAAACACTAATTAATCAATCAATTAAAATTAATTAATTTGAGATTAAGGGCCAAAAAGCTAACACGCTTTTCACCACCCCAAACTTAGAGATTTGCTAGTCCCGAGCAGAGAATAGAATCAAATAAAGGGAGTTTAGATGAAGAAGTGTGCTACGACTCATGTCTCAAAGAATAGCATTTAAGAGCTTAAGTAGAAACATGCAAGCATATCTATATTGGTATAATCATTCAAGGTCAAATCTTGCTATCTCCCATGTGTGTGTGTGCAAGCCTCATTTAATTCAAAATGCTAAAACTCAAATTGGGACTTAAGAGAGCTTCCTTAGTTTTCCCTCTACTCTAGCTCATGCACCAATTTTCAAGCGTCCATACATTTCAAGCGAGTAATATGTCCATTAAGGTGCCATTCAATCATATTTTTCATAGGCCCTAAACTTACATTCTTTACCCAAGGGCACTAGCTTTCACACATTCACTGTAGAGACTCGTACCTAGTTAATTCCCAGGCGTCCTAACTGATCACAGCAAAGGCAGCTCTTTTTACCCCCATCCATACATACTCATTACAAGTTTAACATTTAAAAGGATAGACATGTAAAACTCATATATTTTTGTGTACACTTTTTTTTTCTTTTTTTTTCAAAGGCATGTATACTCTTTTCTTTTTCCTTAGTCTAAGATTACAAACCATCATGCATTTCAACTGTTTAACTGGTGGGACCTTTCAGAATGACAACCAAATACACCCAACTTAATCTTTTTTTTAGTTAAAGATTCTAAATTAAAGTGGCTACGTGCTCAAGAATATGGGAGATTTTTAAGAGGGACTTAAATGAATTTTACTCAAGATAATGCTATCCTATTTCCACAATAAGTCATCTATCATGCAAATTCGAATCTCATCATGGACAATCAACATCCAAGCACAAAACCATAAAAAACATTCCCATTAATGAAACCTCCAAAATTTTCAAAATTTTTTTTTCCAAATTTCTTTAACATGCATATGATCATTTAAAACCTTACAAACATGCATCAAAGGATAAGAAAACACACAAAAATACAAGTGACACCTCCCACACCAAACTTAGAATCATGCATTGTCCCCAATGCATAAGAGCATCAAACAAAGAAAGAACAAGCCTGGGAGCAAGCGGGAAGCCACCAAGCAGGCTTGGTGAAAGGAGTACTTTTTGTGAAGAACTACATTTAGTGGGTTGGTTAACAATTCATTGTCAAGTTGAACATCATCTTTTCCAATGTAATCAAGTATCATTAAGGAGTCATCATTATGAAACTTTACCGGACTCACTACTTCATTTCTAACATGCTTCTCCATGATTTGTTCACAATTAATTTTAGGTTTTGGAGGTTGCTCGAAGAACTAGAAGTATTATCACAACTAGAAACATGCTTCAGAGGATTTTCTAATTTAACATCAAGCAGGCTATTAGTCTTACCACTCAAAGGAGGATCATCATGCATAGAGCTCTCACTAGAAGAGGGGGAGGGGGAGGGGGAGGGGGAGGGGGAGCGATGTTACCATTGTGCTGGACTCATGATGCTCATACCTTTTCACATCTAGATGCTTAAGAGCTTTATAGATGTTGAATGTTACCTCCTCATCGTTAAGGCGGAATGTGAGTTTTCTATCTTGCACATTGATGAGGACCCTTTTGGTGGCCAAGAAAGGTCTTCCAAGAATTATGTGGACTTCGGCATCTTCTTCCATGTTTAGTATCACAAAATCTGCCGGGAAGATAAACTTGCCCACCTTGACCAATACATCCTTCACAATGCTATAGGGACGAACAAATGATCAATCGGCCAAAAGCAAGGATATGGTAGTTGGTTGCACCTCTCCACCATCGAGCTTCCTAAACATGGATAAAGGCATTAAGTTAATAGAAACTCCAAGGTCATAGAGCGCTTTGGTAACCAAATTATTGCCTAAATGATAAGAGATAGAGAAACTCCCTGGATCTTTTAATTTTGGAGGCAATTTTCTTTGTAGTGTCGTTACATTCTTCGGTTAGTGCAACCATTTCGTAATCTCCATACCTCTTCATCTTAGACAACACATCCTTTATGAACTTGGCGTACTTAGGCATTTGTTCTAATGCCTTTACAAAAGGAAGGTTAATTTTCAACTTTTTAAATATGTCTAAGAATTTAGAAATTTGAGCATCAATCTTTTTTTTTTTGAAATCTCTGAGGAAAAGGTAAAGTGTTAGGAATAAAAGAAGGAGAGTTAGAAGTACTCCCTATACTGGTCTGTGATTTCTTTTTTTCCTTAGGTGTACTCTCATTTTGTATTGGAGCATCCTCTATTATGGCTTCATCCTCTTCTTGTGGAAGCTCATCATCATCTATCATGATGTGCTTGTTCAACTCCTTGCCACTCCTTAGGGTTATGACATTGCATTCCTCCTCGGGGTTCTTCTTCGAACAACTTGGAAATTTACCTTTTTGCATTGTGTGGAGAGATGTGGCCATTTAACTAAGTTGAACCTCCAAACTTTGAATTGCCTTACCTTAGCTTTGAACGGTGCTTGCTATAGTTTGGACCGAATTCTCCAATGTAATCATCCTCGATCTTGACTCTTTGACAAAGTCAAGTATTATGTCCTCCAATGATGATGTCTTTGCATTCCCTGCTCCATTGAATCCTTGAGGTGCTTGCAACACATTCTTGTTGTTGGCATATGAGAAATTCTCATGATTCCTCAAGTTGGGATGATAGTGAGTTGGGAGTTGTTGTTGCCCTTAGTATTGTCCTCTATCCACATAATTGGCCTCCTCTAAGTCACTTGGCTCTTGTTAATTTGTCATGACCGCAAGGGAAGCTATGGATGGTGGACTTGCTTGGACTTGGCTTCCTTGAGACAATTTAGACAAAGCATTAGTGAAAGAAGCCAATTGAGCTTTTAGAGAATTTACCTCATCCATCTCATACCGTTCGGTGGCTTTTGGGATGATTGGAGAAGACCATTCACATGGCCAATTGTAAGATGTAGTAACCAAGTCTTCTAGTATGACCCTTGCTACTTATCGATTTTAAGCATAGACGAACACAAAGATAACGCGCAAGCAAAATCGAATAGCCAAGACATACGTCCAAGGGGAGGGGCGTCAATCCATCCAAAAACATACATCTAAGTATACACAAGATTCAGAGAATAACAATCATAATATGAAACTTATACAAAAATGTAGTCTCAAGAATGCCATATAAACATTATGAAAGACACCAATGATGTGCCACTTTTGTGTGTTTACCGCAAGTGTACGGGTCAAGTTATAATATAAAACGGTTAAGTCCGAGTATCGTTTTCACTAGAGATCCAATTGGGAAGGTTTAAGTTATTTAGCTATTCTAGAATTGAATCAATTTTATTTGAGGATTGGAATTCAACTTTTGTTTTTGGGAAAAAGAAAAATCAAGCAAGAAAATATCAAAGGGAGAATTGCAAGAGTCAAAGAGAGTTATAGGGTTTCAAATCCTTGTTTGTTTCATCATGCAAAATTATGGATTTCATGGATTTAATTCTTATGCCTAAGTCTAGAAACTTAATTCCAAATTATCTTCTCTCAAAGACAACTCTTTCTCATGCAACTTGATTGATAGTTAATCTCTTAAAACCAATACAAAATTACATGGCATTAAAATTAGTCTTTAGCAACTTTCATTGTAAACCTAACTACTCTCGTGATAGATTAACAACGATTCATTGTTATAGATCAAACTAAATATATAATCTCTCGATCATACATCTAATCTAACATGTAAATGTGGCCAATCTTCAAGAATTAAACACAATAACAATGAAAAGCATATTTATTTGAACAAAACCATGAATCTACAAAATTAACATGAATTCACAAACAATTCATCAAAACCCTAAAACTAAAGAGTTTAGCCACTCATAGCTTGAAGCAACATGTTTGAGCAAAAATAATCAAAGGAAGAGTGTAAAGAATAGGGAAACTCTACTGAAAAGAGTTTCTTGATTGAGGCAGCACCATCACAAACTCCTTGGCTCTCACGTCGGACTTCGAAAGGCACCAAGACTATCTTGAACTCTTTTCCTCTTCCTTGCGGCTAACTCACTGTTTGAACTCGCACTTAATTCTCACCTTTTTGGATCTTTCTTTCAGTCTGCAACTTTCTTGCTTTTCTTGATATTTCTCCCCCTTTTTGGCTGCTGAAAACCCCTAAATTTATAGAGTTTGGCCGCCCAAAATTTAACCTAAAATACAAAACTTGCGTTTAAATTAACGCTGGCGCCGCGGCGCTATGCGGCGCTAGCGTTGCGACCAAAATTAAGTTGCTCTCGGGTTTTAGCGCCGCAGCAGCGCCGTGACGCTGTCTTGCGTTCACCAAGTACGCGTCGAAGTAGCGCCTTCCCAGCGCCGCGTTGCTGGTTTGCGTCCATGCTGATGCGTTTCAGCCTCAGCGTCGCGGCAGCGCTGTCTTAGCGCCGCGGCGCATCATGCGTTTCAAGCAAAGATGCGTTTTTCAGCACTTTTTCTCCATATTCTTGCTCGATTTTGATCTTTCAGTCGTTTCTTCTAATTTTCCTCGTTTTAACCTGAAAATCACTAGCAAACAAGTGAAATCTAATATAAAACTCCCTTAATTTGAGAGAATAATAAGCACTTTTCAACCAAGAATGTACAAAATATGCTATCTAGATTAACAATGAGAAGAACTTGCAATTATGTGAAGTCAAGTGAAATTTATGAAAAATCAAGTTTCATTTAATGAACTAAAGCTACTTCAAATGGGTTGTAGTTTACCATGGATGATTACAAATGTATGGAATATGGATGAGAAATACTAATCTCGGATTTATTGTATTTATTAAATGCATTTTTCAATTTCGAGTCATTTTATGTGTTTTTATGTTACAATTTGATCATGGCTGATCATGGTCATTAATTATGAGTGTTACAACTCTTTGAATGCCTCATAGAATGTTTAGGGTTAGATTTTGAGATCTATATAATCCCATGTAATTGTTCAAAAAGGAGACATGGAAGAGATTTGGAAAATGTAGAAAAAAAAAAAGCATTGGAGCTTTCTTTTAGCCTTGCGCTATGTTTCTTTTGCAATTCTATGGTGTTTAGGTTGCATGTCTTGAATCATTCAAGCTTGACTTGATCATTCGTGCTTGTGGAGTGGTTCGAAGATCAAGGGTCGATGGGAGCTGCAAGCTTTGTCCAATCTGTGGTTTTTGTTGATCGTCTAAGTAATCCGTCGTCTAGCCATTCTTAGGGGTTGAGATCATCTTGATTTCGGGTGTTTGAGTTTGAGATCTAAAGATCTTGTTCATCAACAAGGTTGTTAGATCCAAATCCTTAGGCAATACTCATCATTTGGTATCAGAGCTTAGGCTCTAGATCGGATATATGTTTTCATTGTTGTTTTATTGTTTTTTTTCCTATTTATTCTTGTCATATTCTGTCTATTTTATGAAACTCGAAGAAAAAGTCTCATATCCAGTCATGTTTTCATGTTTTCGTAAACTTCAAGGTCTTAAACTAGAGTCTTAACTACATTGCTTTCTATGAGGTCTTCAAATTTAGCTTCCTTTGATATCAAATATGTGTGTTTTGAAAATCAGTCAGGAGAAGAAACATAGACCATGTTAGGTCTGAACCATTACTATTTGACCCAATTTTTGTCATTAAATGTCATAATTTGGTATCAATCCCATATGTTACACTTTGAAAAATTGCAAAGGTTGGTGTAATACATTAAATATGGTAGTTACAACATTTATGCACATTGAATTTTCTAGCCATTACTTAAATAGCCAAAGTTTCAAACTCCAACCTATAGATTAATTCTTTATAGTGTAAATGTGTGCACTTGTCCTTCGATGTTCCTTCGAAGCAATATTTTTAGATTCGAGGGCGAATCTTCTTGAAGAAGGGGAGAATGATATGAAAGGAGGAACCTAAATCATGCAATATGAACATCAAGAACGAGCCATGCATGCTGTCCAAGTTTACACTAAGCAAACAAGAAGAATTATGTGAAGTTAAGTGGAATTTATGAAGAATCAAGTTCATTTAGCTACTTCAAGTGAGATGTCATTTACTCTTTGGATGGTTACAAATGCATGGAATATGGATGAAAAATACTAATCTCGGATTTATTTTATTTATTAAATGTATTTTTCAATTTTGAGTCATTTTATATATTTTTATGTTACAATTAGATCATGGCTTATAATGGTAATTAATTGTAAGTGTTACAACTCTTTGATTGCCTCATAGAATGTCTAGAGTTAGATTTTGATGCCTATATAATCCCATGTAGTTCAAAAAGGAGACGTGGGAGAGACTTAGAAAATGTAAAAAAAAAAAAAGTCTTGGAGCTTTCTTTAGTCTTGTGCTATGTTTCTTTTGCAATTCTATGGCGTTTAGATTGCATGTTCAGAATCATTTAAGCTTAGATCGACCTTGCTTGTGGATTGATTTGAAGATCAAGGGTCGATGGGAGCTACAAGCTTTGTCCGATCCGTGGTTTTGTTGATCGTCTAAGTAATCTGTTGTCTAGCCATTCTTAGAGGCTGAGATCATCTTGATTTGGGATGTTTAAGTTTGAGATCTGAATGTCTTGTTCGTTGACAAGGTTGTTAGATCCAAGTCTTTGAATGTTACTTATCATTTGGTATCAGAGCTTACCCTCTAGATTGGATATATGTTTCCGTTGTTGTTGTTTTCTTATTTTTTTTTCTATTCATCTTGTCACATTCTGTCTATTTTATGATACTAAAAAAAAAAGTCTCATATCCATTCGTGTTTTCATGTTTTTGTAAACTTCAAGGTTTTAGATCAGAGTCTTATCTACAAGACTTCTTTTGTTGATGTCTTCAAATTTAGCTTCCGTCAGTGTCAAACTTTTGTGTTTTCAAAAACAATTAGGAGAAGAAAAATTGAAATCCCTAAAAGCATTTGTTCTTAAGTTGTTTTTTTCATTCTCAAAAGCATGATAGATTTGAAGTATAACAATTTGATCTCATATTGTGGTCATTAGTTGCATCATTTGGTGTTAAATCTCATAGGTTACACTTTGAAATTTTGCAAAAGTTGGCTTTTTTACATTAAATATGGAAGTTACATTTAGGCACATTGAATTTTCTATCAATTAGTTAAAAATGTAACCCAATGTTTCAAATTCTAGCCAATAAATTAATTCTTAAGAGTGTAAATGTGTGCACTTGTCCTTCAATGTTCCTTCCAAGCAATACTTTAGATTCGAGGATGAATCTTCTTGAAGAAAGGGAGAATGATATGAACCTCAATCATGCAATATGAACAATAAGAAGGAGCCATCTATGCTGTCCAAGTTTACACTAACCAAAGAAGAAAAATTATGTGAAGTCAAGTGAAATTTATGAAGAATCAAACTTCATTTATGGAATAAAGAGTTCAAGTGGGAGTTCATAACTCAAAGATGGTTACAAAATGATGGGTTACTAATTAAAAAGAAATATTTTCAGATTTATTGTATTAATTAAATGTAATTTTAGTCTTTAAGTCATTTTATTTGTTTTATGTTACATTTAGATCACGGTTGATAATGGTCATTAATTATAAGTGTTACAACTCTTTGAATGCCTCATAGAATGCCTAAGGTTAGATTTTCAGGCCTATATAATGCCATGTAATTGTTCGCAAAAAAGAGACATGGAAGAGACTTGGAAAATGTAGAAGAAAAAAGCCTTAGAGCTTTCTTTGAGCCTTGTGCTATGTTTCTTTTGCAATTCTATGGTGTTTAGGTTGCATGTCCAGAATCATTCAAGCTTGACTTGATTGATCTTGCTTGTGGAGTGGTTTGAAGATCAAGGTTTGATGGGAGCATCAAGCTTTGTCCTATCCATGGTTTTGCTGATCATCTAAGTAATCTATTCTCTAGTCGTTCTTAGGGGCTGAGATCATATTGATTTGGGGTGTTTGAGTTTGAGATCTAAATATCTTATTCGTCAACAAGGTTGTTAGATCCAAATCCTCGAGAGTTACTTATCAAAACACTTACCTTAACATCTTTATAGACAAAGAAAGTAGGGGAGAGAGTGCTTATCTTGAACCCAAGATCTCCTCTCAGGTTATCTGCATAACTATTCTGTTTATCTTGAGCTGCTTTTAGGGTTTCCTTAATCATTTCCACCTTCTCTGTGGTGATCTACACTATTTCTGGCCCAATCAATCTTCTTTCTCCTACTTCATCTCAACACATAGGTGTCCTGCACGGTCTACCATATAATGCTTCATACGGGGCTATTCTTGTACTTTCCTGGTAGCTATAGTTGTAAGCAAACTCCATAATGACAAATGCACATCCCAGCTACCTTTGAACTGTAATGCACAAGCCCGAAGCATATCTTCTAAAGTCTTGATTGTCCTCTTTGATTGTCCATCAGTCTGAGTATATAAAGTTGTACTAAACTGTAACTTGGTACCTAAAGCGTGCTGCAAACTCGTCCAGAACTTAGAGGTAAACCTGGGATCTCTGTTAGATAGAATCGATACTGGAACTCCATACTGACTTACAATCTTATCCACATAAATCTATGCTAACTTATGTAATGTATAGGTTGCCTTTACTAGTAGGAAACATGTTGTCTTTGTAAGTCCGTTCATAATAACCCAAACTCCATCAGCACAACTCGAAGTCCTAGGCAATCCAAACAAGAAATCCATCGTCAAATGCTCACACTTCCACTCAGGAATAGGGAGTGGATTCAACAATCTTGTTAGTCTCTAGCACTCAGGCTTGACCTGTTGACAGATCAAACACCTTGCAACAAACTCAGCTATTGGTTACAGGGACTTGACTGTTGTTATCCCCTGGGACTTACAAAGACAACTGTTCTCTATGAAAAATGGTAACCAGCCTATTAGTTACAGGGACTAGACTACTGAAATCTCTAAGATCGTTAAGTTTCATTGGCCTGAGGAATGTTGTAATGACTTATGTCGTCCTACTATTAGGGATGAGATTCGGCAAGTTCTGTTCTCTATGAAAAATGGTAAGGCTTCGGGTCTTGATGGCTTCTTGGTGGGTTTCTTTAAGGCTACTTGGTCTGTTGTGGGTGATGGCTTCTACTCTGCGGTACAACACTTTTTTGATTCATGATATCTTGAGATTAATGCTATAGCTATTACGCTAGTGCCAAAGTAGGTTGGGGCAGAGAGGTTATTGGATTTCAGGCCTATTTCTTGCTGTAATGTGGTTTATAAATGCATCATTAAATTGTTATCTGATCATTTACAAGATTGGTTGCCTAAGTTTGTGAGTAGTAACTAATCTGCTTTTGTCCCTGGGCATTTCATCTCTGATAACATCCTCTTGTGTCAGGTTTGTGGGGGTTATCATTGGAATAAAGGTCCCCCGAGGTGTGTTCTTAAGGTGGATTTACAGAAAGCTTATGATTCTGTTCATTGGGACTTTCTACTTGTTGCCTTATTGGCCATCAACACCCTGCTTCAGTTTGTGAGTTGGGTTAGAGCTTGTATTACTTCCCCTAAGTTTTCCATTTTGGTGAATGACTCTCTAGAGGGGTATTTTCCTAGTAGGAAAGGGTTACGTCAAGGTGATACTTTCTCTCTGTTTTTATTTGTGATTGTTATGGAGGCTAGTCGAGATTACTTAATCAGCCGTCTGAGCAGTTTCGATTTCACCATAGGTGAGAGAAGGTTAGACTTACCCATCTTTCTTTTGCGAATGATCTGATGATTTTCTGTGTGGTTGAGGGGGGTCTCTTCAGTTTGTATGGGATACATTATGTTATTTTGAGCGGTTGGTTGGGCTTAAGGCTAATGTTGATAAGAGCTCTATTTTTATGGCTAGTGTGGATCGGGAGTTGGCTGATGAGTTAGCTCAGTTTATGGGGTTTAATCTGGGTACCCTTCCGATTAGGTACCTTGGTCTTCCTCTCCTGGCAGGTAGGCTAAAAGCTTTGGATTCTCGTCCTCTAATTCAGAAGATTACCGCTAGGGTGCGTAATTGGTCTGCGCGTTCTCTTCCTTTGTTGATCGTCTTCAGCTGGTTCGGTCTATGTTACAGAGCTTTCAAATTTTCTGGTCTAGTGTGTTTGTTCTTCCTATGGGGGTTTGTTAAGAGATTGATCGTCTCCTCAGGGCCTTCCTTGGGCATGGTAGGTTGGAGAGTCAGAGGGGTACGAGTGTTGCTTGGGATGAGGTGTGTCTTCCTTTGAAGGAAGGGGGCTTAGTATCAGGCACACGTCATCTTGGAATCTGGCTACTATCTTGAAGCAAATTTGGTTGATTTTGATCTGCTCTAGTTCTTTATGGGTGGCATGGGTTGAGGCATATGTGCTTCGGGATCGGTCCTTGTGGTTGGTTGGTGCGGATGCTGGTATGTTTTGGTGTTTTCGTGCGATTCTCAGGTGTAGGGACTCTCTTTTGTCTGTTTTTAGAATGGAGGTGGGGGATGGTCGATGTTGTCTTGTGTGGTGGACCCGTGGTTGCCTAGGGGTCCTCTCTTGGATTAGTATGGTGATCGAGTCATCTATGATGCGACTAGTAGGCAGGATGCCCTTGTTTCAAATTTTATTTTCGAGATTGGTTCTTGGCTGTGGCTATGTACTACTTGGGAATTGACAGAAATTGCTGGTTTAACTGAGGGAGTGGAGATTAGAGTGGGGTGTGAAGATAGGTGGGTCTGGATTCATGAGAGGTTTAAGTTTTCCATCCGGAGTGCTTGGGAGGTGTTGAGACCGAGGCGTACGAGGGTGTTGTGGGCTAGTATTCTGTGGTTTGGGGGAAATATTCCTTGGCATTCTTTTTTGTGCTTGGTTGGCAGTAAGGGATAGGTTGAGACTAGGGATTGGTTATGTAGGTGGGGGGTTACGCATTCTTCAGTGTGCTTGCTTTGTGAGGGTGGAGTGGAGTCTTAGGATCATCTGTTCTTTGAGTGCCACTTTGGGTTTGCGATGTGGTCTGAGGTGCTGAGGTTTATAGGTTCATCCCATCGGGTGGTGGGTTGGGCTATGAAGTTGGAGTGGGTTTGTTAGATGGGACGTGGTAGTGGGGCTAGGAGGAAATTATGGAATGTTTTCTGGAGTGCCTCTATTTACTTTGTGTGGCAAGAAAGGACCGTTGTTTACATGGTGGTTCGTTTCGTAGTGCGGAAGTGATCTTGCATCTAGTTATTTTAACTGTGCGTGCTCTTGCTATGTCCTAGAGTGATGACCTCTCTGGTGTCTTTTAGTGCTCTTTTGCTTTGTGTGGTTTCCCCTCTGTCGAGGGTTTGTGTTTGCTTGTCCCTAGGCTGTGGGGTTTTGTTTTTCCTCTTCTTTGATCTGTTTGCTTTGGTGAGGCCTTGTATGGCCTTCATTGCTTGTGTTTGTTCTTTATTCTTTGTTTGTCTTCTATCTGGTTAGTTTGTTTTCCTTGGTTTGTTTCCTTGCCCTCAAGCTGTGGGGGTCTCTTGTTGTTGTATAATAAAATGCCTTTAAAAAAAAAACAAACAAACTCAGCTATTTCTCACTTCATACCTGGCCAACAATAGAAATCTCGTAACCGATACATCTTAGTACTACCAGGATGTATAGCATAAGCTGAACTGTGTGCTTCTTCTAGGATCCCTTGCTTAACTTTTGAATCCTTTAGCACATAAAACCTACCGTGCTTCCATCAGTTCTCAACTCAAAATCAGTTCTCTATTGGGCCTTCACTTCCTCAAAATCTTATGCTCTATACCAACTTGTCACACCTTCATCCAAGTTACTCTCTTAACCTAAGACAGAATTTGAGAATTCCAAGGCAAAAGTTGAGTCACTCAAGCTAGAAACTTGAAAAAACAGCAACTACATGAAGAAGACAACAGTAAATTTTGACAACATAGCAGATTTTTTACAATAAGCTGGGTTCTTTGTTGTTTTTTCCATTTTTTGCTACTAATTGAGTTATTCCCTAGCTCAACAATGCCTATTTGTTCAACAAAAAATTACTCTCAATAAATTGGTCAAACTATGCTTCATATCAGCTCATTACAATGAATATAACACAAAGAAAAATAGCAATAAACTTACAGCAGTGCAGATTTTTAACAATTAATCCTTTAGGTGTTGTTTCTCATGCTTTTGGCTATGATTTGAAGTTATTTTCTAGCCTAAAACGCCCACCTATTGAATCAACAAGTAATCTTTAAGAATTGATCCATCCAAGCTCCTTATTAGCCCAAAACAGCAGATGATCTTGATCTTGTAGAAGAGGCAAAGCTAGGTGGGCCAAACTTGATCTCGCATATGAGACAAGGCTAGGCTGACTTAACTTGATCTTGCAGGTGGAGTAGAGTCGACCACACAAATCTTGAACTTGAAGATGGAATAGAGTCGGGCACACCGATCTTGTATTTGACACATGGGGTGGACGGAGTTGGCAGACCGATCTTGATCTTGAAGATGGAGCGAAGCTAGACATACTGATCTTACTTGTGAAGATGGAGCAAAGTCAAACCAAGCACACTGATCTTGTACTTGAAGATGGAGTGAAGCCGGACTTGAAGATGGATGAAGCCGGACACACTGATCTTGTTTGTGAAGATGGAGCTGAGTGGAATCAGACACATTGATCTTGTACTTGAAGATAGAGCGGAGTCAAGCACACCGATCTTGAACTTGAATATGGAGCAAACACTAATGTTGAACTGGAAGATGAAGGAAGCTGCACTAACATTTTAGAGAGGGAGCAAAGTTGCACCAACAGATTGGAGGGGAGGTAGAGCTGCACAAACATTTTGGAGAAGAAGCGAAGTTGCACAACATTTTGGAGAGGAGGCAAAGCTGTACCAATATTTTGGAGATCAAACGAAGTTGTGCCAACATTTTGACGAGGCGGCAGAGCTGCACCAATATTTTGGAGATCAAACGAAGTTGCACCAACATCTTGGAGAGGCGGTAGAGCTACACCAACATTTTGGAGAGGAGGCAGTACTACACCAATATTTTGGAGATGAAGTGAAACTGCGCCAACATTTTGGAGAGGAAGCGAAGTTGTACCAACATTTTGGAGAGGAATGAAGGGCACCAATTAGAGAGGGAGCGAAGCTGCACTAACATTTTGGAAAGGAGGTAGAGTTGCACCAATATTTTGGAGGAGAAGTAGAGTCGCATTAACATTTCGGAGGAGGAGTGCACCACACCAACACTTCAGAGATTAAGTGAAGTCATTGAATTAAGAGATGGAGAGGTGCAGCGAAGCCATCAAATTTAGAGATGGAGAAGTGCGAGAAAGCCATCAAATTTAGAGATGGAGAAGCGTGGCGAAGCCATTGAATTTAGAGATAGAGAAGCGCGATGAAGCCATCGAATCTAGAGATGGAGAAGCTGCGGCGAAACCATCGAATTTGAGGATGGAAAAGCTGCAGCGAAACCATTGAATTTAGGGATGGAAAAATTGCAGGCAGAATCATCCAACTTAGAAATGGAAAAGTTGCTATGAAACTATCACATTTGAGGATGGAGAAGCAGCGATGAAATTATCAGATTTGGAGATGGAAAAGCTAGGGTGGAACCAAGATGAAAAAGTTACGGCAATACCATTGTACTTTTGAATTTAGAGATGGAGAAGTTGCGGTGAAATTACCGAATTTGGAGATGGAAAAGCTAAAGTGGAACCAAGATAGAAAAGCTGCGGTGAGACCATTGTGTTTGGAGATGGAAAAGCTGCGGCGAAACCATTGTACTTGAGGATGGAGAAGCATTGATGAAACCTCGATGAAGCTTCCAAACTAAAGCGAGCAACAACTTGCACTCCAAAGCTTATTTAAAGCGAGCAAAGCTCTTAAAGCTACTTATTGAGCATCGAACTTGTAGTGTCTTGCTCATAGTGCTACACTTCTTTGATTTGTTGTGTTGCCCCCAGTGAGGCATCTTCAATCTTTAGTGGCATTCTTTAACATAATGAACACCATCAATTTCCTAGTGCCACACTTTAGGCAATTGTGACACTTCTTTTGTTTTTTTACTGAACTTAAATTTCTTTAAGTTGCCTATGTACCCTTAAAGAAAGGGATCATGTAGTTCAACTGAACTTTTTTTTTTACTGGACTGAACTTGAAGTTTCCTTCAAGTTGCCTACGTACCCTTTCTAATGAATAGGGATAGTCATAACGTAGTTCAAAGTTTTTTTTTTTTTTTTTTTTTTTTGTCATTCACCTTTTAAGCTCTTGTGAGCTAGGAGCACCATGCAGTTTAGGCTCTTGAGATAAGGAGCTTCTACATTTAAATTTTAGAAGCTTTTATTTTATCATGACTTTGATCATTCTCTTCATTTGTAAGATTTGTAAAATATGATGATTTTTTGTTTCACCATCAAGGACCCTTCTGTATTTATGTCAACAGACAACTTCCTCTTCATGCGTGAAGGTACACGTTGTGAATCTTCTCGTCATTATTTTCTTTGTGAAATGGTTTTGCCTTGAAGATTTTCATCTTTCTTTCATGTTGATTGCTTGTCATTCTCAGACGATCAAAAACAGATGTTGAAGGTCATCTTTTCGATGTGGAGATAAGCCTTTTGAATGTTAAAGTTCAAGTGAAGGTGGTTGCTAAACATTGATCTTATTCTTTTGTCCTAGCCCCAGTCTTTAGAAGATTGAAGAATGAGTAGTTGTAGGCTTGAGACGATCAAAGACGAAAGTTCTTTGTTCGGTTTCTTTTGAATTGTTGACTTCTTCAACTGTCATATGATTGTTGTCGACAACTTTTTTTTTTTTTTTTTGCCCTTTCCAGTTATACGAACTGGCTCAGGGGACTTATATCAAAGTCCTTTTCTTGAAGCAGGTATAAACATACCCATCTTTCAAAAGCTTCTTCTAGGATAGAGAAACTTCAGGCTGCTCGTAGATTTTCAAGCTCTTGAACTCAGTGTGAGTTTTGAAGTCTTAGCCTGCTTTTGCCGACAACTTATATAAGCCTTCAGATCAAACCCAACTTTCATTCGTCTTTCAGGTAAATGCTCTTTGTTAGGTCCACTTTCGATTTCTAAACTTCTTTTTTTTGTTATCTTTGTAAGTGGCTTAACAAAACTTTCTTTTAAGATTTCAACATCTCTGTCCTTCGGGCCCCTCGAGCATTTTGCGAATGGTGACTTGCCCTTCTTGCATCTTGACAAAGGAACATAGCACAAGATTAGAGAACTCGGAGCTTTCTCATCTTTTAAAATTTTAGTTTTCCCAGGGCTAGTGGATGCTTCACTCTTTTGAGAGTTGGAAGTACTTGCTTCTTCGCTTGACTCTTTTCTTGCCTCTGCTTGTCGCTTTGACTCGGATTTATCCCACCTTTTTATTCTGAGAATCTCTGCAGGCATTGCTTCATTGACGTTATCACTCTTCAAGTAAAGTTTTGCGTCTACGAAGTGGGACTCAGCTTCTGAGAATGGATTAGAGTCAGCTTCAACTTTTTTATGCCTTCTTGATAAATTTGAAGCATTGATGTAGCGTAGAAGTTAGCACCCCATTTCCATGAATCCAAGGTCAACCTAGGAACAACTTGTAAATGGTCCTTGAGTCTATCACATGGAACATTGTGTTGGCCTTCAAGTCACCAATAATGAGCTCCAATTGTATCATGTTGATCGCTTGTTGACTACTTGGGTTGAAGCTGATAAGTAACACTCGAGGATTTGGATCTAACAACCTTGTTGACGAATAAAACCTTTAGATCTCAAACTCAAACACCTCAAATCAAGATGATCTTAGCCCATAAGAATGACTAGACAACGGATTACTTAAACGATCGGCAAAATCATGGATCGGACAAAGCTTATCGACCCTTGATCTTCGAACCACTCCACAAGCAAGATCGATAAGTCCAACTTGAATGATTTTGTACATGCAATCTAAACGTCATAGAATTGCAAAAGAACAGAGCTTAAGGCTAAAAAAGAAAGCTCAAGGCTCTTTCACTACATTTTCCAAGTTTCCTCCATTTCTCCTTTTTTTTTTTTTTTTTTTTTTTTTTTTTTAACAATAACATGGGATTATATAGGCCTCAAAATCTAACTCTAGACATTCTAAGAGGTATTCAAATAGTTGTAACATTCATAATTAATGAACATTATAAGCCATGATCTAATTGTAACATAAAAATACATAAAATGACTCAAAACTGAAAAATACATTTAATAAATACAATAAAGTATAAGATTAGTATTTTTCATCCATATTCCATGCATTTGTAACCATCCAAGAGTAAATGACATTTCATTTGAAGTAGCTTGGAGTCTTTGTTCATTAAATGAAACTTGATTTATTCATAAATTCCACTTGACTTCACATAATTGCAACTTCTTCTCATTGTGAATCTTGATAGCATATTTTGTCAATTCTTGGTGTCTTTCATGATGTTCATAGGGCATGATTGAGCTTCCTCCGTTCATATCATTCTCCCTTTCTTCAAGAAGAATTGTCCTCAAATCTAAAATATTGCTTGGAAGGAAGATTGAAGGACTAGTGCCAACATTTACACTCTTAAGAATTATTTATTAGCTAGAGTTTTAAATGTTGGAGTTAATCTCAACTAATGGCTAGAAAATTCAATGTGCCTAAATGTAACATCCATATTTAATATATGATAGCCAACCTTTGCAATTTTTCAAGGGTAGCATATGGAATTGATACCAAATTATGACATTTAAAGACAAAAATGGGCTCAAATAGTAATGTTTCAGATCTAACATGGTCTATTTTTCTTCTCCTTACTGATTTTCAAAACACACATATTTGACATCAAAGGAAGCTGAATTTGAAGACCTCAAAGAAAGCAATGTTGTAGTTAAGACTCTAGTCTAAAACCTTCAAGTTTACGAAACCATGAAAATATGACTGGATATGAGACTTTTTCTTTGAGTTTCATAAAATAGACAAAATATGATGAGATGAATAGGAAAAAAAAACTAAGAAAACAACAACGAAAACATATATCCGAACTAGAGCCTAAGCTCTGATACCAAATGATAAGTAACGCTTGAGGATTTGGATCTAACAACCTTGTTGACGAATAAGACCTTTTGATCTCAAACTCAAATACCCCAAATCAAGATTGTCACACCTCGCCCTGAGCCACCCCTCTCTGTAGCCTAAGATGGAGCGTGAAGACAGTAGATGTCGACCCTCGTACGACATCTACCATGAAACCTCTATCCCTTTTTAAACTTGACTTGTGCAACTTAAATAATAGAGAGAAAGAAACTAATTCATATAAAACATGCTTAAGTTAATATTATTACAACTGTTTAACACATTTCTTTACTAAGGATATGTTTCTATTTTCTCATCTAAACTGTCACCTACAGCTAAGTGCACACTATTTCTTGGTAGACCTTGACTTCAAACAGCAACAGAAACTCAGCTGCTACCTTGAAAGAAAAACATAAAAAAATGATGAGTTTCAATGAAACCCAGTGAATGATCAAATAAACTAGGGTTCAACCA
The DNA here is from genome assembly GCA_030954485.1 of Citrullus mucosospermus. NCBI lineage: Eukaryota > Viridiplantae > Streptophyta > Magnoliopsida > Cucurbitales > Cucurbitaceae > Citrullus > Citrullus mucosospermus. The sequence goes on from CM062065.1 coordinate 8,076,119, forward strand.
ACCCTTTTAGGATTATAATAAAAATCATAATACTTGTAAAATAAATGATAGGTGCTACACTAATAGCATGTTATCAGGGATATTCATATATCAGTAATATCAATTATCAATTATACCAGTGATATAACTTAGGTAGATATTGATGATAACTATCTATGTTATATCACCGATATTAGTGAAGCATAAGTGGAGAGCGTCGATTGAACCTCCACAACATAACTAATAACCATGGATAGCTAATTAATTAAAGCTGATAGCCATTAAAAGAAGTCCATCGACGATAGTAACTAATAGCTTTTAAGTGTTAATGTTTCAAAACTGATAATCACTTATAGAAGTCTAAAGTGATATTCATTGATAGCTTTCTATCAATGAGTGATTTAAGTATTAATCTTTCAAAGTTAACCACCAATAGAAACATCAGTGATAACCACTAATAGTTTTCCATCATCGTTATAGCTTAATCGTTCAAAGTTGATGATTTCTGTATAAACGTCTATCATTGATAGTCACTGTCTTTCGTATCAATATTTCAAGGTTAATTTCAATTGATGAAAGCGTACTAATAATAGCCACTGATAGCAACTTCAATGGCTATCATTGATAGTCGTTATTAGTGGCTATCACTCATAACTGCTATTAGTGATAGTTTTCAATTTGAGAAAAACCAGGAAGAAGAAGCGCATGGTGGATTTTTTAGTCTTTTACAATATTTGGGCGTATTTTTGTGCTATATATACAATTATTTTATCCTTGTGCTACATACACTATTATTTTGGGCCTAATTGTCATTTATGCAACTAACCCAAATTAATTATGCTATAAATCAAGGGCTCTTTTCAAATATAGCAAAAAGAATCAAAATCTTTACAAATATAGCAAAATTTCACTGTTTATCTACGATAGACCGCAATAGATTGCGGTAGACTACTATATGTGTCTATCGTGACACAAATAGTAGTCTATCATGATCTATCGCTGTCTATCGCAGATAAACTGTGTATTTTGCTATTAGTTGTAAATATTTTCAAAAATTTTGCCATTTAAGATAATTTCCCATAAATCAACAAAAAAATTGTATAACACAATAACTCTATAGTGTTATCAAAATAATTAAAAAAAAAAAAAAAAGAAAGAAAAAAGAAAAACTCAACTATAAGAGTTTTCCCTTTTGGTTGAAGTTATTATTTAAGTTTTATTAGGAAAATTATTTTAAATAACAAAACTGCTGAAAATATTTATAAATAATAGCAAAATATCATAGTTTATTTATGATAGATACAGATAGACCACGATAGACTACTATTTGTATATCAAGACAATCGTAGATAAGTGAAAGTTTGCTATATTTGTAAATATTTTAGTTCATTTATCTATATTTGTAACCTATTTTTATTATGGATATCTAATAAAAGTTTGACTATTTTAATTTTAAAATACTAATTCTTTATAATCATAAAAAAAAATATTCATAATTTTTCCTTTTTTAAAAAAAAAGAAAATTCTTCTTGATAAGTAACAATTGAGGACTTGAATCTAACAACTTTGTCGACGAACAAGACCTTTAGATCTCAAACTCAAACACCGCAAATCAAGATGATCTCAGCCCATAAGAATGGCTAGACAACGGATTACTTAGACGATCTGCAAAACCACGAATCAGACAAAGCTTCATGCTCCCATCAATCCTTGATCTTTGAACCAGTCCACAAGCAAGATCGATCAAGTCAAGCTTGAATGATTTTTGGACATAAACAGCATAGAATTGCAAAAGAAACATAGCACAAGGCTAAAAGAAAGCTCCAAGGCTTTTTTTCCTACATTTTTCAAGTCTCCTTTCTCGAACAATTACATGGCATTATATAGGCCTCAAAATATAACCCTAGACATTCTATGAGACATTCAAAAAGTTCTAACACTAATAATTAATGACCATTATAAGCCATGATCTAATTGTAACATAAAAATACATAAATTGACTTGAATCTAAAAATTACATTTAGTAAATACAATAAATCCGAGATTATGTATTTTTCATCCATATTCCATGCATTTATAACCGTCCAAGAGTAAATGACAACCCATTTGAAGTAGCTTGAAGTCTTTGTTCATTAAATGAAACTTGATTCTTTATAAATTTCACTTGACTTCACATAATTGCAAGTTCTTCTCATTGTCAATATGGATAGCATATTTTGTGCATTCTTGGTGTCTTTCATGATGTTCATATGGCATGATTGAGGTTCCTTCGTTCATCACTCCTATTTTTAAAGGAAAAAATCTACAACCTATGATTATCATTCATATTGCTTCTTTTCTTGTTTTGTTTTTTTGATACTGCAAATTTATTTTCTTAACACAAAAAAGAAAATTTCAACATATAATAATATGCTTTATTTAAAAATAAATTATTAATACAATTACAAATGTCATGTTTATTTCTTTTACGTTTATTCAATCAAATAACTTCTAAACCTTACATGAATTATTAGAAAGAATTTATGTGTATGTACAAGGTTGGTATTATTTTGGCAAAGTAGGAATGTAAACTATTAAATCTTAGCATCTTCTTGTTCTTCGTCTTCTACGCCTCAAGGTTTTTTGTAATTATGATATCACAGATTTTTTTCAATTGGAAGTTTTTTTCATTAACCCTTTTGACGTGTAGTGATATCACATTTCCCCTATTTTGTAAACTCTCTTTTGATAAGGAAATTTTCATTTGTTATAAAATAATAATGATGATAATGATAATAATAAAAAAAAAATATTTTAAATGATTATTGTTGAAAATATTTATAAATAATAAAAATATCACAACCTATTTACAATAGATCGCAATAAACTATTATCCGTATCTATCTAATAATAATAATAATATCGGGGTTCCATACTTTCATTCAAAAAAAAAGTCACATTTGTAACTGGTTTTACGAAGAAGAAAAAAAGGTAATGATATGAAAAATAAATACAGTAAGTGGCCATTTTTCCATCAAATTTCCAGCAGAAAAAAAATCAGAAGTGATAGTGAAAAGCAACAGACTATTTCTGATTGATTCGTTCTAAGCTAATTACAATATGGACTTTCCCCTAAGTTGAAGGGAAAAAACGAAGCAAAGAGAGAAAGATGAGCACAAGAAGAGTAATTAAGAACATTGGCATTCTAAAGGGGAGAGTTGAAAGTTTGAAGTTTGAAGCTTTGTGATTCTTTCTAATTCCTTGGCTACACTTTGAATTGTCTAATATATGAACCTAATTGTTAGATTGGCCGGATCAACCCCCCCTGTCAAAATCAATGCAAAGATGAAAGGGGAGAACGTCGTCCAGAGAAGAAGAGAAAGATGATCACTGGAAGTGCTTTCTCATTGGATTTGTTTTCCCTGGTCAATTCAATTCGAGAATGGACAACTTGTTAATCTGTACTCTTTACTTTATGCCGCTCGCAAACCTTGGCTCCAAATTCCGCCCACCATTTCTCTGCTTGTGCTTCTGTAAAATGTCTTCGACTGCAACACAATTTTCAACACAGGAAAACTCAGAAAATATGCTTTGAAACTAAACTCATAAAATGAGATTTTTGGTCTTTCATAATAGCAACAAGACCACTTAGTGAATATGTAATCAGGGCTGATTAATTTTGTATATATAAGTGCGGCCCTAAATAGTGTGAACTGAACTATAAAAGACTGATTTTTGAATCAGTGACACCATCGGCTTTCTGAAAAATTGAAACCGTAAACAAACTTTCATACTGATAGCTCAAATGGGTCGGTGAACAAGTTCAATAAGAGGAAGAAAAAATATTTACTTGTTAAGAAGATATTGGAAAGATTAAACTTACCATAAGCTGATATAAAACAGCAGGTTAGAATAACTTAGTTTTTTCAAATATATTTGCAACACTCACCTTCGTGTATACTCTTAATGTGAATAAGGAATATTTCTATAACATGATATATCACTAGACTAAAAAGTTTAAGTGGATAGGTCGATTAGTTTAGATTAAATGGAATCTTTTGAATATATTTTCAATATTCTAAGTAGAAATGAAATAAGATTTGAACTTTGAACCTCTGACTTGATTATTATATTATAGATCACTATTAAACTCAAAAGTTTAAACTATTAACCCAAAGTGAATTTTGGTTTTTTATTATATTCTTGACAACAATTTCTCATAAAGCAATCAAAACACCGATTTTTAATACACCTATAGGTAGTTAGGAGTCTAGTTTCCTTTTATTACCATTCATCAATGAAACTTATTTTTCTTTTAAAAAACACAAATTTTTTAGAAGGAAACAAGAAACCAAGGATTGGGAATAACTTTAACCTACACAATAACGGTCTCCTATCACAATGCTATACCCATATATATCTTTTAAACAATTTTCCAAACAAACCTTCAAAATTTTATCTTTATTATAGAAAACAAAATATTTTTATTAGACAACACAAGTGTAGATTGGGTTATAAGACGTCAACTTAAGTATTAAGTATTAAGTTACGGGGATTACGATTTAGTAAGGAATTCCAACAATCAGCATTAGAAAGATATGGATTGATGACAAAGGCTACAAAGGGAAACAGTTGTATGATAAAAATGAAACAAGTAAAATTTTAATGACACGTGAGCACTCAAAAAACTTTAACAAAAAGTGAGCTAAATTAAGTACCTGAAACGAACTCGTTTCAGCTCATTGCATCCTCCTGGCAAAGCAGACAGAGTTATGTACACGCCAGGTTCATCTTGTACAACCCATTCTGACTTCTCATTTTGTACTTTGATTCCAGTTGATAAGGTTTGACTTTTTGAAATGCCATTAGACTCCAAACGAGAGTTTATGCTCATTGAAAGGCTCTCAGTGGAAAGCTGGTTGAAATTACTACCATTTTGCCCAGAAACAGTGCCAGAGTTGAGGATAGCAGTGTGTCCCTCTTGCATCTTCTCAGCCATCTCTTTTAACTACAAAACAATTAAGCATTTAGAATCCACCAATAGAGGAGGGAGAGAATATATATCATGCATAAATATAAACGGAAATATTAAGGACTGATAAATTCTTTAGCACAGTTCTCTAGTTATTAGGATCATCGAAATTAACTTCTTGGAATTCACTCATATTGTTACATTAATTGATCTGTAGATTTCGTAGTAAAACTAAACTTATGGACCCTCCAGCTGGCCTTTTATAATTATAGTCTTTTCTTTCTTCTAATTGTGATAAGAACCAAAGAAACTAAAAAGAAATAGTATTGAAATGAAGAAACTGACAGTAAAATATCCCAAGTAATTCAAGTAATTTTTGACCCTCTCTTGAGTAAACCTAAGCCAAAACGACTAAACAATTGCTCCCTCCATCCCATCCCACACACTATTTATAATCATCTCCTATTAGTAAAACTTTCAAGCTAATATCAACAATATCCTTAATCCTAATAATATTTCTGTTGAAAATAAAAACGGATTTTTGGGGATATTGTAGATTTTGTATTTTCCTTTTAGCAAGAAGCCTTGGATTCTTGATTCAAGAGCTACAGATCATCTGACTGGATCCTCTAGCAAGAAGATGATTGGCACTGCCCGACACAATAGGGGATACTTCCTCTAGGCATAGTTATAGGACTAGTTTGTTGTCATCCTATTTCTCAACTTCCGAAAATGATTGTATGTTGTGGCATTTTTGTCTTGGCTATCCGAATTTCCAATATATGAAATATTTGTTTCCTCATTTGTTCAATAAAGTTGACATCTCTTCTTTGTCTTGCAACGTGTGTATTTGGACGAAACAAAATAGGGTCTCTTTCCCGTCCCAACCATACAAACCCTCTCAACCTTTCGCCCTTATTCACAGTGAAGTTTGGGGTCCCTCGAGGGTTACTACCTCTTCGGGTAAGGGCTGGTTCGTGACTTTCATCGATGACCACACTCGCCTTACTTGGGTCTTTCTTGTCACGGACAAGTCTGAGGTCTCATCCATTTTTCAACAATTTTACACTACCATCAAGACTCAGTTTAATGCCAAAATTGCCATCCTTCGGAGTGACAATGGTCGTGAATTCCTTACTCATACCCTACGTGAGTTTTTGTCCACTAAAGGTATTGTTCATCAGAGCTCTTGTGCCTATACCCCCCAACAAAATGGAGTGGCTGAAAGAAAAAATCGTCATCTCCTCGAGGTTGCCTAGTCTCTCATGCTGTCTACCTCTCTTCCATCTTACTTGTGGGGGGATGTAGTCCTGACTGCAAGTCATCTAATAAATCGAATGTCTTCCCGTGTTCTTAACTTCCAAACTCCTCTTGATTGCCTCAAATTGTCTTACCGCACCACTCGTCTTATACTTGAGGTTCCTCTCCGAGTGTTTGGGTGCACTGCATTTGTCCATAGTTTTGGCCCTAACCAGACTAAGTTTACCCCCATTCTCAGAAATGTGTCTTTGTTGGGCACCCTCTCCACCAACGTGGTTACAAATGCTTCCATCCCACTTCCTGGAAATACTTCATCTCTATGGATATCATCTTCCTTGAAGATACACCTTTCTTTCCCGTTAGTCCTCTTTAGGGGGAGTAGTAGTGAATAGACTAGCTGTTCTGATCTCCTTCCTGAACCCATCTTGAGTACCCACGACACTATTCTACCCACCAGACAGGTTCCCTGGATAACTTACTACAGGAAGAATCTCGGAAAGGAAATGGTGTTCCCTACTGACTTGCCGGCTCCTGTCCAAGCATTTGAACCAACACAGGCTCAAGATACTACTAACCCTGATATTAATACTATTTGTGCTGAAGATGATATTGCTGATTTGATAAAATAGTTGTCAAAGAATGACAGAGATGATATGACAAAGAATGACAGAGTTGCTAGGAGTGATGAGGTGTCAACAGCAGTTCAGGAGAATGAGAATGAGGTCATGCCTCGAAACCCACTACCGAAGAGGAACCCGACAAACTAGGAGAGTATGATGCGTCCCTTGACACTCCCATTGCTCTAAGAAAGGGCACCAGGTCTTGCACCAAGTATCCCATGTATAGCTTCCTTTCTTATAATAATCTGTCTTCTAAGTTCAGAGCGTTTACTGCCAGCCTTAACACTGTAACAATACCAAAAATCATCCATGTGGTTGTGGAAATTCCTGAGTAAAAGGCTGCCATCATGGAAGAAATGAGGGCTCTTGAGAAGAACAATACATGGGAAGTGTAGCTCTTCCTAAAGGCATAAAACAGTTGGGTGCAAGTGGGTGTTCACAATGAAGTATAAATTGGACGGAACTCTTGACAGGTATAAGGCCAGGCTTGTAGCAAAAGGGTTTACTCAAACTTATCAGGTAGACTATTCTGAGACTTTCTCTCCAGTTGCAAAGTTAAACATGATCAAGGTTCTTCTGTCTGGTGCGTTAACAAAGACTGGCCTCTTTATCAACTAGATGTGAAAAATGCATTCCTAAATGGTGACTTAGAAGAAGAGGTATATATGAGCCCTCCTCCTAGATTTGAAGCCCAGTTTGACCATCATATGTACAAACTCAGAAAGACCCTATATGGGTTGAAACAGTCATCGAGAGCGTTGTTTGAAAGATTTACTACCTTTGTCAAGTCATAAGGCTTCACTAAGAGACACTCTAATCACACTCTATTTACAAAAAGGTCAATCTCAGGTAAGGTTGTTGTTCTAATTGTGTATGTTGATGACATTGTCCTATCAAGAGATGATACTACTGAAATTAACAAGCTAAAACAAAAAATGGCAGATGAATTTGAAATCAAAGACCTAGGAAACCTAAAGTATTTTCTTGGGATGGAGGTGGCAAGGTCAAGAGAAGGGATCTCAGTTTCACAACGGAAGTACACTATTGATCTTTTGAAAGAAACAAGTATGACTGGATGCAAGCTTGCTGACACCCGTATTGAGTCTAATGCCAAATTGGGAGAGTCTGTTGACAAAGTTCCTATTAATAAAGAAAGGTACCAACATCTAGTTGGAAGACTAATTTACTTAGCTCACACTAAACTAGACATTTCCTATGTTGTCAGTGTTAGCCAGTTTATGCCTCCCTACGAAGAGCATATGGAAGCTGTAAACCGGATTTTGAGATATTTGAAAATCACTCAAGGAAAAGGTTTGATGTTTATAAAATCCGACAGGAAATGCATTGAAGCCTATACCGATTCTGACTGGGCAGGATCAATGATTGACAGAAAATCTACATTTGGATACTGTACCTTTGTTTGGGGCAACCTTGTAACATGGAGAAGTGAGAAGCAAAGTGTGGTTGCAAGAAGCAGTGCTGAAGCTGAATACAGAGCTATGAGTCATTTGTGAAGAAATCTAGTTGAAGAAAGTTATATCCGATCTTCACCAAGACAGTGATTTACCAATGAAACTCTTTTGTGATAATAAGGCTGCTATTAGCATTGCAAATAATTCGGTTCAACGTGATAGAAAAAAAACATGTGGAGATTGATAGACACTTCATAAAGGAGAAACTTGAAAATGGAAGTATCTATATTCCTTATATTCCTTTTAGCCAACAAGTTGTTGATGTTCTCACCAAAGAGTTACTTAAGCAGAGCTTTGACGCATCTGTTAGCAAGATGGGTCTCACTGATATCTATGTCCCATCTTCAGGGGGAGTGTTGAAAATAAAAGAGGATTTTTGGGGATATTGTAGATTTTGTATTTTCCTTTTATATTCCCTAATATTTTTCTCCTTTTATAGATTTAGACTCTCTAGAGTCTATTTATTTTTCCTCTTGTAACATTGAGTGCATCAAAAATTAATCAAAAGAAAATTTCTATCATGGTTTTTTCTCCTTGTACTAGGGTTTTCCACGTAAACCTAGCATTCTTTTTCCTTCCCTTTTTCAATAATTTCTAACATCTACCTATCTTTAATGTTTCTCCAACATAATAAGACCATATTGTATTGTTTTTATTTGTGAAGGAATATAATTCTTTTATCAACTATATCTTGAATATCCTAATAATATTTCTAACATCTACCTTAAATTGGCATCTCTCAGTGTAATCCAACATAATAAGAACAATCATTCCAGGTATCCCATATTGCACAGCGGAATCATTCGCAAAATTACATTGACCCTTCCTAATTCGAACGGCAAGAAATCCTCTGTTAATCTCAGTCCGGGTAACAACACCACGATCGCCTTGCAAATGCCTTTTCCACAATAGGCCTCCCCATTACCCACTACCACCCCATAATTCAATGTTAGCGTGAGAGGCAAATTTAGTTCATCCACTAATTTTTTATGTATGAAATTGTATGTGGCACCACAGTTGACCATCACTATCACTTCTCTACCGGTTATCAACCCTTTTAATTTCATTGTTCCCTTGGTAGAAAAACCCAAAATCAAATGTAACACGATCTTCACATTGTTCGCCACCTCCATGACTTTCATCTCTGGTTCTTCCTCCTCAGTTCCCTTCACTTCTGGCTCTTCGATTTCGTCCTCGTCGTTCACAATTAACAAATTTAGCTCACACTTTTCTTTGGTCCTGCATTTGTGACCATGGAAGTATCTTTCATCACAACGAAAGCACCCCTTTTCTCTTTTATCTCAAATCTCAGAATCAGACAGCTTTCGGTAGGATTGATCCTTTTTTTATTTCCCCCTTTTTCTAGTCGAGAGACATTTTTTCGTCCCCCCAGCGATTTGGGTTTTGCCCTGTGTTTTCGTTCCCCTGATTTGATTTGTTTATCCGTTTGCTGTTGGGTCGTGGACTTACTTAAGCCCAATTCTTCTTCGGCCAACTTCAATGCTAGATTACGATCGCTCACAGCTTGGGCCTCCACCATGCACTCATCATGGCCCACCGGATGTCTGCTCTTCACCTCCGCTTTAATTCCGGCAACAACCCATTCATAAACGCCTCCTGCAACACATTTTCTACCGTTTCCGGAATCGGAGCCACATACGATTCAAACTTTTTCCTATACTCCTCGTATGTTCCCTCCTGTTTAATCCACGCCAATCAAGACATGAGCGTACCCTCTTAAGATGAACGGAACCTTTCAAACATCCTCTGCACCGTTTCCCATGTTCTGATCGCCTTCCGTTAATGAGTCCAACAAAACCAGTCAACCACGTCCGCATGAAGGCAATTATCGCTACTTTGATCTTCTCCGCATTTGATAATTCATGAATCCCAAAGTAGTGTTCGGCCCTAAAAACCCACGAGTTTGGGTGTTCCCCTGAAAAAATTGGCATCTCCAAGTGTTTATACTTACTACGATCGACATCTCCCTCATTTGCTTTGGCTTGTGAGCTCTCACCTTTTTCACCTTCCTTCTCCTTCATCGTTCTCGTAGATCCAATCGTGATTAAAGATCCATCCTTCTCCTTCGAGTCGGCGATCATCTGGACCGTCTTATCCACACGCTCGATCGTCTTTGCCATTTCGATCATCCATTCCTTCATCCATAAGACTCTTGGAATGGCTATCGATCTTCTCCTCCATTTCACGCCTCGTTTCACTACACGTTCTTCCCAGGATGGAATCGGCTCTGATACCAATTTGTTAGGAAACCAAATCTTCAAAAGGAAAATCCTAACAAGAACTTCCCAAGAAACAGAGCAAGGCTCTATTGATCTTGTTTATGTATATTTAAAGGAAAAATATAGCAGAAACTCCCATAAGAACAAGAAGAGAAAATGAAAGAAAATAGCAACTCCAGCACTTTGTAGAGGGCTGGAAATCCTCTCCTACAAGCCAAGCTTGCAATTCACTCCAAAACCAGACTGCCCTCCCTTACCCCGCAAAACCTCTCTTAAACCTCTCCTTCCTCTCATGGGCTACAACCCACTCACAATTTAGTGGTCCCTCCTCTAACTAACTTCCCCCTCCTTACCCTTGCTACAATTCTCTCCCCTACTTCCCTTTTTACCCCTCCTCTTATACGTCTGAAGGACAGGGTTTCTTAAATAGAAGAAACACCTATTACAAACAAGAAAAATGAAAAATACAGTGAAATATAACGTTGATTATTTCCTTTTTTGTTTATATTTTCCTTTGTATTTATTGTAAAGATATTTGCTATATTTATTTTTTCCTTATTTGTAATAGGTTTTCTTTTATTTAAGAAAACCCTTGTCTAACAAAGAAAACAAGAGAAATAAAATATTTTTAGCATGGTATCAGAGCATATTGCTTGAAACCCTAATTTTTTCTAAAAAAGAAACATAAACCCTAATCTAACCTAATCTAATCTGCTGCCGCCGCCGCCGCGCTCCAGATCTTAGTCGGTCATCTCGCCTCAATCACCGGACAACACTCAGCCTCCCAGTCGATGCCAGACCGTCGGTCGTTCGCAGATCCCGTGAGTGCAGAAGAAAGTCGCTAATCGCGTGCCCTAGCCGACGCCGACGTGTACTTCAACACCTGGGTTCACTCCTTCTCCGCTAGCCAACCAAGTCTATGCCATTGTCCGAGCGTTTTTCGACCAATTCCGACATTCTCCAATGGTTTCTTGTTTCTGCTGTTGAGTGGGATTTTTTTTTTTTTTGGGTTGTTAAAACCTTTTTTGGTTCCTTTTTTCTTTGTAGATCTGTTGTTGTTTGGGTTGTGTGTTTTTATCTCTTCAATATGTCAGAGACTAAGGTATCGGCTGCCAAAGTCTTCGACAATCAGATCCATTCCGACACTCCCACTGTCCAAATTACCACCATTCGACTTAACGGGGATAACTCTCATCATTGGTCCCAGAGTGTTCGGATGTATATTTGTGGCAAAGGGAAGATAGGTTATCTCACCGGAGAAAAAATCGCTCCAAGTTTAGATGACCCTTTATTTGCTGTGTGGGATGCAGAAAACTCCATGGTTATGACATGGCTCGTCAATTCTATGGTGGAAGACATTAGTAGTAACTACATGTGCTACACTACTGCTAAGGAATTATGGGATAGTGTGACTCAAATGTATTTTGATTTGGGTAACCAGTCACAAGTGTTCAAGCTGAATCTTAAGTTGGGTGATATACGACAAGGAGTCAACTCAGTTACACAATATTTTCACTCTCTGAAAAGGATGTGGCAAGAACTTGATCTATTTGATACGTATGAAGGGAAGTCCACAGACGACCAAAAACATTATCGAAAAACTGTTGAAGATGGTCGCATTTACAGATTCCTTGCTGGCCTCAATGTTAAGTTTGATGAGGTTAGAGGCAGGGTCCTTGGGAAAAGTACTCTTCCAAATATTAACGATGCTTTTCTGAAGTTCGCAGGGAGGAAAGCCGCAGGAATGTTATGATTGGAAAAAAGGCAATTGACTCAGTTGAAAGTTCTGCATTAGTGATTGAAAATACTGCAATGAAAGCTTCTGATCAATCCAACAAAACTCATTACAAACCTCGTGTCTGCTGTGATCACTACAACAAACTCCGTCATACGAGGGAAACTTGTTGGAAACTACATGGCAAACCTGCAAATTGGAAAAGCTCTAAGCAATTTAAGAGAAATTCCCATCAGCATGCCTCCAATGCGAATATTGTTGATTCCATTTCACTCAAAGAGCAAATTGATCAAATCCAGAAGCTGCTAAAATCCAATTCATCGGGTAATCCTAGTGTTTCCTTGGCACAAACAGGTAATTCCCCTCAAGCTCTCTCGTGTCTAAATTTCTCTCCGTGGATCATCGATTCCGGAGCTACTGATCATTTGACTAGTTTCTCGTGTTTATTTGAATCATACTCCCCTGTCTATTATAAAGAAAAAGTCTGTATTGTCGATGGTAGTTTTACATCTACTGCAGGCAAAGGAACTATTCCCCTAAGTACAAAACTCATACTACGTTTTGTTCTTCATGTTCCTCAACTAGCTTGTAATTTATTATCTGTGATCAAAATATCTAAGGATGCTAACTACCGTGTTATCTTTTGTGAAATCCATTGTCTCTTTCAGGATCAGGACTCGGGGGAGACGATTGGACGTGTTAAGATGATTGATGGTCTCTATTACTTTGATGAAGTTTCAACTAGTCATAAAAAGATTCAAGCCTTGAGTAGTGTCAGTTCTCTTTCTGTTCAAGAAACTATTATGCTTTGGCATCGTAGATTAGAACATCCTAATTTCGTTTATTTGAAATACTTGTTTCCTGATTTATTTAAAGGATTGATTGTTCTATTTTTCAATGCGAAGACTACATTTTTGCCAAACATCATTGATCTACTTTTTCGCCCAAATCTTATAAGTCTTCATCACCTTTTTACTTAATTCATACTGATGTTTGGGGTCCGTCTAAAGTTTTGACTAAAAATGGCAAGCGTTGGTTTGTTACCTTTATCGATGATCACACTCATTTAACTTGGCTTTACTTGCTAACAAAAAAGTCGAATGTAAAAGAGGTTTTTGTTCATTTTTATAAAATGATTGAGACTGAATTTCAAGCTAAAATTCGCATTCTTCACTTTGATAATGGGACTGAATTTTTTAATGAACCACTAACCACCTTTTTACATGATAAGGGCATCATTCATCAAGCTACATGTCGCGATACTCCTCAACAAAATGGTGTTGCTGAATGGAAAAATCGACATTTGCTTGAAGTTGCTCGTGCCCTTATGTTTTCTATGCATGTTCCAAAATTTCTATGGGGGGATGCTGTTCTAACCGTTGCTCACCTAATCAATAGAATTCCTACTAAGGTGTTGAATTTTAAAACTCCTCTGCAGCACCTCAAAGAGTTTTTTCCTACTGCCCGATTGTTTTCAGAGTTACCTTTAAAAGTTTTTGGGTGTACTGCTTTATGTTCATCGAACCCTCCTTTCCCAAATTAAATTGGACCCTTGGGCCATTAAATATGTTTTTCTAGGCTATGTTCCCCTTAAGAAGGCATACAAATGTTTTGACCCCTTGACTAACAAGTATTTTGAGAGTATGAATGTGTCCTTCGTGGAAAATCAATCTTTTTTTAGCCCAACTTCTCTTTAGGGGGAGTCATCTCTCCTTGAAGAGAACTTTTGGGACACTTCACCTCTCCCAAACATCATTAGTTCTGAAATTATGAGCTCTAGTCCTTCGATCCCAAGTGTGGAAAATTCTCCGACAGGGGGAGAAACATTAAAAATAGATTTGACAGGTCGAAATCTTGAACTTCAGTTTTATACTAGAAGAAACATAACTCAAAAGGATAGAAATCAGACAGTCGAGCTAACACAGGACCAATCTGATACTCTAGTGAATGATCTTGAAAATCCGGGTATGTCTCTTAGCCCTTCCTCTCATAATATGTTGCCTGATGTCTCTGATCTTGATATTTCAATTGCCCAGAGAAAAGGTACCCGCCAATGTACAAAATCTCCCATTGCGAACTTTCTCTTCTATCATAGATTGTCTGATAGTCATAGAGCTTTCACATCCAAAATAACCAACCTATTTGTTCCAAGGAATATACAAGAAGCTTTAAATGATTCGAATTGGAAATTAGCAGTGATGGAAGAGATGAACGCGCTAAAACAAAATGGTACGTGGGACATAGTTGATCTACCAGAAGACAAGAAAGTAGTGGGTTGTAAGTGGGTTTTCACGATAAAATGTAATGCTGATGGTAGTATCGAAAGGTACAAGGCCAGATTAATGGCTAAGGGGTTCGCCCAGACCTATGGAATTGATTATCAAGAGACATTTGCCCCTGTAGCTAAAATTAACTCAATGAGAATTTTGCTCTCTATTGCAGTTAATTTTGATTGGCTGTTTTATCAACTTGATGTTAAAAATGCGGTTCTTAATGGAGAACTTGAAGAAGAAGTATTTATGGACTTATCACCTGGTTTTGAAGCATACCTTGGGATTAACAAGGTATGTAAATTAAAAAAATCACTATACAACCTTAAACAATCTCCTAGAGCTTGGTTTGAACGTTTTGGAAAAGCAGTCACAAGCTATGGATTAAGCCAAAGTCAACCCGATCACACTATGTTCTACAAGCATACGGGAAATGACAAGGTTGTTGTTCTGATAGTGTATGTCGATGATATCATACTTACAGGCAATGATGAGACAGGAATGTCTATTGTAAAGGAAAAATTGGCGAATGATTTCAAGATCAAAAACTTAGGATCCTTAAAGTACTTCCTTGGCATGGAGTTTGCTAGGTCTAAAAGTGGTATTCTCGTCAATCAAAGAAAGTATATCCTTGATCTACTCAAAGGGACAGGTTTACTTGGTTGCGGAATTGCAGAAACTCCCATTAAGCAGATCTTAAAATTGGAAGCTACAACAGAAAATGATGTAAAAGAAAAGGGGAAGTACCAGAGACTCGTGGGAAGAAATATACCTCTCTCACACACGTCCCGACATTGCCTTTGTAGTTAGTATGGTAAGTCAGTTCATGCATGTCCCTAGGCCAGCTCATTTTGAAGTTGTCTTTAGAATCCTAAGATATTTGAAAGGTACTCCAAGGAAAGGGATACTCTTCAAAAAAACATGGCCACCTACAGGTTGAAGTTTATACTGATGCTGATTGGGCAGGTAGCATGACAGATAGGAGATCGACTTCTAGGTATTGCTCCTTTGTTGGAGGAAACTTAGTTACTTAGCGTAGCAAAAAACAGAGTGTAAGCAAGAAGTAGTGCTAAAGCAAATCTAGGGCATTGGCCCATGGTATTTGTGAAGACATATGGATAAAAAGGCTGCTGGAAGAATTGAAATTCGCTCAGACAATGCCCATACACATTTACTGTGATAACAAGACCGCAATCTCCATTGCCCATAATCCAGTCCTTCATGACAAAACACATTGAAGTCGATAAACATTTCATAAAAGAAAAGATTGATACAGGAGTGATATGCATTCCCTACCTCCCAACAATAGAACAAATTGCAGATGTATTAACTAAACGTCTTCCTAAGTTGCAATTCAACAAGTTAACAGACAAGCTGGCGATGAGTGATATCTTCAAACCAGCTTGAGGGGGAGTGTTGATTATTTCCTTTTTTGTTTATATTTTCCTTTGTATTTATTGTAAAGATATTTGTTATGTTTATTTTTTCCTTATTTGTAATAGATTTTCTTTTATTTAAGAAAAACCTTTGTCTACCAAAGAAAATGAGAGAAATAAAATATTTTCAGCATATAACAAAAAATACAAATGAAGATATTAACAAAAAAAAAAAAAAAAGGAAATTATCAACAGAAGTTTCTCTTTGACCTGGTTTGTCTTGGTTCAATTAGTGCCTTAGTTTCTTATGGGATTCTCTTTCTAAGTTTTTGTGCTTCTTAGTTGAAGGTTTTTTTCTTATTGGCATGTGTTCTTCGTTATGTGTTTGTCTCCAATATTTGTCTTCTATTTGGAGATCTTGTATTTTGGAAAATTAAAATATATTACCTTTGTAATAAGTTGTGCATGATTAACATATATGCTCCAGCTTAAGGGGAGTATTAGTTTCTGATTGAATCTAAAAGTAAAAGAAAAGAAAACGAGAAAGTTTGAAAGAACCCACTTACTTATAGTTATGACATGTGAAGCTTAGAAAGGAACATAATTTATATAATGTTGGGAATATGAGATTAGTTCAACTTAGTTGCAACGATTGAAACGAATATGAAGCTGACTGAATAATAGCCGCTTTCCTAACTATTTCTAACCACATATATTTGACAATTGATGTCATAAGTAAAAAGTGGGGATGAATATAATGAAGAAATTTAGAAAATGATTAAACAACGGTTATGACATAATAGAAACTTTTCTTACAAAATCTAACCCATAAATAAAAAAGACTAACCTGAGCCGCTAGGGATTTTATAACTTCCTTGGCTGATTTGCATTTTTCAGCTTCATCTGCAGCTATTGCAGTAACATCCATCAATTTCTTTGAGGTTTTCTCGAGTTCGGCTTCAAGATTTTTGGACTTGCAAGTCAGCTCTTGCACCTTCCAATCCATTTCTTGTTAATGCTCAGTAGTGTACTCAAAGCAGAGTTTAAAAAGTAAAACTAAAAACAGCTTATAGTTCATTAACGTGGGTCATGTGACCATGTCTTCAATCATTCACATGCTTTTTTCATGAAGATATTTTTTTTAAATTTTTTTGTCGGAAACGAAAGCTGGATGAAATTGTGCACACACAAAAAATAAATAAATAAAACAAAACAAAACAAAAACAGCCTACAGACAGGGGACGAGAGGGCCGCCTCCAGAGAGGATCTATTGAAGCACAGCCTTATATTGGAGGATTGTACCTAGGTTGTAACTCGATTCCTTTTTTCATGAAGACATTCGACTCCCATATCCAGGTTTATACGCCAGCTTCACTGCATTAAGAGGAACTCTCTCCTGGTTTCAAAGCGGTCAACCCATTCAAAATTATTTATCTTGAAAAAATTCTCTGATTTCTCTAGAACCAAAAATTGGTAAACAGGGTTTTCACTACATTTATCCATAGTAGTTGAGAATTAGGCTTCAAATGCGGACCAACCAAAAGCTGTATGAATTGCCTTTGAAGATTTCACCAAACGCCCATTGTAAGTTAAACAAAGAAAACAACCGCCACCAACAAGACTTGGAAAAACGATTGCTCAAAAAAGAGAAGTTGCAGAACTCGTTTTGAACTTTTGACTTCAACAAGGCTTTATAAAACACCTAAACCATAGGATCATAGACGGCCAAATTCTTAAAAAGGGAGTGCATTGAAAATTTTTGGGAGGACTCCAAAGACCAAATTTTACGAACCGGAAGAGCAACCACTCTTTTATCAGACAAAGACCTTGACAAAAGCTGAAACTCAAAATCTCTTCCCCTTTCAACAGTCAACGAAAAGTAACATTCCATGATAAAGTACCAATATCCCAGTGATCTAAAACCAAACCAGTGGCAAAAAGTGTCATTCTAAATAAGCTCAAAAATCTAGAATTCAAAGGCAACAATCCACAGAACAAGCCAAAAGAAAATTATGTGGCCACTTCCAAGATTAAACAATACTAGATCTTCAACCAAGCTTTGGAGATACTAATCCAATGAGCTACATAGACTTATTTGTCACAACGAAAATATGTACTTGATTTATTTTCTAAGACAAGAAACTAAGAGTCAAACCATGTAGTACTCTATTGGTACCAAATCTACAAATCGCTGAAAAGGAAGAATAATTTAAAGATCCTAAGAGATATAGAAGATTAGTTGAAAAATTATTTTAACGGTAACACGACCAGACATTGCATATTCTGTAAGTATTCTAAGTCAGTTTATGTCTTCTCTTACATCATTGGACTACAGGAGAACAAATTCTATGTTATCTAAAAGTTGCATCTGGACATGAGATCTTATATAAAGATCATGGTCATACAAGAGTGAATGTTTTTCACATGTTGATTGGCATGGATCTAGAAAAGATAGGAGATCAACCTCTGGATATTGTGTTTATGTAGGAGGAAATTTAGTGTCGTGGAAGAGTAAGAAACTTTGTAGTTTCACGGTCGAGTGCTAAGTCATAATATAGAGTCATGGCACAATCTCTGGGTGAAATAGTGTAGATACACCAACTTTTATCCAAGATGGGCTACAATATTGCCATGCCAACTAAATTATGATGTGATAATCAAGCTACAATTCACATTGTGTCCAACCCAGTGTTTCATGAGCAAACTAAACATAAGTGGATTGTCATTTTATTCGTGAAAAAATAAAAGGTTCGTCCAAGGATATGTGAAGATTGGAGAACAATTGGGAGATATTCCTACCAAAGTTGTAAACAAAGCAAAAACTATCTATGCAACAAGTTGGACATGATTGACATATTTTCTCTAGCTTGAGGGGGAGTATTATAGTGTGTATATATATATTTATATTGTCCTTAATAGTAATTGTACATTCCTAGCTTAGAGTTTCTTCATACTCCTAAATAACATATAACATTTTCCAAATACCAAGTATATCATTGGGCGTCATTGACGAGTTCTTTTTGTAATTATTCGTATGGTCATATTTTGTTAGATTGGAGATTCTTCCTCTAGGGTGTTCCCTTTGTGGGTTCTTTTCTTTTTGATGTATGCTCTTGTATTTTTTCATTTTTTTTTTCCCCTCAATGTAAGTTGGTCTTATAGAAAAACAAAAAAAAAAAAAAAAAAAGAAAAAACAAAAAGGTTTACCTGTGCCCTCAAAATAATGATTTCCTGGGTTAAACTATCATTTGCACGCTTAGAATCCTCTGAAATATCTTCAGATGATCGAATCGGGCTTGACATTCCCAATACAGGAGACGTTGCTCGAGAAGCTAATCTGGAAGCAGGAATAGAAACTTATGATACTCTTTAAGAAGCTTTATATGGAGGTATAAATTCTCCGGAAGAATAATAAGCCCCCAATTTAAAATGTCCCATATAAGAAGGTGAACAAAAGACTACTTTGTCACTGTTGTTTTATATTATACCTGGAGTGGATGCTTTCAGCATTATTGACAGCACCAAAAGATGAAAGTCTGGAGAGTGTTGCTTGCAATTTTGGAACCCACGTCTCCTTATCCATAACACCATTAGATTTATGATGCATATTTCCGGTTCTGGCTCTAGAATTTTGTGAAACAGAACTGGATTCCATGGCCTTCTTTAGTTTATTGAAACAATCATCACACACTCGATACGGCTTATTCAAATTTGGGGCTAAAGATGCCTTCAGGGATTTTTTGCTGCTGCATGCTTTGCAGAATACTAAACCACAGTTGTAACAGTTGTGACGCTTCCTTCTGAAACCAAATGGGTTGTGACAACCAGAACATACCGAATGATCAGCACTAGACACCCACTTATGAAGACATATAACAACAGTGAAGTTTGAACCACATGCAACATTTTTCACTTGCTTATCTTTCAGGGCATCTACAATGGTAGGTGTGTTTCTGTGATTGTTGTCTCCATGTCCTAATTGCCCATTTGAGCCCTTTCCCCAAGTATAAACCTCAGTTTTGGAGGTTAATACTGCAACATGATAAGAACCACAGGCGACCTCTTCAACAAAACTGTTGGCAATTTCACCTTCAACACAAGTAGGAAGCTTCCCATCAGCTGTAGCATTTCCTAACTGGCCATAAGCAGTGCTGCCCATTGTATATACCCGTCCTGCTGTTGTTAAAGCAACTGTCAGATCGTGGCCACATGCCACTTGACATATATTTTCTTCAATTAATGCAGCTACACATTCAGGAACTAGTCTAGGCTCATTATCTCCATGTCCAAGGCGGCCTTTGTCTCCGTCGCCCCATGTATAAAGTTTTCCAGATGAAGGGTTAGCTGAAGTACCAGAATCAGAAAGTTCATTAATAGCTTCAACAGCAGCAGCAGTGTGCCAAACACCACAGGCAACTCTTGTCGTTCTAAGCCCTTTCAAAGTATCCACTTCCCGTGGAATATTTGAGGTGATATGATCCCCATGACCCAAGGCTCCGAAAGAACCATCCCCAAATGTGAACAACTGACCAGCTGATGTCACCACAGCTGTATGCCACGCTCCACATGAGATATAAGATACACGAATCCCCTCCATCTGACCACTTACTTTTTGTGGAATCCAATGACTAACTTCGCTACCATGACCAAGTAGACCATAATTATGAGTCCCATCACCCCAAGTATAAAGATCCCCTGAAAGTGTGACTGCACAAGTATGGTACTCTCCACATGCTACTAATTCGACATTCATGCCACTGAGAGTATCAATGATTTTTGGATGTGAAACATCTGCTTCCACACCATGCCCAAGCCTCCCTCCTGACTCCTCACCCCAACTAAAAATCTCACCCTGTCTGGTAACCAGCACAGCATGTCTGCCACCACATGCGATACCGTGAACATCTAGAACAACTGTTGACTCCAATGCCTTGGGTAGCAGAGCATCCAGCTTGGAGTTTAATGAACATTGGCTGCCAACCTTATTCGCGCCACCACCCAACAATCCATCCCCAATACCTTCTCCCCATATATAGACATCTCCCAAGGCATCAAAATCTTCTGGACATGATCCTTGACTTGATGAGCTCACAGCACTTGATAAACTTACTCGAAAACCCTCAGATGCAGAAATTCGGCCATTTGAGTTATCTACAAGCGCAGTTGATAGAGAAGGATTGGCAATTGACTTGGGCTGGTTAGTACCCTTGGAAACTGCAGTGTATGATAGTAGTTCAGAAAATGCTTTCCCTAGTCTGTTCTGTCCAGTATTTTCATAAGAAACCCCATCAGGATCTCCAGGATCCTGTCAACCAGAAGAAGTGAAGATTGTGAATTAGAACTACATAATAAGAATAACAGATAAGAGTAGAGATTAAAATAATTGTAATAATTGTTGTACAGACACATGGTGTAATGGATGGAGAATTCCTTCTCATGCGAGCATGCGGACTATCTGAAGATACACTCTCACATCTTGATTCAACTCTCCACTTGCGGTAGTTTCCTCGAGTGATCAATGCCTTGAGACCAACAAACCAAACTTCAGCTTCATCCTTGTCTTTACATATCTGCCCAGCAGCAATAAAATTAGTTTGTTAAATTTTCATTCAAGTTTCTAAAAGTAACTGCAAAACTTGTTCAATTGTCACGTATACAAAGGTCTTATATAAATGCAAGCATGTGTGCAGAATAACAACTGGATACGAGTTTACATATCTGCCCATCAGCAATAAAATTAGTTTGTTAAATTGTCATTCAAGTTTCTAAAAGTAACTGCAAAACCTCTTCAATTGTCACGTATACAAAGATCTTATATAAATGCAAGCACGTGGGCAAAATAACAACTGGATACAAGAGAATTTTAACATTAGTGGTGAGGCAGTGTCACAAACTTGTCAGGACTATATGTTTAAATGGCATTACAAGATCAAATAGAAATATAAACCTCGAGGGAATAAACACTGTAATCTCTTACCAAATCTAATGATCTATCATTATACAAGAGTGAAAATGACTGATACTCCTTTTCGGGTTGTGGATGCTGCTGGAATATTGCCTGAAAAATAAATACACGCATGCGTCCTCTTAAAATTGAAAAACTAAAAAATGAATATAAGGTTTACAAAACCAGACGAGAAATCCTTAAACGACATTCTGAGTAGATATCTTGAATGCGGACTTTCCCAATGTTTATTACACTTAGGCATTTTGATCAATGTTTTACCGAGATTTTTCTATAATGCAAACCAACTAAAGCTAGTTTTGATATTTTCTTATTAACAAACAATGTCTTTCTAATCAAGGATGTGTATGTAAACTTACAGTACGTTGGCCAGGAATGATCTTTGAAACCAAACTTAATTTAAGCTGTTTCTCATCTTTTCCAGAGTACCATACGAGTAAAGACTCATCCTGTTACATTTGAAAGGAAAAACAAAGGAAAAAGGAAAAAGATATCCTGTAACAGAATTCAAATCCAGTAAAAAGAGAGAAGAAAAGATAATGGCTTTACTTAGTCTGGTCGGAGTCTGGATGGGGAAATATGGATGCCTCAATGCATGAGACTAATAGACAGTTTTGCATTGATTACATTCTTTTCAGTTTGACATTGTACATCATCAACAATTATTAGGTACAAATACTCATCAAAATCTGGAAATAACTTCCATAAGATTGAAATGCAGAAGTAATTACCTTGATCTTTAAAACTGACTCAAAAATGTAAACATGATAATTACTGTAGCAAAATATTACATTTAATAAACTTTATCATTTATTTAAAAGATCTTGCTCAATAATTCCGTGAAAAGTTGTTTACATCAGGTTTCATCCTTAGAGCATGGAGTCATGGACAAATTGAACTATCGGATACTGCAGGACATGAGAAAATAAAATGAGGCTACCTATGCTCTACCAACACTACATGCCATCAAGATTATCCTATCACAGTGCAGAATCAATGAGCTGTAGGAGCAATAGAAGTTTTTTATTTTCAATTGTCTAGAATAATCTGTAACGACCTCTTGTAAATAGCACCAATACAAGTTTTTGAAAATTAAAGGAAAATTTATAAAGATAACAAATATCGTTTAATCTCTTACAGACTACTGGAGAGTGGGGGAAAATCAGGTTTGAATATTTATGCTTTAGATAGTTCAAAAGCCAGAGGGAATACGAAGAAAGAAACGGGAAGATAGCATATTGCCTCCATCATTCATTCTCTGGTCAGTATACGTTTATCTTTTGACATCATTAACCTTCAGTAATATAACTACAGATAATTATCTTCTTCTATTCAAACAATTACTGCTTAAAAACCTGAACTTTCAATTTCAAAAAAAAATAATAATTAGTAATTAATTAATTAACAAAATTCTTACACTTGAAAGCCTGAAAGGGCAGAACTTCGGCTTCCCCCTCCTTCCATATTTAAGTAAATGTGCCCCTTTCTTAAGTGCTGTAATGGCCTATAAAAATCAGAGGGTAAAGTTTGGCGTGAGAAAATGGGTCAACAGATAAGAGAAAAATAATAATGTAAACTTTTTTCTCTTGAGAAAGTTGAAACAAATTCTTCACTGGAACAACTAGAAACATGCAACTGGAAGACCATGACATTTCATATTTGTTTTCAGAAAAACGATGGACGGGCTATATTTTTTCTTTATGACAACGCTATGTCATAGTTTCACGTTAAGAATAATTGTTAATGGCTGCAGCATAACGTCAATTCTCAAGTGGAAATATCTGTCACCAGTAACTTGATTTTAAACTAGTTACTCTACTTGAAACTTCAAAGCAGAAATATCTCCACGCGACAAATGATAATTCATATTTAAAAATCAGAATAGAGTAGTTTAAACAACTGGAAAGGAAAAGTTTGCATCGCCTTCACATTTTTAAGCAGGGCCATATACAGATTCTTTGACGACATTAAATGGGTAAATAAGAACATATGAGGAAAACAAATTAATATAATAAAACCAACCTGCTCGATATCCCTATGGGCGAGACCAACTTTCTGGGTATCGGCCATTCAAGATGCAGAATCAGGCGCTACTCTAGAGCAGACCAAACATCCATTTGAAGAATAAACCCAAATGTAGTATCTCAAAAAACAATCCCTGTTCAAACTTTGCGCCATGAAAAGCATTCTCCTCATCCTCTCGGATGAAAATGCTTGCGAAAAAATTTCCTCACCGCATGAAAAATGCCGTGTAAAATTCAAAATGCGACGAAACTAAACTTCCAACACAATGCTCAAACAGCTCCTCCACTGGTCACTATTCAGCTCAGACACAGCTGAAACCACCCGCGTGTAATCTCTCAAAGGAACCCTAAAATACGCACAGCAAAGAAATCCCGACGAGTCTCTTCGATTATCCGCAGATTATTAGCGGCAGAAGGCCATTTCAACCAAATTACCCCCAATTTCAACCTTGGTGGTTAGAATTCATAAACATTACATTCAACAATGACACATTGATGAGAGCATTGCCGATTAATGAATCTCCACGAGAATGGGCTGCAAAAAGATTGCAAAACAGAGCGTGAAATTAAAAATCAAAGAGATCTGGAGCACCTCGTGGGTTCTTCAATGGCTAGTGAAGGAAAAATCCGGTGGCATTGAGGAATTTTTGACGTGCGCCCTTATACCTGCGCTCTGTATCGTCTGTTTTCTCTCTCTTTTGTCTGTATCGAGTTTTTGTTTTTGGAAGGACGAAGATTTTAACTGTTTTTTCTTTTTCTTTTTTTGATACATAATTTTTTGCTCAATGCCAAACGACTTCTTCTTTATATATATAAATTATATAGTTTTGAATATTTATGTGTCGAATTTGCCATGTCAGCAAAAATGGAATATCTGGGATGTGGCAAATTTTTGTTGTACTTGTTGCACTTTTTGGTATTATTTGTATTAAATGCCTACTACGAGACAAATCGTGTGTCTCGAAGGACGACAACGTAACATTCGCCACGTGTACATCCTTCCAGTTCTTTATTTTGACCACTGTGTTTGACCAACACATTTCCCGCCAATATTTTGTACCGTTTTTATCAGACAAATTTCGACCATGTGGATCACGTTCAGTTTACAAGTTTTTCCCTTTTTTATTTTAGTTCAACAATTTTGAGGGTTTGAGATCTAATTATGGATTTATAACATGGTAGTACTTAAGCTATGCTAAAATTAGTGGAAGTTTTTCGATAACGTGTATTTTGAATTTGGATTAATTTTCTAACTATTTTTAAGAGTGTTTGGTACCAAAATAAAAATTATTTTGAAAAAAGAAAAACTCAAATTAGTTTTGAATTTTTTTTATTTTTAAGAAGTATTTAAAAAGTGGTTGATCGGAAAAATTGTTTTGTTGATTTCAAAAACCAAATAGAGAAAAGAGTGTAACATTCATGTGACAACAACGATAAATTTATTTGATGGGAGAAGAATGTGGCCCGCAAAATAGTAAAATTTGTGTAGCGGTGTGGTGCTTTGCCACACATGCTTCAATGTTCAACTAAAAGAGTAGATCAAGGCAGCAAGGTATTAGTATTTGAGTGGAAAATGAATTTACTTCTTCATAGAGCTATCATGATGTATTTATAAAAAATGGTTAACCTAGGTTGGGATCAAGATATTCACTTTGGAATAACTCTTCAACTTACCGAACCAAAGGGTGTGCCCTGTTTGGCATTTCATTTGGTTAACCTAGGGCAATGTTTTGGGTCGAGGCATGCGTGAGACATGCCCCATTAGCTATTTCGTTAAGCTCAACCAAGACCTTGGTGATACATGCAAACACAAGCGTCAAGTAATAGTAAAGAAAATAGTCAGAGACTAAATATCGTCCTCAGGAGATCGGTTATTCAATTCTTTTAGCTATTAGACAATCTAGCCAATTTTATCTAGAAAGTTGAACTTGATGATTTTTAAACTAATAGGTAAACAACCAATTTAGGGAAAAACTTCAGCTAAGGACATCCTAGGGTAACGACTTCATTTAATAGATTCATAGATTCAAGAGGTTACACATTCAACTGATTAATTCACTAACATAGGCCTAGAAGTCTTAATGTAATGTATCCTCTCTCAAACTCAACCATTTCTCACAAATAATTATCAATACAATCTCTTACAATTGATTATGCATGGCATTAGGAATCTTCATGTTCAACCTCTATTGTTTTCCTATCACTCTCATGCATAATTCAATAATAATTAAACATGTGATTTCGAGCCTAAAACCCTCTTTGAGCAAGATAATAAACCCCAAATAAGTAAAATTGTGATCAAACAAAAGCACACACATTAAAATGCAAAAGTAATTATCTGCAAATTTGTGAAATAACTAATTGAATTCGATCAATCATGAAAACATAAAACATATTGGAAATGTTGTACAAGAATTAAAGAGAATTAATAAGGGAAAAAGAGAAAGTTACCCGTCAATACACTCCGTTGTTGGGGCTACATCAAACGTCAAGCTCAAAACTCTTGTCCTTGAGCTCCTTATCACTCTCTGATCAATCCCAACATCAAAACCCTCTAAAACTCCTATTATTGAACCTCTCTCAGCTTTTGTAACTTTAAAATCAAATTCCCCGAATACCTAGGTTAGAACTTTAATTTGAAAATCACGCCAATGTCGGGACGCTACTCTATATTTTCCCCTGCTCTACATTTTTCCCATTTTCTAAGACATTGTTTGAACTTTGGAGTGCGTGACTCTGTTCCCCTCTAATTATTCTCAAGTTTAGAGCGTCAAGCAATGCTATTTTGAGCATTGCAATGCTTTGGGAAGGCCTATTTTAGCTCCATTTTACCTCTTTTGATGCCTCATACTCATTTTCACCTCACTCAGGCTTGTTTCTTCTAATCCTCATTCAAATTCTTCAATTTTTTTTTTTTGTCATGTTGCTTCTATTCCTGTCCTATGTTGATTATACTTTTTGTCCAATATCACTCATAACATTAGCCTCCACTTCTAGGTTTGCCTTGCGGTTTGACGTTAAAGTAAATTTACAAGTTGCTTGTTTCTGTCTAAGATTGTATGTTGTAAAGAAGAAGGGAATTTGTGTGTAACTATTTTGATAGGACGAGAAATAAATTCAAAGGCTTTGTTTTGGATATAATCAAAATAATATAGGAAACTATAAATTAATTACTATGACTCTATTAATATCTATTTGATTTTCGATTTTTAATTTTTTATTTAATGCACTGTTCGATAACCATTTGATTTTTTTTCTTTTTTGTTTTTGGTTTTCAGTTTTTATAAAACAAAAAACCAAAAACATGTTTGGAAATTGTTTTTGGTTTTTTGGTTTCTAAAAATTGAAAACAAAAACCATGTCTCATAATTGTGCTTTGGTTTTCTATTTCTAAAAAATGATGACTTTTTAGTTTCTAAACCAGAATACAATCGTAGTAGACCTCAAATATTTGTAAGTCTTGAGGAAATTCAAGAAATTCATCAAGAGGCAACCTTTGATTGAAAGAGAGAAGACCAACCCATCTGTGGAGCGGATGTCAGTGAGTGTGATATTTTTCTATTGGTTGTCTTATTGGAAAACGACAACATCAATGATAATATAGCAAAGTATTGCATCCAAATGTAACAATAGAAGAGGTTGGGAATGCCACCGGGGTTGAGACTTATGTGAACGAGAATGTGATGATAGAAGAGGCTGGAACATACGTCGTGTTGAGACTTTTGTAAATATGTCGCAGCCAACCCTAATTGTGTTTAGGGAGTGGTCCTTATATTGTGAATGAAGAACAACTAACTCTAATTTTGTCAAATGATTTTGGTCATTCTGTTGGGGATGTGTTTCGCCAAAATCGAGCCAATGTATCATCTAGTAGTAATGCTAGAACGGAGGACTTGATCATGCAATCACATTGTTCCTCAGGTTAATGGATATTGTCGAAGTAGGCCAAATTTTCTTCTTTAAGAATGATGTGAAGATGAGGTTAGCAATGTTGGCCATTGAGAACAATTTTGAGTTGTAGGTTAAGAAATCGAACAAAAAAATTGTACAATGTTTGATGTATACACCCAACTTGTAAGTGGGTTGTTCGAGCAAGTAAAATGGATGGATGTGATATTTTCAAGATAACAAAGTACACACCCGAACACACATGCTTGATTGAAGTCTTGAATCATGACCACAAGCAAGCCTGCGAATTCGTTATTGGTTAGTTAATCAAGGACAAGATTGGCCTTGGTCGGGCAGACAAACCGCACCATATTATCAAAGATAAACAACATCAGTATAGTGCTAATATTAGTTATGACAAGGAATGATGTGTGAGAAAAACTGCTTTCGCTCTTGCAAGGGATACACTAGAGAAATCACATGTCGTCTTGCATGCTTACATGATACTTGATGGTTTACACATATTCAAGGATGGTTCCTTGCATTAACTGGACTTATATAAATTGAACATACAATACTAGACTACTCAATCCTCATTCCTCGCTACATGAAGTTTTTATATAAATAAATTTACTCCAGCCCATATATTGAATATTCATTAAATATACATTATGCCCACATATTGAATATTTCTTAAATATGCATTATGCCCACGTTTTCTCATATAAAAATCACAAATTCATAAATTGAACTACAAAGTATACCAAATGTACATGGAAAATATACAAAGTATAAAAGATTTACCTAGAAAGACCTAGTAAAAAATTCATCGGCCCACAATTTGACACCATATTGCAGCCTAAATTCTAACATTCTACTTTGCTGCCAGTTATCGCTAAGGTCACTAAGTATTCAAAGAACTTGAGGCAAAAGATATTACAGTCCAACGAACCTTATGCTTGTAGTTTGCCACAATCAATATAGCTCAAATTCCAAAGGCTAGGTTAAAGGTCCGACTTTGAGGCATAAAGATTGCAGAACTGTGCCAAAGAGGGAATAGTGTTTGTTACCTAGGGGTGATAAGAATGATATAAAATCTCTAGATGAGATGTACGTCGGGAACAAGTCATACAGAAGAATGCACCCAATGTTTACATCTATCAACAGCATAATCCAGTGTTGTTTGTAGTTGAGTGGGTTGTAGACGTAGTCGACATCTGACCATCCCGGCTGGTGATTCGGTTCCAATCGCAACACAAAGTCCATATACATGTTGATAACTTGTAGAAATACAAGTTATTATAGTCACTATTTGATTTAATTAGAGTAACTTTGGAGCTAAACGCATGATTTTGGTAGTTGAATGATGTAAAATGTATCACTATGCGTTGGTGCTATTTACAAAAGAAAATACCTGAAAAACTATGAGCTTTTCTGTTCCTAACGCAGGGTTAAGAAGAAAAGAAGCACAAACAACCAAGTACTAAGAGACAAAGCTGCTGCGAGAACAAGTGGAAACCCATGCGTCGAGACTATGCGTTGAGACCATGCGTCGAGAAAAAGTAGATACAGACGCATGGCCAAAAGGCTGTCATGTCATTATGAAAAAGGACAACACTTTATTAGATCATGGCAGAACCAATGGGCCGACAATGTAAAAAGTCTACACAGTCGGGCAGGGAATTTAATGCAAAGGTGTCAGGTCATCATGAGTATCAACTTTTCAACGCCTATAAATAGCCCAAAGCTTCTCCATCCAAAGGGAGGATAAAGAGAGACGAGTTCAAAGAGGCGAAAGCTCTGCACAATTTCTCCCTCACCATAACCATCCTCCATTTCGAGCTCTTCTGAGAGCTTTCAGAGTCGTCTCCCAGAGAGTGAGAACCTCCACCATATGAAATTTATGTATCAGATAGCAACCATCTCAAGCCTCCATGAAGCAAGACGTTGCCAGTGGCAGCTTGACGCCTTCCATTTTTGTTTTATCTCCATTTCCCTCCTTCTTACTTATGTCTTGTTAATGACATTCGAGAAAATAGTTTATTTTCTTAATATGAGTTTGATTGATGCTTATCTTCCATCTATTTCCATATTAAATACCTTACACCATGTTGTTTGAATGCTAAAGAGTTAGATGTTAGAAGTTAGTTTTTCTTAAGCAATATTAAGTATGTTACATCTTGATTAATGCATATCATTAGCTTGCATAACTTTGTCTGACAAACAAAAGTAGTAAGCATGACTGTCTAGCTTGAGAGAGTGGATGGTTAATCTTTAGCATCTATGAAGACTAGATGAGGTGCAGAGATGTAGTTCATCTTTTGCCAACGCAAACTTACCATGCGTCTTAGAGATAAGACTAATGTGGCGTCGAAACATCTAGAGATGGATTCACAAACACAATTTGTAGGTATGTAATTGTACTTAGACAGCTTAGGTAACAACTAGCTCCTGCGTTAACTCTACTTTTATCGCATGGTTCCATTCATTCTCAACGCATGCTATCTGACACTAAATGACATTTGACTAACCATCGCCGCGTCCACCTCATTGTTAGTTGTAGGAAATTGATTCATTCTTTATGTATAGTTTTAAACACATACAACCAACAGATGCACATATTACATGTACAGTTCACCACATAGTCAAGCATCTAATCTCAACGCCTAGTTATTACAAATCCCTACGTTCGACCCTGGACTCACCAGGAAACCTATAAGAACTTATACTTGGGCTTTTTATAGGAGAACTTGCTTAATCATGATCATACTTGAGTAATTCTCGACGCATCCTTGTACTGAAATTATAATATCTATTTTTGTGCAACAGACTATGAAACTCGAATTAAATTGAATATAGAAATTTTAACGAACACATGTCCTCTCTCTCCCATACTACGCAGCTTCTTCCTTCGTTTTGCGATGTAGGGCGTGGAACAAACTATTTAGAGCGTGTATGTTCAGATGACTTTGCAAAATAGGGAACATTAGGATATATCAATCATGCAAAATCAAACAATAAAAGTTTACTTATCAAGCATACATACCAGTATGTCATAGGGCAATGTCGTGAATCAATGTGCACATATCTCTAGTCGACTAATACACTTCCTCTGAAGAAACATGAATATGGAATCGAGAACCTGTAATTTGCACAATGATCAAATGTATGGAAAAATAACAAAAAATGTACACAAAATTAATAAATGTTAAAAGTTAGATAACTTACATCATCTTCAACCCATTCATTATCCCATGTTAACTCTCGAAACATCTCTTTCATTGTGCAACCCCTGCTGAAAGAGGGCACCTTTACCTATCCAGTGAGGACCTATATCCACGTCGGTCAACCAAACCATGAACTCATTCACGATATCCTCAGGCACTCAATGGGCCAGATCGTAAGGGACAAGGTCAGGCCTATTAGTCGGACATTCACTTGGTTGAATGTACTTTTGCCTCTTCCCCGTCACCTTCACCGTCTCTACTGGAGGGGTGTACAATTTTGGCAACTTCCTCTTCCTATCTGTTCATCTTCGTTCTTCCTCAACCTTAACCATAGGCTTATCCTTTGGCTCAACCTTCACCTTAGGCTTAATATTGACCATAGTCTCGTCCTTCACCGTAGGCTCGCCCTTCACCCTAAGTTTCAACTTCTTGGATGGTTGTGGGAATGGAAGCAACTTAGGATGTTGTATGGTCGATGAGGGCAAAGGTGGTACCATGAAAGCCAGAGCGAGAGGCTTAGTGGATACTAGAGGAAGAGGGAGCGTGGTAGGTGCTGGAACGATGGGCTCAATGAGGATCAAGGGGAAAGGCTCGATGGGAAGGATGTGGTAAATGGTCTTGGTGGGGTCAATAGGTGTTTGAAGGATAGGATCAATGGGCTTGGTAGGGAGTGAGTCAATTAGGAGTGATAGTCAGTTCGATTTTCTCAGTTTTGGTGCCAACCAAGAACCAATGGTCTAAAGTAGTGAGTCAAACCAATGCCCAATAAAGGACAAAACCGATGGTTTAATGTTTTGTTGGTTTGGATTAATGTTAGTTTAGATTTTGGTTTTGGGACCAATTGGGTCTTTTTTTCTCAAATTTATTTTGCCTTTTCTCATATTAGAATTTCGCTATTCTTATTGGTAACTTTTGTCTTTTTTTTTTTTTTTTCCTTTTAGATAACAATTGAGTCTTCTTTTTTTTATTCTCAATAATAAATATAAATGCATCATAATAATTAAAATACTAAAAGTACAAGTAATAATTGAATCCATCGTCATCCAATATAATAAGATACTTAAAGTTTCAAGTAATACATTATTCATCCAACATAATAAAATACTAAAAATAGTGATAAATAGAAGTCCAAACTCCAAATCCTTCCATGATGCATCTTAGACATAGACAAGTCAACCCTACAAAAAATAAGTAAATTAAATTAAAATAAAATTCAACAATAAACAATTAAGGAGGAAAAACTAACATATTAAAAATGAGAAGATTAGAAAAATGTGTACTAAGTCATCTCCAATTCTCTTTCAATCATCAATGGTAGTAATTCTACTTCTTGTTGGTTGATAATCTACAAAATTAAAGTGAATAAGAATATAATAATATGAAATTAGTATTAAAATGAGTGAATAACAATAACTAAAACATTATACCTTTTGCAACCATTGCTATTTCATCAAGTGCACCTTCGACAATTTCTTCCATGTCACTAATAGGTGATGAACGAATTCAAATTTGTAAGCAAATGAAAGTTTCAATTGTTGTTGGAGATAGAGTACTACGAGATGGATCGAGTGTCCTACCTCCAATAGAGAAAGAAGACTCTGAGGCTATGGTAGAGAGTGGAATTGCCAAAATATCTTTAGCCATTTTCTAAAGCAACGTATATTTCTAAGAGTTTTGCTTCCACCTATCCAAAAGATCAAAAATCTCATCATCACCCGTCTCACATGACTTAGAAAAATACCTATCCAATTCAAACTTACTTTCTGCATCATCAGTTGCATCTAAAAATTCAGTAAAATTTGGAGTTACATCCATTACCTCATCATCTTTGTTTTTAGCTACAACAATCACATTGTCTTTCAAAGTTTTTTCTATAGCTTTTCTATGTCCATCATCTTCTGTATAAACAAGTTTGTAGTCTTTAAAGATATGTTGTGTCACACTCTACATTTTCTTTCTAAGTTCAACAATAGCAATTAGATTATCATCCCCAAAGTATTTATAAAGGGAAAATAAAACAAACTTAAGCTTATAATGGGGATTAGGCACATTGGCAATATACAAAAGAAAGTTTGTCCTATCATCATTCCCCCAATACTTTCCATACTCTTCATGATGCTTTTTGTCTTAGCAGTCAACAAAGCATTACTAGAGGTTAAATATACTTGAAGTTGTTTTTGAATCAAACAGATTTCATGAAAATATCTATGTGATGTTAATGATGAACTTGAAATCCTCAATATCATATCACGAAAGATCTGTAAGAACTTTATAAACACACGAGTATTGTCCCAATCTTCACTCATTGGGGGCCCTTTCTTTTTATCTTTTACGCTCTCACCGCCACTACTAGTAAGTTCTACAGTACATTGTTCATCCTCAACCTCTAGCCTGTCAAATGCTTTTTGAAAGTTCTCTACAACATTAAGCATAGTATATGTAGAATTCCACCTTGTTGGAACATCTAAAGAAACAGAGTTATTGTATAGAAACTTTTCATTCTTCACACAACTTTTAAATGTGATCAATTGAGAAGGTGAAGATCTTACATATCTTACAACATTTTGAATCCTTACAATTGATTCATGAAGTTCCTTCGACTCGTCAGTAACTACAAGGTTGAGAATATGCACAAAACATCTAACATGCATAAATTCTCCCTTCAAAATATCTCCATTTCAATTCTTCACTTTTCTAGCTAAATACATGTAATGACCTGACTCCCTAGGACCCAAGTCAGATCGTCACTCATGCATGCGTTAACTTAACCTATACCTTCTAGTAGCAAATAATCTTAAAATACACATAAAGCATAAAAATCTTTCAGGATTTGATAATTCTTAAGAAAACATTCAGGTAGGCACCTCAAAAGGAATCTCAAAACATTCATATTCAAAAAAAAATTTAACACCAGAATCGTCAAGGTCATCACATGTTTTCAAAACAAAAGTGAATCAAAATACTAGAACAACTAGAAATTCATGCAGTCCATGTGGAAGCTCTAGCCTAGTCCCCATTAGTCGTTCAAGGTTTCTTCCCATCGTACGCCAGAGTATCCTTTCCTTTTCCTGAAAAGAAAAACATAATAAAGGAGTGAGTATAAAATACTCAATAAGCAACCCTACTATTGGGATCAAGCTAAACACCCATAATCAAAAGTGCACAAGCCTAAGTATCATACAGATCTGTTTTAAACTGTCATGACCATATAGTGAACGATTTAGCCCATCCTAGCACACAATTAGTGGCCTGAGGGCTCACAAACATAGTAGGGCACTCGTCGATTCTCAATAACATAGCAGGAAACCCGTCGGTCTTCTAAACGTAGCAAGAAACTCGTCGATCTCTGAATCATAGCAAGAAACCCATTGGTCTCCGAAACATAACAGGAAACCCGTCGGTCTCCAAAACATAGCAGCACTAGGAGGGCAATCGTCACATTATTTAGAACATAACAAGCTCTCAATGAAATTCAACTTAGATCTCCCTACATAACCTCGGAGCTTCACAGAATTATATCATTCATAAGCTAAGATCAGTCTCGTGCTAGTGTAAATTTCATGCTAACATTAGTATCATGCCAGAATCAATTCTCATACTAGTATCAGTCTCACGCTATCATCAACACATACAAGAACACAATTAGTCATAATCGACCTTTACAATTTATCCAACCAAACAATCAAACAGCTAACTAATTTGCTTGGCACATGGGTAAAATTTTCAGTAGTAAGATTACTTGCACCAAGTCTAAATAACGATCACTAAGCCTCCCTTTAAATTAGTAAGACTCGCCACACACGTCCTAATCATAAAACATAACACATTAAAAAATTCTTACAGCTCTTGGGTGCAACAATTCAACTAAAACCTAAAGAAACACAAAAATGGTGGGTAAACAAGTTTCAATCGAAAAGCCTATACCAAACACCAAGATCCTCGACGGCAACCACAACCAGCAAGACTAACTGACCAAAGAGCGAAACCACCTGCTCGACCATGAGCGAGATTAGGGAGACACGCGACAAGCGAGACTTACGAGAGAAACGAGACTAGGGAAAGGAGCGACACTAACGAGAGGAGCAAGACTAACGAGAGGAGCGAGACTAACGAACACAACGCTGCGCGAGACCAGCGAAACCAACTGAAGACAAGACCTCGGATTAGTATAACTTAGCGATTTAGCAAGACTTCCAACTAACAAGACTTACGTAACAAAACTTACAGTTGTGCGAGTGAGACCAGTAGAATTGAGCGATACTAGCACGATCGGCGACAAGCGACACTCACAACCACAAGCGAAACCTATAGTTGGTGAGCGAGTTTCATTAATTTGAGCGACACCTGCTATCGGTGAGCGAGATTTCACAAAATCAGCGAGCAATACTATTAGATGTCGAGCGATACTATCGAAATGGTGAGCGAGACTCAATAGGTTTGCAACTAGGGAGAGATCAACCGATCGGAAATCGGAAGCAATGACGCACGAGACTTGCTCAAATGGCGAGATTATCCACTTGAATCGAATTCCTTGTACGAAGCACTGAGGCAACAACATCCAAATCGAAAAAGAAAAAAAGAATGCAGATGAAAAAGGAGATGTAAAGCTCGGGGAGGAGGAAGAAGAGAGAGAAGTTTTTTTTTTTTTTTTTTTTTTTTTTTTTTTTAAGGCAAAAATCCCAAAACCCTAAACCCTATTTGACACAATAAATTCCTCCACCAAAATTTCCACAATCCCTACAATCCCTCTTAATTTCTAAATCTTTTTCAACTAAAAAAAAGTCCCACCAACCAACTTATATCCAAATTATAAATTTGGAATACTTAATTTAAACGGGGTCACTAAATTACCAACAATTACATTTCTTAACCTCAAAATTTGAAATAAGATCTCAAATAATTTTAAGATAATTGAATTAACCAAAAAGAAAATTACCTAAAAAATTTAGGTTATCACAATACAAAACAACCCCATCATTAGAGCTTGCATTGTCCACAATCACAATAAGAATTCTTTCAATCTCCCAATCTAACATGTATTTCTCTAAACATTTTCCAATTGTATTTCCTCTATGATTGGCAACTAAACAAAAGTTTAATATTCATTTGTGCATTCCCAATCATCACCAATAAAATGTGCAGTAACAACCATATAATTCAAATTTTGAATTGTTGTTCATGTATCAGTTGTTAAGCACAAAGGATTATGTTTTGTCAAGGTTCTCTTCAAATCTTTCTTTTCACTCAAATAAAGATTTCAAACATCTTTAGCAATTATCAAACAGCCAGGCAAAACAAATTTTGGTTGTAGTGTATTACTATAGTCTCAAAATCCTTTGACCTCTGCACTTTTAAATGGTAACTCTTCCTTCACAATCAACTTGGAAAGCATCATCCTACGTTTTTCTTGAGAGAATGTAGTTACAATTAAATTTGAACTCCCTTCTTCCTCTTTAGATTGAACATAAGTTAATTTTTTTTTTTTTTTTTGTTGATTGTCATTCACTCTTCCAGAATACTTTTTACACTTCAACTTTATGTGTTTCAACAAGTTTGTGGCACCATTTTTTTTGCTATCACATGCATAAATTATCCCACAATGTTTACATGATGCTCTAGGATTAGATGTCGTACCAATTTTGTTAAAATGTTCCATGCACACTTGAAGTTTTGGTTGTTCTAGCCTTCTTAATCTTCCTTGGAAATTGAACGGTTGGTGATTCCCCAATGACCCCTTTCACATCCTGATTTTTGTAAGTTTCAACATCGATAGAAGGTTACAGTTCCATTTTCTTTTCCTATTCATCCAAATACAAAATCATAATTGAATCTTTAATACTTACGACATAATTAAGTTAGTTTTAGAAGCAAAATGACAAAGAAGCTGCATACCACATATATAAGTAGAAAGTAAGGAAGGTGGAAAAAAAAAAAAAAAAAAAACTAGTTCTGTGAGCTTCGAAAGAATGATGAAATTAATACATTTTGTTCACACTATATTCTATTAACTTGTAAATTATTCACAAATTTAATTATAAATTTTTTTTCAAACATAGCTCCAAAACAAAGTCAAATCTAGCCCTCCAACCAAGAAGTCATGAAAAAGTCCAATTTCATTATCGAAATTGCTAAATTCAATTTACTAGGAAAATATTCATTGGCCATAATTGTGTTCATGTAGCTACAAAAATGCATGCACAATCTTTAGAGACAAAAAGCAATAATACATGTGATAATTAATTTTTTAAAAAAAAAAGATTAAAAAAAGTGGAAGAGTAGTAAAGTATTTACTAAAGTTGTTGAAGTTGAACCTTATTGGGAAAGGTTAAAATTGGCTGTGACAGGTGAATAAAATTGGTTGTGAGACGTGAGTGCAGAAAAGTTTGAGGTTGCTAAAGTGGTAGTGAATAGAGAGAGAATTAAAGCGGCTGAAGGAGTTTGGTTAAGTCACGCGTTGTTATTGGGCGAATGAAAAACATTAGAGACTAGGGTTATATTCTTTTAAGGGTATAAACTTTCGGTTTGGTTCAATTTTGACTAGTTTTTTAAATAAAAAGTCAAACCTAACTAATAATTTTTTGTTTTCTCTAAATACAAATCAGTATGTCCAATTTTAACCAGACTAAACCAGTGGATCGGTTTTTTGATTTTTTGGATTTTTGTATCACCCCTAGAAACGGTGGGAGGTAGGGGGAATGGGGTCAATGGTGAAAGGGTTGAAATCCCTAACACAGCGGAAGTAATACATAACCAAATTCGAAATAAATTGGGATTTTGACATACATCAGTGAGAAAAAATTACAGAAAACCTACTATATTAATTCAAGGTTAAGCATGGTTTAGAGATAGAAGCTTACATTCGTTGTCGACTTTGAACACCACCACCATGAACCTCTCCTATTTTCTGAGTGATGAGATAAAGGATTGTGGATCCTTGATAAAAAGGGAGACAACTAAAGAGAATTCTTTATTTCAGAGAAAAACCTTACCGATTTCTTTTGCAGACCTATTTCAAGAGAGAGAGTAGAAGACATGGGATTAAACCACGTAAAGTGTAACTCCCACGTATTGGAGTTACCTTATTAATTAATTAATTATTTATTTAATTTAATAATTAAATAATAATTAATAATTAATTAAATCTAATTTAATTAATTATTTCATTTAAATCATATTTAAATGAACATCTCCCATATAACCTATAGTTTTAATTCATTTAATTTAATTAAATCAATTTTAATTAAAATAAATTAAGAAGATTAATTCTTTAATTAATTAATTTTTAAATTAAATATTTAATATTTAATTTAACCTACATTTGAATCATATTCAATTGTTATTCTCTCATAACTTATAGTTTTAATGTGCATCTAATACACATTAATTTTAACCT
Organism: Citrullus mucosospermus; assembly: GCA_030954485.1. NCBI lineage: Eukaryota > Viridiplantae > Streptophyta > Magnoliopsida > Cucurbitales > Cucurbitaceae > Citrullus > Citrullus mucosospermus. The sequence continues at coordinate 8,114,519 of CM062065.1, forward strand.
ATAGTTTTAATTTAAATCTAATTGATATTAATATTTAAACTCCTTCAAATATTTAATTCTCTCAAAAATTAGTTTTGTATCATATCCAAAATTAAACTCATATTATAAAGTTCAAAATAAACTTTATATGTATCATCATACATTATATTATTTCCCTAAGTAAATTTGAACATTTCAAATTTCATTCAAGACACAAATACCTCAATACTCTTTACGAGGTAGGAAGGGGACTTAATAGACCTATAGATCAAAAGCTCCAACTATATGAGATTAATCGGCTAAACTCATTAACCCAATATTCGTTAATTGTGGGTACACTTCACTAAAGACCCACAACTGCACTCTTCTCACAGTAGATATATTTCTATGTCCATGGATATAGACCAATAATAGCAAATTAGTCTTTCACAAGTGTTCGTAACACCAGCTGGGTCAAATTACCGTTTTACCCCTGGGTTACTTCTAAATCCTTAAGTACCAGGCACCTCTAATGAACAACATGTTGATGGTCCAACCATTAAACAGAAACCCCTCTTGGACCAATGAGAGGGTAGGGCCCTTTGTTCAAGTCACAGAGACACCACTTAAGGGAACACTTGTCTGCTTACCCTAAAGATGGGAATGAGTGAATTCCATCTTGTATAATTATGTCCCCAACTCCCCACTCGGTCTTGTCTCCAAGATGGTAGACATATTAAGTCGGCAAACGGCCACTCTCACACATACAAATCAAAGAACAATCCCTCATGGACAGGAGTTCATAATATACTCAAGATTAAGACTAAGTTGCCTAGGTCATCTGAAATAGAAACCTAACTAGTCAACAGAGTTACATCTAGTGATTACTATTTCGATCATGCAAACTCATTGCATAGGATACCTCCATCTGCATGTCACCTGCACGAACGCGTTAGATCATTGCTTTTGTATCAAATACAAAGTGGGTCGTATCCATAGTATCATTAAGATAAGGTACCCAGCCTTATCCCTACACTATAGAGCCTTTAGACTGTATCTTGAACATTGATCTTCGTATGTCCCCACATACAATTTAAGACTCCTAAAATAGCCTAGGTGTTAGTTTATTGAATTTAGGGCTATTAAGACAAAACAAACAAAAACAATCAATAACGCTTATTGAAGTAACACATCAAATAACTATTTATTAATGACAGTAAAATAATTACATTTACAATCTACGAGTTTTAGGGCATAAAACCCAACAAGTGGGAAGTGGGAAGTGGGAAGTGGACCGGTGGGAGGTAGGGGGATGGGCTCGCTTGTTATGTGGAGTGAATGACAAGGTAAATACTAGCGTGGTGATAATGTGTTGGGGTTTGTGCCCTAAAGCCTCGCAATTAGTTAGTTGATTAATTTTATTATTAAATTATCCATTACCAATAAAAATCCAAGGTTACTATATGTAGTCTTGAACAGCACTAGTTGACATACAGATGAATCATGTTTAAGGAATAACCTAAACGTCTATAGTATATGGATAAGGTTGGGTGCCTTATCTTGGTGATACTATGGATACAACCCACTTTATAATACTTACAAACGGTTTGATCCAAACCGTTCACATAGAGACATGTGAGTGGGGGTATCCTATACAAAGAGTTTGTATAAGACCAAACTGTGAAATAATTAATCTCTCTGTGTAAATCGGTTAATTGATAAGATTAATATTTCATAACATGATCACGTGCGATTCAATCTTAATCTAGAGTGATTTATGAACTTCTGTCTGTGAGGTTAGTCTTTTCATTTGCACGAGTGAGAGTGACCCAAGGTGCCGACTCAATAAACCTACCATTTTGGGGACTTGACTAGATGGGGAGCTGGGAACATAAACAAGATAGAACTCACTCCTTCCCCTATAGGGTAAGTAGATGAGTAGTTCCCTTAAGTGTTGATTTCGGGGCTTGAACAAGGAGTCCCACCGTCTCATTGGCTTGAGAGAGACTTAGTTTATGGTTGGACTATAAACAAAATGTTCATTAGAGGAATCAATGGTACTTAAGGAAAAGAAGTAATTATAGGGGTAAAATGGACATTTAATCCAGCTGTAATTATGAACAACTCGTGAATGATCAACTTTGTTATATTGATTATATCCATGGACACAATTTGTCCTACAGTACATAAGAGTTCAACTTTGAGTCTATAGTGGTTTGTTCTGTAATTAATGAATGAAGGTTAATTTAATTAAAGAATTTAATTGATTAATTTTAAATAATGGAGCTTATAATCTGTAGATCCATAAGGTCCCCTTGCTTGCTCACCACCGACCAACAAGGATCAAATATGTTGAAAGAAAAATTTGAAATATTCAGAGTTATGCGGGAAAATACTAATTGTATTTAATCATGTTTTTATTATAAAGTTAATTTGAATTAGATTCAAATTATAACTTTATAATATGGAAAATTAATATATTTGAATGAGATTCAAATAAATAAATTATTTAATTTGAATAAAATTCAAATTAAATAGATTATGGGAGAATTAACTAATTTGAATAAGATTCAAATTAAAGAGAATTTGTAGAAAATAAATATTTAAATATGATTTAAATATTTACAACCCTTTTAATATGAGATATTAAATGCGTAAATATTTTAATATTCGATATTATTAAATATTTAATTTAAAGTCTCTACACATGGATTATCTTAATATGATTAGGAGTGAGCTTGTAGAAAAAAGGCCCTAGGGAGCCCTCATGGAACACAATCTCTACAATCACAGAGAATTCCCTCCCAAGAAAATTCTCCCAATTTTAGTGAAAGGTTCTCTAAAACTTCTTCTTCCCCCTTCCCTCTCATATTTCAAGAGCAGTTCTCACAAGTCGAATCCTTGTCAGAGTCATAGCGAGGAAGATCTTATGGAAAAGGAAGACTTTAAGGAGAAAACTACCGGTTCGAGAAGAAGATTTTCCTGCAGTTATGGATCAGCAAAGGTATGATGCTTAACCTTCTCTTCGTTTTTGTATTTTTAGTTCTTTCAAGAAATGAAAGTGAAAGAACGTGATCACACGTTTTTGCCGGGATTTCAGAATGGACTCAGTTGGGAGTGGCGGAATAGGCTCGGTGGGTATTGGGTCAGTAGGGAATGGAGGATTGGACTCGATGGGGTGTGGATGAATAGACTTAGTGGGTCTTGGAGGAATGGTCTCAGTGTGTTCTAGCTCAATGGTATGTGCCTCAGTGGACTCCATATGCTCTAGCTTAATGGGCTCCACATGTTTTGTCACATCCCACCCTGAACTACCCTCCCGTAGCTCGAGACGAAGTGTTGAGGACAGAAGTTACCGACTACCCTGTCGCATAAACCACTGTCAACCTCATCTTATTTCCTTTAAAATCCTTCTTAGGACGGTAATACCATTAACACGCTCTTGACAAACCTCGACTTCGATCGACAACGGGAATTGTCATGCTACCTGAAAATAGAAAACATATAAAAGAATGAGCTAATGGCTCAGTGAGTAACAGTTTTTTATAAATAACTTATTCTAACTGTGAAACTGGTCAATCTAAATAATATCGATTCTAAACATGTTAATTTCTACTCAAACACCATTATTAGGTTTTGCATGCTTATTTCTGGAAAATACTCAAAGATCTTATTCATTTCTAATCATTTTCTTTAGTTGAGGCGGAGCATTGCTTCTACGCTTCTCAACGTCAAATTCATTCCTTATCTTTTCCTTAGTTGAGGCGCTAACGCTACTCAACGTCGATTATCCTTAGCTGTGTAGAGAAATCTCAACACATCAGCGTCGTATATATACATTCTTCTATGTGCACATAGATATTATAACCCGGGCTACCCATATGCCTTCCTTTTATCCTTGAGCATTGGGTCCCATTTTTATTTTCTGGCTACCCATTTGCCTTCCTCTAGTCCTTGAGCTTTAGAGTGCCATGTCTAGGAATTATAAAATACACTATGTTCTAGAAACATCATTTATGATTAGCAATATGCTTCCAATGAAAATCTTATATTATCAACAACATGCGTCTTACTAAATTCGTTTCTATTTACTCAGCATACTCATGAGCTTTCTATACATAACGTATGCTCTCAGCTTGCTCATATTCTTTTATGTATATATAAACACATGCTCTTATCTCTATAAACAACATATTCATATGCTTTATATATATAAACACATGCATTATTTCATTAGAAACCCATAAAATCAAATTCATAAAGAACTCATTTTTATTTTGAAAAACGCAGGTGTTACTCACCTGTACTTACCAAAGAATACCTCTTCTTCCTTTCCTCTATTTCCTCTTCCCGAGCTTCTTGGACGCAGCGTTCTAATCTCAGAAACACAAGGCTCCATTTTCCTCTGTTAGCTCGGTTGAACGCAACCCTGCCCTTCAACGTAAGGTTGATAACTACTGCAAACCCTGCCCTTCAACGCAAGGTTGATTACTTCCGCAAAGTGCATCCCAATTCTTCTTACTTCTCTTTCGGATGCGTCGCCCTCTCTTAGACGCAAGGTCCAACTTGAACGCTTCACCTAACTTTGGACGTCGCGTTTACCTTGAGCGTAGTGTTTGTCTTCAACGCAAGGTTGACCCCCTTTTGACGCAAGACAACTTTAACATAAAATAGCTAAGTTGTCAAGAATACCTTCTTTCTTGGCCGCAGACTCCTACTACGGACATAAGGATTCCTCCTTTCTGCCTTTTTTCTTCCCTTTCTCTCTAGAATTCTTCTTCCAGAGTCATCAGTCGCTCATTTTCCCTCAAGGTTCTATTTATAGGGAGTTTACCATCCAACTTTTCCTCTCCTTTTGCCACTTGTTTGCCACATGTCACGCTGCATGCTTAATTAACCATGCATTTATCCAAGCGTCACCTTGCATGAAGCACTTAACATGCATTCTAACACCTCCTACTTTTAAGATGTCAAATCTATATGAAGCCACCTAACCTTTATAAGCTTATCTTATGCGTCCAACATTTTCCAATAAACAACTATTCATTCATCATAACGCCCCCATGCGTTCATTGAGTTTCCTTTAAGGTTTGAGCTTCACTACTCACTTTTCTAACTCTCGGCCATACTTCCTTTGAACTCGTTCTTCCACCGCATACTACTAGGCGTCAACGTCTCAATGCACACTACTATGCGTTTGTTTTACTGCATAATACCATGCGTCAGCCTGAACCACATACTATCATGCGTCCATGATCTTCCTCCTTTCCTTGAGGATTCCTTGAGTATCCTTCTATGCGTTCTTATGCTTGTATTCCAAGGTTATTCATTTAACCTTTTTCCTTGCACTAAAACATTTTCTGATAATAAAGTAGTATGCGTCCACCTCTTGTTCCAATCTTTAAACATACTTCTCACCTTCCACTTTATCCAATACTCGTGAATATTCCTTGCTAATAGTCTATGCATTACTCAATTGGCTATAGTATTCTATCTTTCCGAGACTTAGATTTCTTTCAACACTTCACAACATAACTTTATTCCTTTCTTGCTTATGCGTTTCACTTCTTTCCCTTCTCGGTTTACTTCCATGCGTCCACCCTTACCATGCGTTACCTAGCCCTGACTATGCGTCCAACATGGTCTTTTACTTGTTTTCTCCATAGACTCTTCAACGCATCGGTTTCTTAAAAGTAGGGTGTGACATGTTCTGTCTCAGTGGAATCCACACCATTGCTCTACGTGGTTTAAAAAGTATGCCAGATTAAAAACTAAAAGTTTAAAATTTACAACATATGAAGTAATATTACGCGATTGTTTGTAGGTTGGCTTTCATCGATAAGATATCAAACTTTACCTATTTCAAGTCTAACTACACGTCATCCAATTTATGTTCCATCATCGAGACTCTAAAGTCTATGTCATGGAGTGCTCCACAAATGCCCACACCCCATGTGGGCTTTGGATGGTAGGTATTGGATCGGGGTGACACTCCTTCCTCGGTGGTGGCTTGTTGAGTCTCATGCTCATGCTCATGCATAGGAGGCTCGTGAGTCTCAGGACCGTGTGAATCATGCTTGTGAAGGTCAAACTCATGAGTCTCAAGATCGTGACTCTCATAGTCACCAGAATGATTATGAGCAACCTCATCGTGGTGTGATGTGTGTTCACCTAATGAGCTCGTACTGGCATCAGTGAGCTCATATACTGGTCATTCCTCAATCTAGTGTCCCTATACTGCCTCTCTCTCTTTGGTATGATTAGTGTGGGTGTGATCCTTGTCTGCACAAAACAATGAAAAATTATGAGTTATATGCGACCTTCAATTTAAATACTGTAAATATTGCTAAATTACAGTTACCTCGCTAGAACCAAACACGTATTCTAGTCGGCGGTGAGTATGTACACTCTCATCTAAGGAATCGAGGCACGACATTCCTCTTCAGTTGGGTTGCAACTTTTCCGGCAACTGTTGATATTATATAATATGCCCACACCTAACATATGAGGCCTATTTCAAATAACAATGTTATTTAAAAAAAAAATTCGAAAAATAGGGTGGTTTAGAAACTAATGACAAAAATAGGGTGGTTTGGAAAATAATTTGGAAATTGGGGTAGTGACATCGTGTACCCGGTACACGATTTCAGTCAAATTCTAAGTAAGTCGTGGACCCGGTCCACGAGTTTGCCTCCACAAAGTCCAATAATCGCAGGGAACGAGCAGTTATTTCGGATAGTATTTATGGTTCGAGTTTTGATCAAAGACTTCTTACCCCGTTTTTTTCCCATGATACGTCCAAAATCGTCCGGTTTTTTTCACATGATAAATAAGTTAATTAGTTAATTACCACTTAAATGAAAATTTGCTTTTTACTTGTGTTCATCAATTATTGTATTAGTTTCATTGATTCTTAATTATTGAAAATGTAATGGAAAATCATTAATTCATTTAGTTAAAGATAAAAAGTTAATACAAATCAGGAAATTTAAAATACAAATCAAGTGCCACATGGTGGTCTTCTTCGCGCACGTTGTCCACGACGAGGCACAGGCACTTCAATTTGTTGTTGCTGGTGGATTACATCGTCGATATCCTGTTGGGTGACGCCAGATGGAAATTCCTCGTGTGCATAATATTCCTGTTGATGGCCAGAACCGGATGCAATGTCTGGTTGTAATATGTAAGGTTCCTGGTCATCGGGTTGCTCTAGAACACCTTCGTCACGTTGTCTCTGTCGTCTACGACGAATACGTTTTCGATCAGTGTCAGCAACATTGAGCCTCCTTGTATGTTGAATGATTTCTTCAACATTTACCATGTTTTGCTCACACATTGAACTAAACTCTGGTAAATTGTGTTCTAAGGAGTAACTGTGCACATCGTGGACAAAATTATTCTGCACGATAAAAAGAAATATATAAGTATAAAATAATATTCTTAGCATGTAATTGAAAAACACTACATAATAAGATGCTTACCATGCAGTAATAGTAGGCACCGTCATGTGTGATAAATCTTCTTGTGATAGAGTCGTACCAGGACAAATAATCATTAGACACATCCGACTCGTTTATTATTTCTCCTTGCGCACAGCGGCCATGACGTGCACGCCAAAATGTTATATACTCTGCATGAATTTGACGCCAGTTTTGGTCGTGTTTACCCCTTAAATCGATTTGATGTAGTTGAGGGAGTGTATTACACAATGTCGGTACTGTTTGCTGCATACCAAATTGTCTCAACACTCGATCTGGTTGATGCCACTCTACGATATGAAAGCATATAAGTGGGCTGACCGTCAACCAAATGTCCTCTCCATCATGACAGTAATCAGGCAACAACGACATAACATGTGGTGTATATGGTGTCCAATTGATCTGAAACCATGTACAAGAATAATTAGAACCTAAAAACATATGTAATATTCAGTTATATGCAACATATTTATTATTACCTAATTTTGCATCAAACGGTCAAATATTGAGCGATATACCAGCAACATGTTTGCTGATTGTTCAGATGCAGCTAATACACCGCTCCATCTATCACATAGATATAAAACAATTAAATACTTTGCTAATTGTATTGACAAAGAAATTAATATATACAAAAGATAATACCTGGCATTGAGTGGACGTCCTATAAAATGTTCTGGAGATTGTAATTGGACTTGTGGTGCAACAATGCTAAATCGATCATAGGCCCATACTTGAAGTAGTATCAGTGGGTCTGCTATATCCAAAGCTTGTGCATGACTGGCTCGACATAATTCTCTGTACAGCCATGCAAGACAAGCACTACTCCATGAATAATTACCAGCTTGCTCAAAACTGGCCAGTAGTGGGAGGAACATTAAATGCACCAGCGTGTTCGACTTATCTGCCAACAGAAAGCCTCCAATCAGCTGCATGATATATGCTCGTGCATATCTCTGTATACTGACGTCATCGGCATCAGGAGACAATTCTGTGAACTATGGGCTAACCACGGGAGACTCAACCTTGAGCCTTTTAAGTCAAGTGGTCGAACACCTAAGAAATCTTCACAAATTTGTTTCCAATCATGTTGCAAAGAACCAGTAACAGGTTCCCCGTCCACTGGTAAAACAAATTGTACTACAACGTCCTGCAGCGTAATGGTGCATCCCCCACCAGGCATATGAAATGTGTGGGTCTCCGGTCTCCAGCGCTCCACTAAAGCAGTAATGAGGTGCCAGTCCAACTGTATGAATCTAATTTGTGCAACCCCAATAAAACCAGCCTGTTGTAGATAAGGCACTATACGTTCATCGAACGGTATTGTATGCTGAGAAACTGCCTCTCTTCTCCGACAACATAGCACCACGGTGGATGCATTATCCCATACTATCTGTGATCGGTGAGTGTTTTGAAGATATAGCTGAACAGGGTTAGATGGACCAGGATCCATATTCAACACTGTTAAAATAAACAAAATTCATTACAATGTTAAATAAATGAAATACATTACAATGTTAAATAAACCAAATTCATTACAATGTTAAATAAACGTAATACATTACAATGCTAAATAAACGTAATACATTACAATGTTAAATGAACGAAATACATTACAATGTTAAATAAACGAAATTCATTACAATGTTAAATAAACGAAATACATTGCTTGCTAAACTATGAATGACTCGAAGATGAAGCTCCTAAATTATGGAGTGGACAGGTACGCTTGTTATGCCCTGATCCTTTGCATATCCCACATCGAACTTTCGTGCCTGCCTCGTGCCAATCCATCTCATTATGAATTCGCGAAGTCTTGGGTCTACCATGCTCCCTTAATAAGTTTGCATTAGGATGCACTTCCGTAAATGATAACTCTGACCAATAGTCAGGGTGCTGTATTGGATGGAAGCGACATTCATAGCATAACTTTAAATGAGACAATTTATAGTATTCATCAATCAGATGCACGTATGACAAACGCATGTAATTACAAATTGCAATTACATGAGAGCATGGAATCTTGAACGACTGCCACTTGTTACAAGAACAAGTCCCCTCTTTCAAGCACACTACTTGTAGGTTTTGGCCTTTGTAGGGAGAAACCATACTTATGCCAGTTCAAACTTCAAAACATTGTGTTTCCCTGTCAACTGACGTCACTGTATATGCAGTTGCTCGTTTCTCCCACCTTTTAAGCTTTCTCATGGCATATTCTGTGTACATGTCCCCATGATCGAGTGCTTCACTTATTTCTTGTCTACGGCGTTCAAAGTATAAGATTGTCCGATAAAATGTTAACCTAACAATTGATGTGATCGGTAACATTCTAGCTCCTTTAAATACCCCATTCAAACATTCAGATGCATTGGTTGTCATCCACCCAAAGCGATACCCATTATTGTGTGATTGCATCCATTTATTCAAATCGATATCAGAAAAATATTCAAGGCATTCAGGGTTCAATTTCTTTAACTCTTTCATGTTTCGAATGAACTTACGTCTTTGGTGTTGATTTCCAGCCCTAAACACCAAATCTTTAAGTTGCTTTGATTTGTATTTCGAATTGAAATTACTCGCAACATGACGTAAACAATAACGATGATATGCTTTAGGTTTAGCCCAACCAATTTCCTCGTTGTTAATTGCTGCAATGATCCCTCTGTGTCTATTCGAAATTAAGCAAATCCCTTCTCGGTCAATAACATACTCGTGCAATGCCCACAAAAACCATGACCAACTAGATGTATTTTCCCCTTCAACAATAGCAAATGTAAGAGGAAATATATGCCCGTTCGAGTCAATAGACAAAGCCGTGAGCAATTTCCCTTTATACTTGTCGTAAAGATGGGTTCCATCTATTTGAATTAAAGGCCTATAGTACTTAAATCCTTCAATTGCAGGACCGAATGCCCAAAAAACACGACCAAATATAGTTTTACCAGGCACATCAGAAGGGAGAAAATGCCAATCTACTCGTGTACCAGGATTGTAGTGCACAGCAGCACTCAACCAGTACGGAAGTTCTGAATACGATTTCTCCCAATCGCCAAAGACTGCAACCAAAGCTTTTTCCTTAGCTTGCCACACACGTCTGTATTTGACATTATATTCGTACTGTTTTTTAAGTGCTTCTTGTAGTACCGCCACAGGCATACTAGGATCAGCTCTAACTAAATTTTGAATTTCATTGCTCATGAAATTAGAATCAAGTTGTGAATTATCTTGTGCCACTTCTGTATATAAACAAGTATGGTAATCTCCAAGTTTAGTAATTTCAAACATCCCATGGATTTTTTGCGTCGACAAGCACACAACCTCCACCTACAACCTTCATCCCATTGCTTGCATCGCACATACCAAATATCCTGGTTCGATTCTACCACAGATATTTGGTAGTGTTCAGTCACACAATATTTTTTTACTACCATTTGTAGGTCTTCTTTCGTATCAAATACCATTCCTTTTTGTATTATACTAGAGTTATCTAGACTTTTTCCCCTTTCCTCCAAGGTTGATCCTTGTTCACAAACTAAATCAGTAATTTCCCATTCTATCTGTGTAAATATCTCCGACTGAACCAACTCATTTTCATTTTCTATATTTCCTTCTTCTCCAAACAATTCATCAATTTCTACATCAATGTCACTATCCGCACAATTTCCAGCTTCAATAATAACTAAATCTTCTGGACGAAACGACATATTTAAATTCGTTTACAACTGTAAAGGTTAAAAAGAAAAATTAGTTCAAATCTACCCAAAATTATAAACTCGTGGACCCGGTCCACGAGTTTACTACCAAATATAACTAATTTCCCACCACATTATTTACCAATAATTATTCCTACAACAATAAACGCCGAATAACATTCAACACTCAAACCTAAAGTTTTTAAATTTATTCATGCATGCAAAACGTCTACATATACAAATTTATTCATTAATGCAAAACAAAAGTACATAACTATTGCATATTTATAAGATAATTAGAAAGGAAAATATATATGCATACGTATATGGCGGCGGCGGCGGCGGGCAGCAGCGGTGGCACTGGCGGCAGCAGTGGTGGCACTGGTGGCTGCAGCGGCTAAACGAAAAGGGAATGATTTGAGAAGAAGAAGAGAAATGACAGCGACAATGACAAACAAGAAGTGAAATAAGAGAAAGGAGAGAAATGAGTAAGGAAATGAAGAGTGAACAGAGAGATATGAGGAGAAATGAAGACTGAAAATAGAGAAGTGAAGAAGAAGAAGCCGAAGAAGTGAGGAAGAAGGAGGGTGGCGTCGGGTTTAAAGAGAGGGAACTCGTGGACGGGGTCCACGATTACCGAAATCGTGGACTCGGTCCACGAGTTCGGTCAATGCATGCAGGCATGCAGGCTGACGTGCATGCAGGGTGAACGCAGGGTAATCGTGTACCCGGTACACAATTTCCACTGAAATCGTGGACCGGGTCCACGATTTCACCACCCTAATTTTGGTATTTCTTTCCCCCCCACCCTATTTTTGGAATTTTTTTAAAAAAAACATTATTTTAAAAAAAAATTCAACATATGAATCCACGATTATAAACCATGACATGTAATGAAAAAAATGAATCACAATTACAAGATAGCATATTACCTGGAAAGCATGTGGAAACCCTGGCAGGTTGTACTTAACTATGTATTTCTTATTATTCATCGACCTCTTCTTGTTGTTCTCAGTCTTTCCCTTTAATCATCTCTATAGTCCTTGTAATGTGCTCCTAAAACACATTTCTCTAGTCCATACTATTGAAGTACTCCAAATCCTCCATGTCAAGGAACAACTTCTTCTCAACATTGGCCCTCGTTTACTCTCTCCCCATCATAGCCAACTCAGAGTAATAGACCAATGACATCTTTATAGCATCCATGTCATTTTCGAACTCCATATCCTTATACACTGTTTTAAGGTACCAATGTGAATGTCCTCCACGAAATCATTCCTGAAGTACCTACTGCGTAGTGATCCAACTGCTTTACCTTGAACCCACCTAACAACTACTGGATTAGGTGACTGCCACAATCTTGTCACTAATAAGAGTTCTTTGGAGAAGGTTACAATCGTCCCATTCAGAACAAATGTCATGACATCATCCCTATCATCTTTCACCTCCCTCAATAAGATGTAATGGATCAATGGGCTATTAAAGATGATGTGCATATCCAAAAATCTTCCAAAGACAACTTCTTGAAGAGAGCAACTTGTACGGTGGTAAGCTTCTCCTTCACATCTTATTCATAGTCTCATTGTGAGAGGATAAACTGGTAGCTTGGTTTGGAAACAATCTTAGGGAGCAATTTTGAATTGTCTAGCCATACTACAAACTTACCATGCGTCTTAGAGATAAGATAAATGTGGCATCGAAACATCGAGAGATGGATTCACACACGCAATTTGTAGGTATGTAATTGTACTTGGAAAGTTTAGGTAACAACTAGCTCTTGCGTTCAACTCTACTTCTATCGCATGGTTACATTCATTCTTAACGCATGCTATCTGACGCATTGTTTTACATATGACTACCCAACGCCACGTCCACCTCATTATTAGTAGTAGGAAATTCTTTTCATTCTTTATGTATAGTTACACACAATCAACAAATGCACATATTTACATGTACAGTCACCGCATAGTCATGCAATTATTCTCAACTCCTAGTTATTACAAATTCCTACGTTCGACCCTGGACTCACCAGGAAACCTATAAATACTTATACTTGGGTTTTTATAGGAAAACTTGCTTAATAATGATCACACCTGAGTAATTCTCAACGCATCCTTGTACGGAAATGATAAATCTAATTTTTTTTTTGTGCAACGAGCTAAGAAACTCAATTTAATTGGAATAGAAATTTAAACGAACAAATTCAACGAACAAGTTTTTGGCGCCGTTGCCGGGGATTTAAATTAATAATTTAGGTTTTGATATTATTTGTTGATTTATGCAAAAATCTTTATCTTGGGCCGTACTGAGCATTTTGCCGAAGACGTTTCTGACAGATTATGAGCAAAGAAGAACAGCCTTCGTTCATTTCTGACCCTGAGATCGAGAAAACCTTTAGGAAAAGGAACAACTCATCAAAGGCGGCGACAACTTTGGAAACAGAAGTAATTGAAAAATCAAGCCAACTAGCCTTTGAGAGCCAACAACAATTGGGCCAACACTAGGCGACGAAGTAATGAAGGATGCGTTAGCCCAAAATTGTCACAAATTGGACACGGCGTTAGCAATCTCAAATTTTCAGAGAATTTTTTTTTTACGAGATTTGGAACGCCGAGTGCCCTGATCAGCGCCACAGGTAAACTTGAACAAGATGTTCTAGTGATTTATTTTGAGATCCAGGGAATTTTTCCTCATGGTGCCGCAGAATTGTTGAATGAAGACGGTACCAACGCATCCAAAGTTAAAGGTCAACGCGTGAAACCATATTTTGGAGACTGCCTTGAACGTGACAAAGTAACGGTTGACCTAGCAAAGATCGAATGAGGAAAAGATGGACGCGCCCTGCGTTGACAACATGCACTTATATCCCAGGGACGCGTCCTAACTTTTTTTTTTCTTATTGCATTGTTTCATTTCTTACCGCATTGTTTCATTTCTTCCTTTCTTTTCGTCATTTTATTTTATTTGATTTTATTTTTTTCTCTTTAATTTATTTTGATTTATTTTATTTGAATTGATTTGATTTGATTTGATTTTATTTATTTTTTTTATTATATCTGCTTTGAAAAATTTTGTTTGGGTGCTATCTACTATCTTGCGTTGAGTGAAAACTGAACTGCAAGGCGTCGACATCTAAAACGATGCGATACAATTATCTCGACGCCTAGAGGGGGATCTGAAGCGATTCTATCAGATCGCTCAGATCAAGAATTCGAAAAGGCTGTCGGCGCTTAAGTCGACTGATATCGACGGATGTCAGACCATTTAATGCGGCTATGATGTCACGCATCGAGCTGATAACCCACGCGCTTAGCCAAAAAACCCTTTATAAACCCCTTTTCACCTCTTTTTCAAGTTACGCTTCCATATCTCTCCAAATTCTCAGATTTCCAGCACAATTTCTGGTCTGTTTGAATAATCTTCCGATTCTCACCCATTTTTCTCTCTTTTCACCGATACCATACCCATGGCTTCCCAGAAACTCACTTCCTCCAAAAGCCCTAAACCTATGGCCTCATCCTCGAGGCAGCGTAGTCGGAATCTGTCCACTACCTCTACCACACATGAACCTCTCGCCATTGTTCGCCCCAACAGTCCTAAGTTGGAAGCGACATCATCCCCATCTCCGCCACGCTCCAGGGACCTGTCTGAAGCTCAAAAGGTGGGGAGGAATGACGAATCCACCGTCTTCGAAGATATTCTAGACACCATCGATGAAGAAGACAACTGGTTGGACGGGTTGGTCGACCAAAGGATGAAGAACGAATCGCGTGGGTTAGTCCCTGCGATGAGCGGTATAGAGGAGTCGGACTCCGATGAAAGACCTATTGGCAAGGTAATAGCGGCGGTGAAAAAGAAGAAGTCCACCAAGGGAAAGAAAATCAGGCCAATAAGGGCTAGGGAAGAAGAAGCCAAGGAAGATGTACCTCCGCTAAGAAGGAAAAATGAAAAAGCAAAGGACGCGGGGACATCCGAGGCTATCGCGTCATTGGTCGTCGCATCACCTGTTGAGCGGCTAGCAACGAGAGCGGCAGAGAAGTCTAAGAAACTAAGAGACGCATCAAAAAGATGAAAGAAAAGACGGAGTCGTTTCTCGCCGCAAAGAAGAAAAGAAAAGAGGAAATTGCGGTTGGGGAACAAGCTATTGATAAGGCTGTGAGAAAAGCCGAGTTTTTCCGTCGCATAGCAGAGATTGTGACGGAGTTAGAAGTAGAATTGGAAGTAAGTGATGCTGAGAGGCCACCAAAAGCTGAACGCATCAAACAAAATATAAAAAAGATAAGGGAGGAGAAGAAGAAAGACAAAGAGGTAGCGTTCACCAAGGAGAAGCTACCGGAGAAAAAAAAGAAGAATGAGGTGGCTAAGGCACCTGGAGTTGTTATCAAGGACTTGGACGCAGACAGAGCAAGGAGAACGCCTGCTAGTCCCATCAAGAGGAATGAAAAGGGAAAAGAAAAATTGGTTGAGGAACCAACAAAGGAGGCAGCGAAGAGCCGAAAGAAACAGTACAGTAGGCTCTACACTGAAGTGGGATTTTTCCTAGAGCCAATTGAGTTGCCCGCCTTCATCATACAAGAAGTCGACGCATTGGGTTGGAGGCAATTTTGTGAAAGTGACCAAGTCATCCAACCCACCGCTATGGAGGCGTTTTACGAAGGAACAATATACCGCAAGGCACATTTAGTCAAAGTTGAAGATGAGGTGATTTCCTTCGAGCCTCAAGAGATCAACGCGTTGTTTGATCTTCCCAACATCGCGGCGGCGGAAGGTAACAGAATAATGTCGACGCCTACAGACGCCGAAATGAATGACGCAATCACAACCATCGCCAAACCGGGGTCAGAGTGGAACACTTCCCCAAAGGGCATTCAGTCATTGGCGCCTAACTGCTTGATCGCCGAGGCCAACCTGTGGCTTTATTTCATCAAGCGGTCGCTACTCCCCACAACGCATGATGCCTCAATTTCAAGAGACCGCGCCATGGTCATTTACTGCATCATGCGGGGAATTCAGCTGAACGTGGGACACATCATTGCCCCACAGATTCGGGGGTTGTTCTTCAAGCCAAGGGGTCAGTTATTCTTCCCCTTTCTTGTGACTAGACTGTGCGCCAACGTAGAGTTCATGGAAGATGCGCCAGTCAGAGCAGTGAACGAAGTCCTTTCAGCCCAAAGTTTGAGACGAATATTAAAGGACTCACCGCATCTGCTTGACGCGGCCAACTCAAAGAAGAGGTCGCCAAAGTCACAAGAACCATTATCCCCCCAATCTCCTCAACCAAAGAAGAGGAAACTGGTCAAGAAGAATTTTGAGATTTAGGCGTCGAGTTCACAACTTGGTGAAGCCGAAGAAGCTGTTCAGCTCGACGCCTACACCCAAGCCTTGACCATTTATACTCCTCCCATCGCCTCAATCACTGAGGAGCCCTCTTCACCACCAACTTCCTCTTCTCTTTCCCCTAAAATCCAAAATGAGCCACTTCATCTCCCTACCACCCAACGCGGCCTTCCAGCGCCTCTTCAGCTTTCTATTGCAGACTTAAATGAAGAGACAAAGGAAGTGTCGCCGCCTTCTTCGCCCCACTTGGAGTTAACCCTCTCCCTGCCTCAAGTATCCACCTTTCGAGAGGCAACTCCACCACCACTCGTTAAGCCGACCCTAACTCTGGATCCTAAGGAGTCAGCGCCCTTTCACTTCTCACCGCCTCGCCATGAACCTCAATTTTCCAATCTTCCAACCCCACCAACTACCAAACCTTCTGCCCTCCCAACTCAACCGCAGGCAGAAGCAACTACCAGCACTCATCATCAAGAAGAACCGTATCACTTGCGGCACGCCTCTGCTCCGCTGCCTTGTTGATTTAAATTTGGATGATTTGCTGAGGTACCTGGATGATGGGATCCTTCACCCCATCATGGGAGACTGTTCACTAAATTTGTTTGTTTAAATTTATAATTAAATTGAATTCAGTTTCTTAGTTCGTTGCACAAAAATAGATTTGTCATTTCCGTACAAGCATGCGTTGAGAATTACTCTAGATGTGATCATGACTAAGCAAGTTTTCCTATAAAGACCCAAGTATAAGCATCTATAGATTTCCTGGTGAGTCTAGGGTCGAACGCAGGGATTTGTAATAACTAGGCATTGAGACTAAATGTATGACTATGCGGTGACTGTACATGTAAATATATATGCGTTTGTTGATTGTGTGTAAAACTATACATAAAGAATGAAAATAATTTCCTACTACTAATAATGAGGTGGACGCGGCGTTGGGTAGTCATATGTAAAACAATGAGTCAGATAGCATGTGTTGAGAATGAATGGAACCATGCGATAGAGGTGGAGTTGAACGCAAGAGCTAGTTGTTACCTAAACTTTCTAAGTACAATTACATACCTACAAATTGCATGTGTGAATCCATCTCTCGATGTTTCGACGCCACATTTATCTTATCTCTAAGACGCATGGTAAGTTTGCATTGGCAAAAGATGAACTACATCTCTGCACTCATCTAGTCTTAATTAATGCTAAAGATTAACTATCCACTCTCTCAAGCTCGATAGTCATGCTTACTACGTTTGTTTGTCAGACAAAGTTATGCAAGCTAAAGATATGCATTAATCAAGATGTAACATACTCAGAATTACTCAAGAAAAACTAACTTTTAACATTTAACTCATTTAGCATTTAGACAACATGATGTAAAGTATTTAATACGAAAATAGACGGAAGATGATAGTCAATAAAACTCATATTAAGACAATAAATCATTTTCTCGAATGTCATTAACAAAATATAAGCAAGAAGAAGAGAAATGGAAATAAAATAGAGATGAAGAGCGTCAAGCCGCCACTGGCAACGTCTTGCTTCATGGAGGCTTGAGATGGTTGCTATCTGATACAAAGATTCCATAAGGTGAAAGGTTCTCACTCACTGGGAGACGACTCTGAAGATGCTCAGAATCCTTCTCTCAGAAGAGCTCGAAATGGAGGCTGGTTATGGTGAGGGAGAAATAGTGCAGAGCTTTCACCTCTTGAACTGGTCTCTCTTCCTCCTCTTCTTGGAGAAGCTTGTGGACTATTTATAGGCGTCAAAAAGTTGATATCATGATGACCTGACACCTTTGCATTAAATTTCAGCCACGCTGCATAGACTTTTCAGATTATTAGCCTATTTGTTCTGCCATGATCTGATTGGGTGTTGTTCTTTTTCATAATGACATGACAGCTGTTTGAGCATGCGTCTGTTTCTACTTTTCAGATTGTCAACGCATAGGCTCGACGCATGGGTTTCAACTTGTCCTCGCAGCAGCTTCGTCTCTTCGTACTTCTATTGTTTGCGCTTCTTTTCTTCTTAACCCTGCGTTAGGAACATAAAAGCTCATCGTTTTTCAGGTATTTTCCTTTGTAAGTAGTGCCAAAGCATGGTGATACATTTTTCATCATTCAACTACCAAAATCATGCGTTTAACTCCAAAGTTACTCTAATTAAATCAAATAGTGACTATAATAACTTGTATTTCTACAAGTTATCACCTTCTCAAAGTCCTTGAGCATTGGGGTCCCATTTCTATATCCAGGCGTCAGGACGAACAGTTAAACAACAATCGGAGCTTAATTGAAATAAGAGGATTTACCTGCAAGCCTTAGGATATTACACTTGGTAAATTACTTCTAAGAGTTAGTATGCGTTGCAAGCTTGCCTGAAACCTCTTTTACAAAATTTTTCTAAGGCAATCTCATTACTCGATTTCAGCAATGAGGACCTTGCTGCCTTCAAATTTGGGGGTAAGAAAGGTTTGAGCCATGCGTTCAGAATTCAAAATAAAAAAAAGAATAAAAAAAAAAACTTGATACTTGATGCATGTTACTCGATATTCAATTACTCGACACATGATGCACGTTGTGATGTTCGTTGCTCCATCCATGAGATTGTCGAAACTTAGTTTGAATGTTGTGATGCTCATTATACCTTATTTACTAATCCTAGTTAACCCTAAACCCTAAGGGTCTGAAATGAAAAAAGTATAAAAACCCAAATGAAAAAAAAATAAAACTCAACCGTGCAAAAAACAAAAACGAAATGCAAATAAAAAAAAAAATAAAGTGGAGCATTGAGACTCGATGCACATGAAAAAGTCCCAAACCAATAACAAACTTGAGAGGAACAAAACAAAATGCAAAATAGAGAAACGGATGATACCTATTGCATATAGAATCAAGTGAAAATCAAATTCAAAAGCAGGGCCGACGAGAGATAATAGAGCGTATGATAGCTGAATGAATTCAAACAGTTTAGTTTAACATTTTAAGTGTTTACTTTAGAATTCAAATAGCCCAATTTCTATCGAGTATGACTAATGAGTAATTGTGAGTTAATTTCCATTGAAGGATCGTGTATCAAAAGTATCGAGTGTATTATGTATGAATAACTAGTAAATGTGGGTTAATTTCTATCGAAGAATATGGATCAAGTGTATCAAGTATGATTAACGAGTTGATGAGTATCAAGTAACAAGTCAATGCGTAATGTGGATCGAGTAATCGGGTATCGAGTATCGATTAGCTTGGAGCCCCCCAGGCGCACAAATGGTTCTCAGAGATAAATCCATACTGTTGCACGTGTCTGACGTAAGCAGAATCACTTTTCATTGCTTTTTCTAGAAGTGGCCATTTTTTATTTGAGCCTCTATTTGGAGGTCATCCGTACAAAAAACCCAGGTAACAGTTGTGACTCCCCTCTCTTTCAACTTCTCACACGGATCACTTAGCTTCAGTTTTCCGATAGCTATTTTAGGTCACTAGTCATCATCCATCACCTGTCTGCAACAACGTCACCTCCCAACTGATTCTCCGTCAGTCTAAGTTGTCGCCTCAAGCCCAACGCTGCAGATTTGGGTTGCATAGTCCCATCGCACGTCGCCGCTAACTCTGCCGCCATTCTCTGTTCGTTGGTTAGGTGCCACCGTCACCACTGGATTTTGGGTTTTTAGGGTAGGGTTGTAATTTTTGTAAATTGTTTTTGAGCAAATTGCAATGCCTATTAACTTTTGGTTCCAATTTGTTGATACCCATGAACTTTGGATGTTAGATTTGTGATTTAAAGATTTTTTTGGCGACCGTACAACAAGTTTGAGGTTGAATTTGGCAAGATTTTGGTAAGATAAAGAAATGTTTATCCTTTAACCAAAATTGCTTGTTAAGGATGCTGTAAATTAAGTTTTTAATTCTAGATTGTGGTCTGTGTACAGGTTGGGTTACTTAATTGAGGTTTCGAAGGGGTTTTGAATCAAACCACACTTAGGGTAAAATTATTTGGACGTAATTTGGTTGGTTATTTGAATGGATTTAGGCATTAGAGACTGATGTGATCCTTTTGGTATTGCTCCCAGAATACTCACTTAAATAAATTTATAATTACTTATCTCTACAAATATTATTACAAGGTGCAGTATTAGTGACAAGACCAGGTCAATCTGCAGGGAAGCGCAAATATAATTTCAAGCTAATTAGGATTTCTAGCTCTATAATGGAGGATTTTGGAGTGGTTAAAAATTTAAAGCGATGAAAATGAAGTGCAGGAATGTAAAGTACAAGAATGTAAATTATGAAATTTAAATTGTGGGAATTAAAAGTGCGAGAAAAATAAAAACACCAAGCTTATGACTTAAGATCTACCTAATGTTTGATTGATCATAGGATTACCAAGAATTATTTCTCATGATTTAATGTGCTTAGTTTACTTGCCTGAAAAGGCCAAGTCAAGTGCCCTAATTACTCATTAATTACTCAATTAAACTAATTGCTCAATTACTTGGGTTTGATAGTGTCCATATCAAGTAAACAACCGCATTAAGTTCAGTGGGTTCTCACTAAGACAATTAACAACCTAGATAGCTTAAGTTACTAATCAATTTCATTCTTGGATTATTAATCTTTGTCCTAATGAGATTTATACATGTAGATGCATTTATCTCTAGCCTAACCTAGAATGAAATGAAGGTTGATCAAGCCTATCATAAATCCTAAGCATAGAAGTTAAACTACATTTGATAACCACAACAAATCAATAAAAAATTAGAAAATTAACATAAATTCTCAAAATCAATCTATAGGTTTCACCAAGACCTAAGTTAGCAACTCACCTTAGCCACGAGATCGGTCCAAGGTTGAGATTACAATTATCAAAATGAAGCCTGAGCTTCTTGACCTAAAATTGGAAAAAAAGAAGTATATATTAGAGAGCAGTCGGAGTGCTACAGCTCACCGTGCGCTCTCGCCATTTTGTGTCTACTGGAAATTGCGCTGAGTTGCAACACATAGCTAGTGTCGAGGCATTTTCATCCTTTCTTCTTCTGTTTGACCTAGTTTCTTTGTTAGGGCTCCAAATAGATTCATTATAACTTCGTTTACTTCCTAATGCTTAGTTCTACCTCTCAGGAGCTCAATAACTACAAAATAACATATTTAACACATTAAATAGCACAACGATCCTGAGTTAAGTTGAGGGGACTAATATCTTTTGGGTGCTATCATAGATTTAATCTAAGTTTGTGTTTATGTTCTAAGTTTTAATTCAAGAATTTTGTGGAGATTTGTTGTCCTGGTAATATTTTGGGCTTAATTTGAGAGGTACGTAATCTTACTACTGGAATCACTCCTGAGCTAGGCAACATAAACAGTATGATGATGTTTGATTTGTTTGAATAATACTAAGAAGCATGATATGAATAAAGTAGTTTTATGAGCACAACATTATTTGCATGTGATTGATATGAATATGTGTGGAACCTTGAGATATGTATTGGGAATTATCATGTGGATGTTATTGATGATATCTCAAATGTTATGTTAAGAAAGTGATGGTTTACCCTCCTAACACTATTATATAACAACTCCTTGGAATGACAGGTTCACTATTATATTACAGCTCTGTGGATTGCAAGTTCACTATTATATTATAGCTCTGTGGACCGACGGGTTCACTATTATATTACAGCTCTATGGACCCATGGGTTCACTAATATGTTATAGTTCTGTAGACCGACAAGTTCACTTTTATGTTATCATGTAAGCCTTTGAGCCACCAGATATGTGTTAAGACAGGTTAAACCGTTCACTAGAATGTCATCTATCTATGTTTGAGTTATGCATATCCCACTAGCATGTTTGCATTTATTGGACATAAATGCATAGCTTGACTAAGTATCTTTGTATTGACAATTTCTTATGTTACGTTTCTCAAGTAAGAGCAAGGACAGACTGGCGAATGACAAGAGAAATCCATAAACGTACTATTGAGACTAGCAAATGCTTCCGCTCATGCTTTCATATTTGAAATTCTACAACCTTTTGTGGTGAACATTTAAATTCTCAAATATTTTATAGTTTTATCTTATTTTCCTAGGGGGAATGTTTTAAATTGTTTTAGTGATATTTTATTATTTCCATTTGATATATGAAATCATTTTGTTATATCTGAGCAAGAGTCAAAACGTTTATTTGAGGTTTACACATGCATGTGGTAATATCTTGGTAGTAAATATTAGAAAAGTCAAGTCATTCCACCAACAAATCAACCTGGACTTGCCGTTAATGCTACACCTTAGTAGTAGTATAATTCAATATGTATAAATGAATTCAATCGGCCGTTTGCAAGCGACAGCAAAAGGCTAGATCAAATTACATTATAATAGTTCATTCATGAGACAATAAGAAGATAAGAAATTTATCTTTAGAAAAAAAAAGGATAGTATTAAATATGACTTCCCGAAAATAGTTTTATTTTAAATTTGAATTTTTAAATTATTTTTTAAAAACTTAAGATATTCTTGCTAAAATAACAAACGAGAACTTATGTGAAACTAAAATGTAAAATAAGAAAGTATTTTTTATATCATTTACAATTTTATTTCATTTACAATTGGGACACATACACAAAATAAAATGGAAAAATAAATGAAGATGAAAAGTATATCCCTGACAAAAATTGGACTCGAGTTTGTTGGGAGAAAGTAGATTGTCCCAACTGCGGGAATAAAAAGTCAAGTCATTACACCAATAAATCAACCTGGACTTACCGTTAATGCTACACCTTAGTAGTAGTATAATTCGATATGTATAAATGTATTCAATCGGCCATTTGCAAGCGAGAGCAAAAGGCTAGATCAAAATTACATTATAATAGTTCATTTATGAGACAATAGGAAGATAAGAAATTTATTTTTGTTTAAAAAAAAGGATAGTATTAACTATGAATTCCCGAAAATAGTTTTATTTTAAATTTGAATTTTTAAATTATTTTTTAAAAACTTAAGATATTCTTGCTAAAATAACAAACTAGAACTTATGTGAAACTAAAATATAAAATAAGAAAGTATTTTTTATATCATTTACAATTTTATTTCATTTACAATTGGGACACATGCACAAAATAAAATGGAGAAATAAATAAATATGAAAAGTATATTCCTTGCAAAAATTGGACTCGAGTTTGTTGGGAGAAAGTCGATTGTCAAGGGGAAGTTATAATTGTTTTGAGGAATGTTTTTAAAAAATAATATTATTTTAATAAATAATGACAAAAATAGGATGAAAATAAAAGAATTAACAAAAATAGGTTGCAAAATCGTAACAGATGAATTTCTAAAAAATGTGTATCGTATCAATGTCTATTTAGGATAATTGTGAACCATTCCTTTTATGTTGCTCCCTTTCACGCCATCATCTCCTCTTTTTAAGGAGGAAATTTTCTGCTGGGTCTTCATGTATTTTTCAAATAACTTTGAAAATAGGAATAATATATTTGCTATCTTTTTTTGTATTTTATCAAATAAGTAATTTTTTCAACATTTAAACTTATTTATCCATATTTAATTTTTAAAATTTACGTATTAAATATGATTAAAGGTTTCTAGCTCATTTTTGGTATTTCTCATTTCAGTTTAGTATTATCTCACACACTAAATGTTTTCATCGTTTCATCAAATTCTCTAGATCAATTGTGTACGTGGTGGAAACTCTGTGTACCCTGTAAACGAGTTTGGTTTTTCTTTTTTTAATATTGTCTAATAAATGTAGTTTTTTTTTTTTTTTATGTTTATAAAAACATGCACATAATATGAAAAACGATTAATATTATATTTCAAATTTATAGCAAATAATCACTCACTCAATAATGAAAAATATCTCATCAATCAATCAGTTAAATTAATAAAAAAATAAGAAAATATATACATAATTATCTCATTGAATTTATTAATAACTAAAATTAAATCTCATCCTAATATAGAAACAATTTTACATTAAAGAGGAGACATTCAAAAGGAAATGATAATTATTTTGATTAATTAATTGTGAAAGTGACAATAAAAAAATATTAGGGTAATCTAAAAAAGAAAACAAAAATAATACCAATTTCGTGAGTCTCTATTTCTCTTTCTTGAATTGTTTTGTGTTAAACCAAAATATTATTATTGTATTTCTTCAATTCCTTTTTTATTTTTAAAATGGAAAAAAAAATCAAACAAAAAAAGACTAAATAGGAGAAAGAAAGCAAAAAAAAAAAAAAAAAAAAAGCAACTCGTGGACCCATCCACAAATTCTATGTGGCATCCTATGTGGCAGATGATATTTGACCAAATTTAAATTGGAGTAAATTGTGGATGGTCACGATTTCTTTAAGAAAATGTGGACCTCGTACACGATTTTCTCACATATTTTTGTCAATACTTTGCATCTGACCCTAAATAAGACATATTTTTCTATTACCATATTATTTTTAAAAAAAGTTTCCACAACACCCTATTTTTTGTCATTTTTTTAAAAAATATATTATTTGAAAATTAACCCGATTTTAAGCCATCATATTTTATTAAAAGAAACATCTAAGCGTGTTTGTTAACGTTTTTTTTAAATGATTTTTTTCGTTTAATAATTTTTTTTTTGACATTTACTAAAACGTTTTTAAATTTAAAAACAAAAAACACAAATGGATACCAAAAAAACCTAGCTTTTTAAAAATCTAATAACTAAAACCTAAAAACCAAAATTCAAAAAGTGAAGGTCTCAATTGGTAACTATTTCATTTTTGTTTTTGGTTTTTTAAATTTGTGCTTATTTTCTCATAATGAGTTCATGGTTTTTATATTTCCTATTCAAACATTTGAATTCTTAACCAACTTTCAAAACCAAAGTTTTTAAAAACTACTTTTTTTCTTAGTTTTTAAAATGTGGCTTTGATTTTAAAAAAGATTCCAAAAATCTAGACAACAAAAGATATAAACTAATAGATGGGAGTGATGTTTGTAGGTTTAAGTTTCAAAAATAAAAAACCAAGAATTAAAGTCCTGCTTAGTAACCATTTGGTTTGTTATTTTTAGTTTTTGAAAGTTAAGCCTACAAACACCTCTTTTGCCTTTAAATTTCTTGCTTAGTGATGTGATTTAGATGAAAGCTTGAAATATAAAACATGTAAAAGAAAGAACAGTATCCATTGCAAATGCAAGCAAGTCCACATTGTCAATAAGTAATAATAGGAAGTATTCCAAGTTTTAAAACCCAAGGGAATGGATGTAAGAAAAGTTCTAAGTATGAACAAGATTCATCAATAATGCAAATGTAAAGTAACCGAAAAAAATAGTTGGGAAGATTGTTGTTTCTAAATAAAAGATAGTGAAAGTAAAGGAGAGACTCAAATATACGCATATCATTTGGTTAGGGTGCAATAGTAATTTTGGCTCAAACTTTAGCATGATGAATTGAATTCAACACCCATTCAATCTTCTATACTATCTTTAGGAGCCTAAGTCATTAAATCTATAAGTCTATGACTAATGAAAACTTAGATAATTAAGAATACAATTCAAGGTCCTAAATCTTATGTTTAAGATATGATTGCTTTTATTAAAACCAAGTTTCGCTCAACGGACTCAAGTTTGGTAGACTAATATAGGCAATCAATCAGACTAATGATATAAATAAAACTCAATAAAGGCAAATTATGTTATTGAAAAAATAATGTTACCTTTTGTCCATGAAATGATTATTCTCCTTCGTTTGAGTATTTACATATTTGAATTTCAAGGATAGTTTAGCTCATATTAAAATAGAGGAAAAATAATAATGAAAAAGGAAAACATATTTAAAGAAAACTAGAGAGAATGAAAATATCAAAGATAGTACTTATATTAAATTGATAGGAAAGGTAGAAAGTTCACAATTTGTTCTTGAAAGAAACTTAACAAAATCGTATAGAAAATACAAATGGAAAACTGAAATACTGGAATTAAAATAGTGTTAGAATTGTAAATTGCACAAAACTGAAAATACAAGAAGACACAATGTACTCAACCCAAGAGGTCAATACCACTTCCTTCAATCAATCTTACTTTGTTTTTCAAGGATAGTTGGATCTTAACATCCTAAATCTTTTGATAAGGGGAATTGGCTAAAGAGTATAAAAACTCAAAAAGATTACACAAATAAAGGAAGCAAAAAATGCTAGAAACAAAAACTAAATGCCAAATAAAATTGAAGAATTCTTCTTCAAGAATAGTGTATCTTGAGTACTTGATTTCATGCCCTATTTGTAGCCTTCAAGTTAGGGTTTCTTCACGTATTTTTAGAGGATAAAATCTCAAAAAATCGAGTCATGATTCACTGGAGAATTTTTTTCCAAAACTATTACGATTATGAGATTCTTTCATTTTCTGAGGATCTCCCTATCTACCTAGTAATGCAATGGCATCAAAAACAGTAACTTTGGAATTCACACCAAATTTCAAATAAACATGAAAATCATAAGAAGATGCTCCAAAAATCAATGATCAAGGATTTTCAATGGGCTCACTCAAAATACTTTTTTTTTTTTAATTTTTATTTTCCTACCATACTTTCCTAGTTTAAATAAAAAATATGTTAAAAAACAATTCAATAACTCAGCTTTTATAGCTAAATAACTCCCCTGAAGGAGAATTATTGCTTACTTATACTTTACCAATATTTTCAAAAACCAAATTAAATTTTGAAAACTAAAAAAAATTAAAAAGTTAAAAAAATATATTAAAAAATATTAAATATTAAAAGTTAAAAAATTAAAATAAAATAAAAAATTTGTGTGTGTTTTGGAGATTGACTAAAAATTCAACTTTACTCAAGAAAGATGAAAATTTTCACAAGAAATTGAGAGACAATAAATTTAATTTTCAAAAATCAAACAAGTATCAAACCAGACTTAAATGGTTACGTAATAGAATCCAATTATAATCAAACAACCAACCACTGTATATTTAGCTTTTGAAGAATAAATGTCAATTATTTGCCATTGGATTAATCAATGGAGCCAAAAGAGAATCTAGAAAGAGGGAGAAATAGATGCATGGGCGACCCCACCTCAGAACAAATGAAAAATAAATTCAAATGCTTTGTGGATTGTGTCCCAAAAGCCGAAGCAAATTTGAGTGGAAGAGTGGGAGACTTTTAATGTCACCCTTCATATCCAAACTTCAATATTTGATGATCATTTACCTATCCATACATTTGAACTATTTTGCTTTTAATTACGCACTTTAATTTATTTTATCAATTATTATTAGCAAAACTGAAGTATAATTGTTTATTTTTAAGTTTACAATTTTTTTTCCCAAAGTTTGTTAAAAATATTAAATGAGAATGAGATTTTGCTATATTTATAAATAAATTGGTTCATTTAATATTGAAACAACTCTTAAATTTAATATTGAATAATATTTAAATAATATTTTTGATAAGACTATTTTCAAACTTAAATGAATGCACGAAAAGGCATACCCTCCATCCATGTTTTGTTAGATTTATTTTAAATTTAAGATTATTATTAATGTGACTCATCTACATTATTGATAGCTCGTTCTTTTTGGGCATCGTTTTAAATCCCAAGGAGAAACCTATCAAAATAAATTTATAATACAGAATCCTACTCCTATTTACTACGATTGCGTAACAGCGACAAGTCTGGGTCGAACCATAGGGACAATAGTTTTTGTTTCGTTAAGCTAATTTTCTAATTAAAGCGATAAATAAGGGGTTTTGGTGTGAATTAGAACTAGGCATGAAAAAGGAATTAAAAGTAATTGGTAAATGTAAACAGGGATAAGATAATCGAGTTCTCGAGAGTAATTGAATTCCTATGCAATTTCTATCACTGACTTATTTTTTACGAAATACATATTTGATTGCTTACACACCGACCTATTTAATTTAATTAAATTCGCCAACGCTACAGGCAACCGACAAATTGAATTAAGATAAATAAGCGCCCTAATTATCAATTAAAGTCTAAGTCTCAATCAAACTACAAGCCTTGGGTTCTAATTGGGTTGGATAGCGATCAATTAAGGCCAAGAACAAGTGCATTAAGCTTAAGAGTTTCAATGTGTGATTAATTAATGGGAAAACCCTAACTTAATTAATCTAATTTTTATTGAACCTAGGTTAAGCATACATTCTAATCTCATATACAACCAATACACCTAGCATGCATACTAAGACCCTTGCTACTCATCGATTCTAAGCATAAACGAACATGAAGGAAACGTGCGAGCAAAATCAATTAGTCAACACATACGTTCAAGGGGAGGGGTGTCAATCCATCCAAAAACATACATCTAAATTTGCAAAAGAATCAAAGAGACACAATCATAATGTGGAAATTTATATAAAAATGAAGTCTCAAGTAATTACATAGGTTTGCTCTTAATAACAAAAAGTCTACTTACCTTAACATCTTTATAGACAAATAAATTGAGGAAGAGAGCATCTAAACCATGGCTATAACCCAAAATAAAATCAAAATACTAAGTTACGAGGCTAGAAATATGAAGAAGGAGAAGAAAATTTGATGAATTTCTCGGCCTCCATGAAATCCCCCTCCTTTGCCCTAAAAAAATGAAGAGATTATATATATCTGTCTCAGACCATCACTGCGCTGTGATGGAGCGTCACTGCGCTTTGGGTAGAAATCAAAGTGTAGGTCTCGAGTGTCATTGCGCTTGCATGCGCACGTGCCTACCCATTCCATCAAAATCTAAAGCGTCACTACGATCTTGGAAAGCATCACTGCACACTCGCCAAAGCTGCTCTTTGCCTTTGAGCATAGAGCATAGTGGAGCTGCACTTTGCTCTGTACTTCCCCAAGGGTATTTTTGTAATTTTTGCATCTTTGAGCTTCAAGTGCCTGATTTCACTTTCAATAGCTTCAAATCAACCTTGAACGGCTCGTGACACTCCGAGGTGCATAATTTGCTCGAATTCCTACCAAAATAAACATTAAAACATATTATACTAAACAAGCAAGTGAGATTAGAGACATAAAAATAGCTTTTTCCAAGAGCTATCAATTATCTACTAGTTTATCTTTTAGGTCAATTATTTTATTGGGGCAATTAAGTAAAAGATAATTCCTAAATTAAGTAAAAGTGAATTCCTAAATTAAGTAATTGATAATTCCTTAATTAAACACCATGATGGGAGGTGAAGACCCTAGGGATTGGTCCTCTCATTGCCCTCATTAAGTAGTTATTTTCTCCTCATCAAGAAAACCTAATTAAGTTGTAAAGGAACCAATGGAGAGAAACACAATCCCTTAGAAGACTATTATCATGGATCAAGGTACGTTATTCTACCTAATGTTTTGTGAAAATCATCTAGTTCAAATCAAGGCTCTGATTGTTGGGATTTGTGCCCTAAAACCTCATAATTGATTAGTCAATTAATTTAATTATTAATTATGCAATATTAATTCATCCATTAACAAAAAAATCCAAGGTTATTGCTTGAAGTCTGAGACATGTATGTAGTTGACATATGGGTGGATCATGTTCAAGAAATAATCTAAAGGTCTATAGTATATGGATAAGGTTGGGTGCCTTGTCTTGGTGACACTATAGATACGACACACTATGTAATAGTTACAAATGGTTTGATCCAAATCGTTCCTGTGGAGACATGTGAGTGGGGGTATCCTACACAACGAGTTTGTATAAGACTGGATAGCGAAATATTTAATCTCTCTTCATAAATTCGTTAATTGATGAGATTAATATTTCATAAGATGATCATGTGCAACTCGATCTTAATCCTGAGTGAGTTATGAACTCCTGTCTATGAGATTGGTTCTTTGATTTACATGGGTGAGAGAAGCTTGAGTTGCCGACTCAATCAGTCTACCATTTCAGGGACTTGACTAAATGGAGAGCTGAGAACATAACTTCACAAGATGGAATTCGCTCATTCCAAATAGGGTAAGTAGATGAGTAGTTCCCTTAAGTGCTGATTTCATGTCTTGAACAAGGGGCCTCACCCTCTCACTTGCTTGAAAGGGACTTAGTTTGTGGTTGGACCATAAACAAATTGTTCATTAGAGAAATCAGTGGTACTTAAGGAAAAGTGGTAATTAGAAGGGTAAAACGGACATTTGACCCAGCTATAATTATGAACAACTCGTGAAAGATCGACTTACTTATATTAATTATATCCATGAACATAACTTGTTCTACAGTGCATAAGAGTTCAACTATAGGTCTATAGTGGTTTTTCATTTAGTTAATGAATGAAGATTAATTTAATTAAAGAGTTTAATTAATTAATTTTGGATCATTGGAGCTTATAATCTGTAGGTCTATAAAGTCTCCTTGCTAGCTCACCACAGACCAACAAGGATCAACTATGTTGAAAGAAAAATTTGAAATGTTCAAATTTATGAGAAATATATTAATTATAATGGATACAATTGATTACATGCTTTATTATAAAGTTTATTTGAATAAGATTCAAATTATTAATTATTTATTGGGCTCTTTTTAAATATAGCAAAAGGAACCAAAATATTTACAAATATAGCAAAATTTTACTGTCTATCGTGATTGTCAAATAGTAGTCTATCGCGATCTATCGCGGTCTATCACAGATAGACAGTAAAATTTTGCTATTAGTTGTAAATATTTTCAGGAGTTTTGCCATTTAAGATAATTTTACTTATTTATTTAGATGAAATCCATATAAATAAATAGAAAGAGAATTAATCAGTTAATTTGAATTGGATTCAAATAATTAATTATTTAATTTAGATGGGATTCATATTAAAGATTATATATAAGATAAATATTTAAATATGATTTAAATATTTTAAACTATTTAATATGAGATATTATTTAGGTAGATATTTATTAATATTGGATATTATTAAATATTTAATTTAAAATTTCAACAGAGGGGTCATCTTAATAGGTTTAGGAGTAACTCATAAGAGCTCTATATATACAGAGCCCTTGAGAGCCCTCATAGAACACACATTCTATTCCCTATTTTCTTAGAAAAGTTATAAGAAAATTCTTCTTCTTTCTATTCCCTCTCTTAGAAAATGAAGACTACATGGAGAAGACTATCGGTTCGAGGAGAATTTTTTACTTATATTATGGATTAGCAAAGGTACATAGCTTAACTTTTTCTTAATTATTTGTATTTTTAATTCCTTCAAAAATCAAAGAAATTGATTACATGCTTCCGCTGGGATTCATTTTCCTTCAATTGGTATTAGAGACAATCTTTGATTCTTGATTTGAATTAAAAATCTTGTATGGTGGGTGTTTTAATTATTCATGTATGAGATATGTGAAGTTTTGCAAAATTGATTGTTTAAGCATATTTGGACATTAGATTTTAAAGTTTTGATTAGATCAATAGTAAAACCCTTAAGGGTTAGGGTTTTCTTGTAATTTTTTTCATTGAATTTGACGTAAAAGTGCTGTAAATTTTTGAAAAAATGTAGGTTTTTTTGGGATTAAGAAATCTGGAAAATCTAGAAAATTTAAATTTGAAAATTTTGCTATGCGTCATCTATTGTTCGTCATCAAAGCACTGACAAGTTTGATTGAAGTGTATGTGGCTGAATTTTCATAGGATTAAATTTAGATGTTTCAAACCCTAAATTTTGATGGTCAAAGAAGAAATTAAAGACCAATATATATCTTGGAAATTCAAATTATTGTTGATTTATTTAATTTAATTTAATATGCATGTGATATATGTTTTAAATTAAATTGAATGTTGCATAAAGTATGTCATTTAGATTAAAATCTCACCATAGGTTAAACATGTCATGCATTTTACTTAAATATAATTGTTATATTTATTTTATTAGGGTAATTCCTAATTTGAAATTGCATGATGTATAGATTCTATTTTATTTAAATATAAATGTTATATTTAAATTGTTAGGATAATTCTTAATTATATGCATGTAGAGATTCTTTTCAATTTTAAATATAAGTGTTGTATTTAAATTGTTGTAGAGACTCATGTAGAGATTCTTCTTTAATTAAAATATAATTGTTATATTAGATAATTAAATGAAGAATTAAGTAAGATTGCATGCTTAGATAAAGATAAATTTAGTTTAACTTTAAATTGCTTAAAATTCTAATTTATCTTTATATTTTTCTAATCAGATTAGAAATATTGCATGCTTGTCTAGTAGGATTAGGACCTTCCTTAAATAAAGATACAATTAATTAATTTTAGTTTATCTTTTTATTTTTCTAATGAGATTAGAAATATTGCATGCTTGTGTAATGAGATTAGGATCTTACTTGGATAAAGATAAAATTGTTTTTTTTTTTAAATAGTTTAAAATTT
Source organism: Citrullus mucosospermus (assembly GCA_030954485.1). Lineage (NCBI taxonomy): Eukaryota > Viridiplantae > Streptophyta > Magnoliopsida > Cucurbitales > Cucurbitaceae > Citrullus > Citrullus mucosospermus. Next base: position 8,147,321 of record CM062065.1, read on the forward strand.
TAATTTATCTTTATTAAAATTCTAATTAGAGTAAATTGCATGCTTATCTAATGAGATTAGATTAAAATAGATCTTTTAATTTAATTTTAAATGGTTTGAAATTGGCAAATTAAAAGATTTAAATAATAAAAGGAGGTTGCCTATAAGGGAACTCTATCTAAGGCTAGGGTAATTAAGCTGACTACAAGGGAACACCCCTTCTTGGGAACTGACCTGGGAGTTGATTTAGTCAAACTTTTATTAAAACATAATGTAACTAGTTTATTAAAGAGTTTAATAAACTTGGGAACTTTCACATTATTGGAAACTATCCAAACATAAGAGTTATGTTTGGGCAAACAAATTAAAACTTGGATAAATGGTTTAGCCTAAGTTTGTCTAAGTAATGAAATCCTTAGTTTAAAATACTTTGTGTGGGAATAGATGTATATGATATGTTTATTGAATGAGAAATTTCGGCAAATCACAAGTTTCCATGTCATTACAACAAAGTCCAAATGCATTGTGGAATTTATAAATCGGATTGGGCCAAGTAACTAAAGTCGCTCGGGTCAAAAGCCCAACCCAATTCAAGCCCATTATGAATTTTTTTGGGCCAAAGAAGATATTGAGCCCACGCCCGATTTTTGGGCCCAAAAGCAATTGGGCCCAAGCCCATGAAAGCCCATATAAACTCTATAAATAAAGGCTTTATCTCTTCATTTGGGGGAATTGAAAGCATTTTCAACGGAGGTTTAATGCTCTGAAGATGAAATCCTGAAGATTCCAAGACTTTGAAGTTCTAATCAAACTGTAAAGACTGAAGCTCCAAAGATTCAAAGATCCAAAGACTGAAGCTATAAATATTTGAAGAACACAACTCCTTCAGCTCTAAAGATCTAAAGAATACAAGCTTTAAAGAATACAAAACTCTTGAAGCTTTGAAGATCAAAAGACTAAAGCTCCGAAGAGTATAACTCTTTTGAAGATTTAAAGACAAAAGCTTAAAAGACATTTAGAAGATCAGAAGACTTTCTCTGAAGCTCTTGAGGTCAGAAACTCCAAAGGTCGATCAACAAGCCGAAAGACCGATCACCCAAGAAGATCAATAATCCTAAAGGCCGATCATCCAAGAAGATCAACAAGCCGAAAGGTCGATCATCCAAGAAGATCAATAAGCCTAAAGGCTGATCACCAAAGAAGATCATCAAAGCCTAAGGTTCAATCATCACCCAAGAAGATCATTAGGCCCAAAGGATGATCATCCAAGAAGAGCATCAAGTCCAAAGGTGGATCATCAAAGAAAATCAACAAACCTAAGAATTAAAGTTTATTTTTCGAGAGAAAGAATCAAAGGATCAAATATTAGAGATTGTACTCACAACACTGAAATCAATGCAAATATAAAGTTCAAATTTAACAAATTAAATTTCTCTGGAAATCAAGTCGAACAATGTCGTCTCTCCTACATTCTCTGGTAAGATTCACACTGTGAGACTCATGCTTGGCCTCGCAGCGGCTTTGTTTTGGCTCTGCTTCCATCCCCCTTAAGAAGGTATTTGCATGAGTAAAGATCAAGGTGAATTAGAGAAAGTATCTATAGTAAGTGGGAGAAGAATATGTGTCTGAAGGAATCTGATTCCCAGCGGAAGCGAATGATTGCCTTGTGCCATTAAACTTGTTTTGGGAAAAACAAAATACAGAGAACAAAATTGTAACGACCTGACCCCATAATAACTAGCTCGTCGCTACATCATGCATGAACGTTTATATAAATACGTTGGGACAAGGAGACATGATATCACCCACTTTAAATAAATGCAGTTTAATTTATAAAACGGCTGGATTCTTGAAAGTTTATTAAACCAACATAAAATAGTAAAACCACTTTAGCGGGGTACCCTTTAAATTGTTAGGCAAAACCTCAAGAAAAGAAAATCGAACATAACCATATCAAACAAAACACAAACGGTTTAATGTATGCACATACTACTACCCTACAAGTCCAATACGCTATATCCTAAACTAAGGTGCGGAAGCAATGTCATTGATCCCACGGTACAATCACGGATTTCCTTGGTCATACGCCTGGCCACCATGCTCTTTACCTAGGAGAAAAACATAGAAAAAGGGTGAGTAATCATACTCAGTAAGAGACCCACTACTGGGCCTAGCTATTACCCATTTTGTCGTGTGCGCCCGTGTACCTGGCATAGGCATAAGCGTAGGCATAAGCATAGGAAGCGACCTGAGGGTACGCAGTGTTTACATTCGTATCATGGACATAGGTGGTGATCCCGTGGGACACCCTTCGTAGCATAGTACATTAGGGGTACGGAGCACGACAATAGGGCAACCTGTAACATGTCATGGCATAGCTAATTTATCGCAGAGATTCATAGAGTCATAGGCACATAAACATAAGAACATTACTTACAAGCTACAAACTTGGCATCAAAAGTTCACACGACATTCAATAGTCAACAACACAATTAAACATTAGGCCTCACTAAAACCCGGTAGTAAGTCCCTTACCTGCGAGAGCTAGATTGGAGCAATACTGAGCGATACTGAGCGATACTGAGCGATTCTGAGCGAGATAGCGAGACTCAGCGAGGCAGCGACTTCCCTACAATGCGGCAACGCACTACGAAGGCTGTGACAATGCGTCGTGGAGAGGGCAGGCGACGCGGCGATGAAGATTGTGACGACGCATCGCGGAGAGGGCTGCGGCGACGCGGCGATGAAGACTGATGGTGCTGCGAGATGCGGGCTGTGACAATGCGGCGATGGACTGATGATGCGGCGAAATGCGGGCTGTGACGATGCGACGCGACGAGGACTGAGACGCTGCGGTGCGAGAACTATGATGATGCCGCTACGCTGAAAGCTGCGATGATGGTGACGAGTGTTGGTGACGATGGCAGTGAGTACTGCGATGACGGCGACAATGACGACTGGAGATGATGGTGGCAATGAGGGCTAAAGGGGGCGGCGACTGAGTACGTAGAGGTGATCGAGAAAGAGATTTTGACCTTTCCCTTCTTCCCCATTTCTTTCCTTTTCCTAAACACATCTCGAGAAAGAAATTGTATAGATTTGGCGACGCATACACCCTCATTGGGCGATTCCTATCATGCGCCAAGAGAATTGGGTTTGTATCGTTGTTTGCATGCTCTTGCGCATTTGCGTTCTGCCTAACCCTAGCTTGAGGTGCTTGAGGTTGATTATTTTGAGCATCCATGTTTTCTTCTGTAGTTTGATTGCTCCTTCTTTGTTTATTCTGTCTTATCCTTCTTCTGGAGGTCCTCTCAATCTCTGGGTCAATATCAAATGTTGGGTTGTCCCTTTCACTCATATACTGTTAGAAGCTTCTGACAGAAGAGAAACTTGCTATACTTCGTCGACTAAGGAATCTTGCAACACAATAATCCAAAGAAAATAATTTAAATCAATGAAATAATCCCCGACAACGGCGCTAAAAAAACTTGTTGTGTGATTATTGTATGTGTAAATTGTACTAACGCAAGGTGCTAAACGATGTGATTATGCGTTCAACATATCATGCTTTGAACATGCTATGCGTCCTATTACTATGCGTTGGTGATCTTGTCAAGCTTTCCTATCCTTTACCCAAGTATAAGCAAAGGAGTAGGTTTTCTCGGTGAGTCCGAGGTCGAACACAGGGATTATATTGATTCAGTATTTAGTTGGATTTCATGCATTGCAGTGGTAACCAAGAAATAGTTGAGAGAGTTGTTTTTAATCTACGGAAACTGATTGTTTGTACACTAGACTAAAATTGTGAAAGATGGAAAGCATGCGACACAACAAATTCAACTAAAGATGTGAATGAATGGATAAAGAAATGGTTCGGGTTGATTAACATCTAACATCGGAAGCGCATAGTAGTATTCTATTCATACTTGCGACTCTTCTCCTGGTTGTCAGCCGCTATGCGTTATATATCTATAACGCATAGGAGAGTGTTAAGAACCAAGGTTATCCCCATAGACAGGTAACACTTCTTGGCCCTTGTCAATTGAGTTCCACAACCACTTACCCTCTCGAGTAGTTTGATTATTACTACTTATATCGATTTTTCAGATGGACATAAGCTTCAGATTAAGATTGCAATTGACAAGATGAAATAGTAACACTATGGTTCCTAGTTAGATGCTAATGCAACCCTAGACCCTTGAGTGATTAGTTACTCATGGTTTGAAAGTAAAAAGCGGAAAGTTTAGAGAAATGAGTAGACATGGAAGATAATTATATTGATGAAATGGGATACAATTTTCGATAAGTTCAATGTCTTGACACAAATCTAAAATTAAGATAGAAATAATAAGAAAGAAAGCAGGGAGGCGTCAATGTCTTGAGTCGCCCGGATGGAAGCGTGATGTTCTGCTGTGAAGTGGTCCGGCGGAGGGAAGACTCTTCTCTCTCGAGCTATTCGTCTCCGACTGAAGTCTGAGAGAACTTTGCTGTCACTTATGGAGTTCTTCCGAGAATCAACAAACCTTTCTCATCTCGCAGAGCTGCCCTTTTATAGATGATGCGTTCGCAATCAATGGCAAATCTGCTTGATTGGCGGCGAGATTGATATCATGCGTCCATCTCACCTGATTGCGTGATTCTCGGGTCAATTAAGATCCACCACTTTAGCCACAAATCATGTTCGTCAATCATCCGTCAATCTCTCAAGATTCTGATTTGATTCTCAGCGCCTTACATTAATGGTCGTCTATGTGTCCATGAATAGTTTGGCTGATGTCAACGCGTCGTATATTGCTAACGCGTAGTTATGCGTTGAGTTGTTGTTAACGCATCGTCAGGTTGTTTGCGTTCCGTTCAGATCATGCTTCCACGAAGAACAGATTGCTAACGCGTCGTCCTGCGTTAAGAAGTCATCAACGCATCGTTTGCATTCCTGCGTTAAATCATGCGTTTTAGGCTCAAAAAGTGGTAAAATAGTTATCTTCCTAAAAATACAAGAGTATAACATAAAGGAAGATTTCTTAACAAAAGTTAACATAACTTACCGCATGCTTCTCTATTTAATCTCTACTTATCTAAGTAAAAGGCTATCATAACTTGTATTTCTACAAGTTATCAAGTTGGATGTTCAATTATTGTGTATATCTACTTATTAGGTCTTGGTCAAGGTATAAGGTTGGCAGTGGATGCCGTAAGAGGGTCGGTGTCTACTGTCCTCACATTTTCCCCTAGGTTAAAAGGGTACCTGAGAGGGGGTGTGACAACAGTAGACCAATTAAAAGGTGCCATTTGGAGCAATGAAGAAGTAAAACTTGGTGGGTTTTTTATTTTTGGATTGGTGTTAAAAAGAAAATATTTTTAAAAAGAAAATGAATTTTAAAAGAAGATGAATTGCATATTATTATATATGTTTGTGTCTAACGGCTAGTTGCTTTTAAAAATAATGAATTTAATATTATATGTGTTTGTGTCTCACTGCTAGTTGAGTTTAAATCTCTACCATTCAATTTTCTTTCTAAAGATCTAAAGGCTCAAATTGAGTTTGGTTTTCACCTACTCTCATATCTTTTTAAACACTTCATATTCTCCAAATTTCAACAACAAATTTTACATCTTTTTACAATCCTCCATAATTCATAAGCCTCCATTGTTACTCTCTCCAAGCTTCAATTTTTTTCTTTTTATCTTATTCTTGAGAGAAATATATTGTATTGTGCGGATTGATTTGTTGAGTGCTACAACTTGTAAATCCACTCTATCAAGAGAGTTGGAAGTGTGCTCCTTATATTTATCCTAGTTTTTGTAAGGGATGCTCTTGATCCCTAAAAAGAGTGGATGTAATGGTTTGATCCTAATTCGTGGAAAGGATCGGGTTTGTTTTTGCACCCGAAACAAAAGCGATGTAGCGGTTCAACTCAAAGCCGTGGAAAGAGTTAAGACTTCTAGTGAAATACCCAAGAGGAGTTTGGGAAATGGACATAGGCCAGTTATGCCGAACCACTATAAAATTTTCAGTGTCAATTTCTCTCTCTCTCCCCTAATTTATTTTTACAATTAACTTTTGTTATTATTTATTCATTGCATATTTTTAATTCTTGAAAATAATTGTTCATGTTGATATATTTTGATTGGTAGTTTTTAATTTTTATATTCATTACCAATCTTTTTATATGAATTAAATAGGGCGCTTTAAAGTGTGATATTACTGTGGTTGAATTTTTTTGCATAAAATTCTTGTTTAAATTACTTATTTGCAAAAAGTTTTGTAATTTGTTTAATTGAGCCCACATTGGTAAAAAGTTTTAATTAGTTTTAATAAACCCTATTCACCCCTTTAGGGTTGCCATACCGATCCTACAATTGATATCAAAGCTAGTTGCTCTTGTTTGTAATCAAAAGTATTTTCATAAATTGTTTCAGATAGATATCCATTATTTGAGTTTTTCTCTCCAAGCATTAGTATCAAATTATCTTATTAATCTTTTGAAAAATTGTTTGAAAAACTTAATTGCTAGAGCTATGGCAACTTTAGATCATTCTATTGATAGACCCTCATTCTTTGATGGAAATAGAAATTATAATTTTGGAGAAATAGAATGGAAACTTTTATGCTTGCTATGGATTTTAAAATTTTGTATGTTTGTGAGCATGATTTATCTTGCAATTGAATAATGAGTTGCTCACTATTAATGCTAAAGCAATAAATATCATATATTGTGCATTGGATAGAAAAATATTTGATACAATTTTACATTTTGATTATGCATTTGATATTTGGAACTTTCTTGATAATATGTATAGCTTAGAAAATTCTCCTTGTAGTACTACTAATGATTTACTTGATGTGAAGGATAATTATAATTCTCAAAATCAAAGAAAAATCCATGAAAGTGCAAAAAGAAAATGTGATGGATCCTAATGCTTGATGGCTCATTCGAATAACAATTCTAGAGATGAAAGTGACAAAAATGAGGTATATAAAAAATCTCCTTATAATGAATTGTATGATGTTTTTGAAGACATGCAACATGATTTAGAAAAAAGTTAGCTCTAAATATTTAAAATTATCGAAGAAGTATAAAGGCTTAATTATTGAAAACAAATCTTTGATGGATGAAATTGCTTGTTTGAAAAATAGAGCAACTAATGATGTTTTGAATGTTGATAAATTTGGTGATGACGAGAAATGTGCCTTGAATGATAGAATCAAGTTTCTTGAAAAAGAGAATGTTGAACTCAAATCTTTATCATATGAAGTGAAAGTTGAATTGAATTATTTGATAAATAAAAATGAGAAATTTAGATCTTGTTCTTTGGAATTAAGTGATGAAATTTCTAGTTTGAAAAATATAATTGATGAGTTAGAAACTAGCAATACTTCTTTAGAGAAAGAAAAAGTTTCTTTTGTGGACAAGATTAAATTTCTTGAATGTGATGTTCATGATAAAAATGATTGCATGTGTTTAAAGAGAAAGAATTACTTGCTAATAAAGAGCTTGGAATTGCAAAAGAGTCCATTAAGAAATTGACTTTAGGTGCTCAAAAATTAGATAAAATTATTGACATGGGTAAACCATTTAATGACAAAAAGGGATTAGGCTATATAAATAAAAATTCTTTATCTAGTTCTAAAACTACTTTTATTAAAGGTACTCCTTCTATGTCTAATGATATTTTACCCAATGTGCCTAAAGTTGAATTAAAATATGTTTCAAAGCATAGAAAATTTAAAAATATTCATGAAAAATCTAATCTTGTGCATAATCAATTTCCTACTGGATCAAAATGTACTCATAATGAGAACTTTGTGAAGCATGAAAAAGATAGGGCTATGCCTGAAAAATCTAAATGTGTACATAGCGTTAAATTTGTGCCTAAGCATGCTAATGCTAGCAATTTGCTTGTGAAATCAAAATTTGTGCCTACATGTCATTTTTGTGGAGTTAAATGTCACATTAGACCTAATTGTTTTAAGTTAAAAAATACTCCAAGAAAGAATTTCCTTGGGAAAAAGTCTGAAAAATCAAATAACTAAAAATAAAATTCCTTGGGAAAAAGTCTGAAAAATCAAATAACTAAAAATAAAATTTTGCCTAATGTTACTTATTATTCTTGTGGTAAAATTGGTCATAAATTTAACACTATTATTTCCCAAAAATCAATGCTAGTAATATTGGAACTAAATTTAAATGGGTTCCAAAATCTTTACTCACTAACAATGAAGGATCCAAGAAATGGGTACCAAAATCTTTTGGTTGAGTTTTATTTGTAGGTGTGATTCAAGAAGCAATTGTTGCTTAGACTTCAAACAAGGAATTAATTCAAATTGGAGCAGCTTTTATGGCTTGTTTGAATCCAAGAAAGGAAATGACATGTTTTGGTAACTCTTATTTTTTGAATTATTGAGATAAGTATTTCTATTAATATGTTTTATGGAAATTATATCTCTTGAATTGTTAGAATTTGAGTTATTGAATTGCATTGATTATTGGGTTTAATGCCATGAGAAATGATCGTATATATCTATCTATTTGGTATTTGTCTTTGGCTTTTTGGTCTATTAGATGCTTGCTCTATCCTTGTCTTTTTCTTGGAAAGTGTTGAGCATAAGGATTTTGAGTCTTGCAAAAGTTTGTCATCATTTTGATTGTTAATATATTTTGTTTAAGCTCTTGATGAAATTAAATGCTTTTCAGTCCAAGTTATGCATATTCTATGACTTACATTGTCGAATAAAATTTATTTTGGAAAATGTTGTTTGCCTTATGTTGAGAAGAATTGATCATTGAGCATATTGTTTTGAATGGTTGTTAAATTATTGCTCAATATTGGTCTAATTATTGGTTATGTTGTTACCATATTTATATTGATTTGCTAACGTGGCTTTATTATTATTTGGTATCGTTATTTGTTTTTCAACAATTGATGTTTATTTTACTTAATTGGATAATTTGATATATCAATTGTTTGATTTATAGTTGATTGATTTTATCTCCTTTTGGCATATATTGAAATTTCTTTAGAAGGAGAATACATATTTTTAGGGGGAGCTTTTTCCTTAATTTATAATGAATTTCATGTTAAAAGGAAATTGATTCCTACACATTGGTTTATTGTTGACATAGTTTATTCTCTTCGGGGGAGTTATGCATATTGTTCACCATTTTAGGGGAGTAATTATCTTTGAAGTAAAATTAAATTTAAAAATTTATTTGATATTTCTACCCTCAAGCTGATATGTACTATTATGTGTTTTTGTCCCTTATTAAGGGGGAGTATTCAATTGGTTTTAAAAAGTGGGAGAAATCTGTGAAATTGATTTTTATCTTGAGCTTGGTTGATACTTTGTGATGCCTCCTGAATTTACAATGTTGTTTGTTATGTTCTGTTTCTTAGAAGGCATGTTGATAGGAGAAGAATTGCAAAATTATGTGTTCATATTTTTAGGGAGAACTTTCATGTTATTACGTATTTTTCTTAATTGCTTTTTTTTATTGATTCCAAAAAGGGGAGAGGTAATAAGAAAAATGAAAACATGTTGTTATTGAATATATAATTTGTTTTCACACCTCTTTAGAATTATATGTTTGTTTATTATGATTCAAGTTCGTATTTTATATCACACAACTCTTCAGAATTTATTTTTCTTGAGTTGTTTGTCATTAGCAAAAAGAGGGAGATTATTGGCTTTTTGACCCTTAACCTCAAATTAATTAATTTTAATTAATTAATTAATCAATATTTTGATGATAACAAACCTGAATTATTTTACTAATAATTTGAGTGTTTTGAAGTGTCTATTGTGTGGATCTTGGAATAACGGTTCCAACACACTTTGAATTACTCAAATCAGAGTTCAAACAAATAAGATATAGCTGAACAAGCTTAATGGAAAAATCTCGAGTTGATGACGTGGTAGATTTTGTTCATTACAGTGGACCAATTGAAAGGTGCCACTTGAAGCAATGGAGAAGTCATACTCAGTGGGTTTTTTATTTTTGGATTGGTGTTAAAAAAAAACACATTTTTAAAAAGAAAATGAATTTTAAAAGAAGATGAATTTAATATTATTATATATGTTTGTGTCTAACGGCTAGTTGCTTTTAAAAAAAATGAATTTAATATTATATATGTTTGTGTCGAACGGCTAGTTGAGTTTAAATCTCCACCATTCAATTTTCTTTTTAAAGATCTAAAGGCTAAAATTGAATTTGGTTTTCACCTACTCTCATCTCTTTTTAAACACTTCATCTTCTCCAAATTTCAGCAACAAAATTTTACATCTTTTTACAATCCTCCATAATTCATAAGCCTCTATTGTTGCTCTCTCCAATTTTCTTCTTTTCATCTTATTCTTGAGAGAGATATATTGTATTGTGAGGATTGATCTGTTGAGTGCTTGATGCGCACTTTTAGTGTTAACCGCAAGTGTACGGGTCAAGTTATAATATAAGACGGTTAAGTCCGAATATCGTTCCACTAGAGATCCAATTGTGAAGGTTTAAGTTACTTAGCTATTCTAGAGTTGAATCAATTTTATTTAAGGATTGGAATTGAAGTTGTAATTTATGGAAAATATAAACCAAATAAGGAAAGTATTAAAGTGAGAAACACAAGAGTCAAAGAGAGTTCTAGGGTAATGAATTCTTGTTTATTTCATCATGCAATATTATAGAATTCATGGAATTTATGGTAATTCATATGCCTAAGTCTAGAAACTTAATTCCAAGTTATTTTCTCTCAAAAACAACTCTTTCTCATGCAATTCGATTGATTACTAATCTCTTGAAACCAGTTCAAATTACATGGCATTAAGAATAGTCTTTAGCAACTTTTATTGCCAACCTAACTACTCTCGTGATAGATTAACAACAATTCATTGTTATAGATCAAGTTAAACATACAATCTCTCAATCATACATCTAACCTAACATGTGAAGATGGCCAATCCACAAGAATTAAACACAATAACAATGAAAAGCATAATCATTCCAACAAAACCATGAAAGTCTACAAGATCAACATAAATTCATAAACAAATCATAAAAACCCTAAAACTAAAGAGTTTAGCCACTCATAGCTTGAAGCAACATGTTTAAGCAAAATAAACAAAGAAAAAGTGTAAGAAAGGGAAACTCTACTGAAAAGAGGCTCTTGATTGAGGTAGCACTGTCACGATCTCCTTAGCTCTCACGTAGGAATTCGAAGGGCACCACGACTATCTCGAACTCTTTTCCTCTTCCTTGCAACTAACTCACTCTTTGAACTTGTAAGCCCCGTACCTAATTTTGTGAGAACGCAAGGTAAGGGGCCGAGAGATGGATGATTGAGTAAGAGTAGTTGGCTGGACTGTGATTGGGGCGGAAAAATGACTAAGTATCAGCTATGCGTTGATGGCAACATGTTTTGATGGAAACAGTTTTGGTGTAAACGCAAAGGTGAGGGAAGACTGTTATGCGTTGAAGCCACGACGCGTTGAGGACATAAGGCATGGAGAACCACCTTGTACCGAAGATTATCTTGCGGCAAACGCACAGGCAATGGGCCGTTGGAAGTTAATGGCCACGAGGAGTTGAGAGCTGATTTGCGATGAGGCTATTATGCGGTGAACGCTACCATGCGTTGAAGGTGGGTATGCGTTGGACAAAGAAGGTTGGTCGAGAGAGAGTAATGCGTTTGCTAACCATTTGGCGGGAGAGTTTTGAAAAGAAACATCATCAGAGGCTGTGTGTGTTGCTGAAGCTGAACATAGAAGGTATGCATTGAACAGATTATAGTATAGTGTTGAAATGGAGAATAAGTCAGTGGTATATATATAAGTGGATTGAGAATTCAATTGTTCTGATTGCATTTCAGAGCTCGAGTTGGGTCCATACTAAAGCTAAACATCGGAAGAAGGTAGAAGAAGATGTTCATGCTGATTTGGAGTGGAAATCTCATCGTAACCGTGGAAGAAACTTGAGTTGGGCAGAGGACTCAGCTAGTGTTACTCCCTCAGAGTGACGCTCGGTTTTGGAGGAAGAACAAATTGAAGAAACGGTGGTTAGGGCTGAAACTTTTGAGGTTAGTAAGTTAACTCAATTTTTAGCAAGTTTCATGAAGGATGCTTGAGCTGAAATTGTATAAATGTGTGTCAAACTCAGGAAGAAGAGATTAGAGCTGAATTGCCAGACGATTAGCGGTAACTCGGAGTTGTTGAAGGATATATCCTAAACGGAGAGGATGTTCTTCATGAAATCTGGAGGTAAGATGAAGGATTTACACCTAAACAAGTTTGTAGAAGGAAGAAAGTTCTGAAATTGACCAAAACGTAATGTTTAGCAGGTTGAAGAAGGAAGAAGAAAGGAAGAAGAAAACAGTTCTGCTGCAGCGGTAGTATCGTTGAGAGAGCGAGAGACAGGGCAGCGAAGCAAGTATCGCTGTAACGTAAGAGAGGCTTTGCGTCTCACGATTCTCGCTAGAGTATCGCTGGGTGTCGCTCCTCAGGTAGTCTCGCTGGTTACATCCAACTCAGTGTCGCTAGTACAGTAGTATGTGATGAATAATGCTGACAGCTTTTAATTGTCTAAAGAATAACGTTATTATTGTGTGTTAAAGGAAAAGGGAGATTATGAAAACTAAACACGAAGAATATGTGTTTTCAGGCCAGGAAGAGCTCGGGGAGGCTTATAATCCACTTAGAGCCGAGACCAATCGTGAGTGACTATTTGTTATATCTTGTGATAAATTTAGTATGCTTATTTGATGAGGAAATGTGATCCTTTGTAGTATTCATTATGAATGTGATGTGTTAGCAAGTTAAAAGGGTACTAATGCTAATGTCTAAATATAATAGTGGCTGAAGGACCTTATGGTGAAAGCTTATATGTAGGTAAGCATGAAATTAAGTGCTGAGGGACTTTGTGAAGGCACTTGAATAGCTATAAGGAATGGATTACAATGCTCAGGGACTATGAGCGAAAGCATGTAGTAATCCATCACATACTAGCTCGTGCTGAGGGACCATGAGTGAAGGCACTTGAGTGAAGATAGAATTGGTTACCAGTGCTGAGGGATTTCATGTGAAGGCACATGGTAATGTAAATATAATCGAATAAGTGCTGAGGGACAGAATGTGAAGGCACTAGATAGTTGCAAGTCTGTGAGACATGAGAACTTGACATTTATATGTGTAATTTGGAAAGAGAACCTTAGTAACTCTCTAGAATGTGATACGTAATGGTTACTAATAGACAAACTGGCTCATATTTGTTAGGGATAGTTGAATAGATTTAGTCACTCACTGAGCTTTCTGCTCATTCACTTTGTTGTTGTTTGTTGTTTCAGGTAGCGAGCGTGTCCGGGACGCCTAGCCTACAGAAGAATCTCGTCTGGGCCTATCTGGAAGCGAACCTCTGGGATAGTTGTAAATATTTAGTCTGTACATATATCTTGTAATGTGCATGTTTCTTAGAAGTGAAAGGGGGATGTGTTGTACCTTATATGTATATATGCAGAAATACTTGTTAAGAGGTTGCATGTTTTTCTAATATGTCAATAGAAATGTTGCTTTGAATTGAGATTTATATGGTATCCATTCTTGAAAATGTATGTAGGGGGAACAGTATCACGCTCAATCCTAGGTATAGAGTGTAACTGGGATGGGGTGTGTCAGAACTCTTTTATGAACTCTCGCTCAATTCTCTCATTCTTGTGCCTCTTTAGGTTTGTAAATTGATGGTTGATTGATTCTTGATTTTGATTTGATCATTAGGGCTCCTGGAAACCCCCAAATTTATAGAGTTGGCCGCCCAAAAACTTACCTAAAATAACAAATTTTCATTCAAGGAAAACTGACGCCGCGGCGCTAGGGTTGTGTCAAAATTGTTGCTCTCGGGTTTTAGCGTCGCGGCAGCGCTGTCCAAGCGCCGCGACACTGTAATGCTTTCAGAATTGATGCTCTCGGGCTTTAGCGCCGTCCAAGCGCCGCGACATTGTGATGCGTTCAGAATGTTGCGTCAGATTTTGGCGTCGCGACAGAGCCATCTCGGCGCCGCGATGCTATGATGCGTCAAGAATGTTGCGTTCAGGTTTTAGCGTCGCGGCAGCGCCGTCCAGGCGCCGCAGCGCTATCCCAAATTTTGCCCTTTTGAGTTTTTCAGCTCTTTTTCGCCATATTCTTGCTCGGTTTTGATCTTTTAGTCTTTTCTTCTAATTTTCCTCATTTTAACCTAAAAATCACTAGCAAACAAGTGAAATCTAATATAAACTCCCTTAATTTGAGAGGATAGAAAGCACTTTTCAAGTGCTTATCAGTGCTACAACTTGTAAATCCACTCTATCAAGAGAGTTGGAAGTGTGCTCCTTAATTTATCCTAGTTTTTGTAAGTGATGCTCTTCATCCCTAAAAAGAGTGGATGTAATGGTTTGATCCTAATTCGTGGAAAGGATCAGGTTTCTTCTTGCACCCGAAACAAAAGCGGTGTAGCGGTTCGACTCAAGGCCGTGGGAAGAGTCAAGACTTCGAATGAAGTAGCTTCGAAACTGGACGTAGGCCGGTTGTACCGACCACTATAAAATTTCAAATGTCAATTTCTCTCTCTCTCTCCTAATTTATTTTTACAATTAACTTTTGTTATTATTTATTCATTGAACGAAATTCATTATAATTTTTAATTCGTGAAATTTTTTCATGTTGATATATTTTAATTAGTAGTTTTTAATTTCTATATTCATTACCAATCTTTTTATAAGAATTAAATACGGTGCTTTAAAGTGTGATATTACTTTGGGTTGAATTTATTTGCATAATTGTTTTAATTACTTATTTGCAAAGAGTTTGTTAATTTGTTTAATTGGATCCACATTAGTAAAAAGTTTTAATTAGTTTTAATAAACCCTATTCACCCCCTCTCTAGGGTTGCCATACCGATCCTACAATTAGAAGCTCCAATAATAAAAGATTAATCAATTAAACTCTTTAATTAAATTAATGAATATTTATTAACTCAAGGAGCGATATCCCGAAAAGAAGAGGGAGGAAGGGGTTCGGGAATGACTAAAGCACTACTAAACTAAAAGGGGCAGGGAAAGTCGGACTTCCCGTCTTCTCACAGCTCTTCATCCATCATGCTAGCGAAAAAAAAAATGAAAGTCCACTAAAGACTTACAATTGCACTCTTTACACTATAGATATATTTCTGTGTTAACGAAATTTACTAATCAACAGTAAGTCGACCTTGTACAAATTATTCATAACTACAGCTGAGTCAAAGTACCAACGATCACTCTAATGAACAAACTGTTTATAGTCCAACTATAAACTAACCCCTCTCAGGCTAGTGAGAGGGTGAGACCTCATTGTTCAAGATCCGAAATCAGCCCTTAAGGGATTAATTTATCTACTTACCCTAAGCATGCGAAGAAGTGAATTTCATTTTGTAAAGATATGTTCCCAGTTCCCTAATCAATCAAATCTTCAAAATGGTAGGCTTATTGAGTCGACGATTTGACCACTCTCACCCATATAGATCAAAGGATTGGTCTCATAGACAGGAGTTCATAACTCATTTAGGATTCAGGTCAAGTTACCTATAGTCATCCTATGAAATGTTAATTTCTATAATTAATGACGTTACAAAGAGAAATTAAACATTTTGTAGTCTGATCTTATACAAACTCTTTGCATAGGATACCCCCACTCATATGTCTCCATATAAACGATTAGGATCAAATCGTTTGTAACTCTTTACAACTACTTGTAACAATTACAAAGTGGGTCGTATCTGTAGTGTTACCAAAATAAGGCACTCAACCTTATTCCTATACTACAGACCTTTCTGGTTATTACTTAAACATGATTCTTGTATGTCAACCAAATACATGTTTAAGTTTACATAAAATAACCATGGAATCTTAGTTTATTGGATTGAGTTAATACATAAGATAGATAAAATAACTTCTTGTTTTATTCAATAAATAAAATGTATATACAATTTACAAAACTACAAGACCCAAGATATTTAGAACACACCAGTCCCAACAGTGTCAACATATCTTGCAATCTCCATCATTGGTTTACACCGTGAGACTCATGCTTGACCTCGCTGCGACTTTGTTTCCACACTGCTTCCGCCCCCTTCGGATGTGATGTGTCACTATCAAGGTAAACTCTAGCAATAGATAGGACTGTAGTGTTCTTTTTCCAATATTGACCTTCCTTTCGGTAGGCTTGTTGGGGTAGAACTATAAGATCTAAAATGATGAGTTACAGTAACAAGAGCACATTAAAGTTGTTAATGGGGTTATAACCAAATAATGGTAACTAAACATTATAGGAATAAGAGTTATTCTATTGTAATGATTGGTTAAGAATGTCTCAATCCAATGAAGGAGCATTTGACCAACCCTTGGGCGGCACTTGTTCTAAATCACTAGAGTATCATTGCATTAGACATGATTTATAGAGTTCATAAAATTTAATGCTAAATTTGAATGGATACTTGATTGCATGCTATTAACTAATATATTTTATATATTTCAATGTTGTGTCATTTTCTCTCATGATTTTAATTTTGAATTGCCAATATAAGTCAAAGTTTGAGAAAAAAATATTACTTGGAAAAGTATAATTGACACTATTTTAATGGTAGTGTAATTTTTAGAATTTGTCTTTAATTGAGAATGTTCTCAAAGTCCTGTTGCCACTTCATAAATTGTTCATGAACCATGTGATCGATGAATAGCAATTGGAGAGATAACTTATATTTATCTTCTAATTGACATACTTGATGTCAAGTGTGAAAGATAAAGCACAAGACAACAACATATGAGATGTTGTGGTCAACATAAGCTTAATTTAGATAATTATCTATATAATCTCAAGATTAAGTATTATGTTCCAAGAAAACAAATTATGTGACTAGAGCTGTAAGGAAACTGTTTCCAAATTAGTTTGGGGAGTCACACAATGAGGAATTTTGGAAATACCTCAATGGGAAGGAAAATAAGAATGAAAGTAAATTTGATTTACTGGATTCTTGGTGGAGCATTAAGATTTGCACCTGGATAGTTGAATAAGAATTCACTATCAAATTTTTCTTCATTACAATTAGATTGTAATTCTTAGAAAAATACTTAATGATGTAGAATGGTTTCTACATGTTTGGCACTAGGAGTCCATCTTAGTTAGTGTAGTGGGAGATAGGAGATGTTATATTTGATACTTATGTTAAATATGGTGGTTTCATCACCATAAGAGTCAATTTCTCAAAACTTTATTACTAATTAATTCACAAGGTATGAATGGTTTATGTAATAAAGCATATTTACAAAAGTTGTTTGAAAATATGTTCAGCCCTAAATAAGTACAATTAGTATGTTTTAAAATCTTTAACATATACAAATACTACACCGAGAAATTGATTAGGATTATTTATTCTAGAATGGAAAGACAAATTATTTTCTCCTAAAAGATACTTGGCTTTAGCAATTAAAGTTGATTATCATTAATTTTAATAAAATGACTAGTATAGGTAATTCTCTAAGAGTTAGAGTTAAATTACTTTACCTGTCTAAAGATCTTGCCTTTTATGCAAGATAGTCATTGGATCTTATTGGATAAGGCAAAAGACCAAACACCCATTTGGCTTACACATTTTGACCCATGAAGTCTGGTGAATATAAAACTCAAACAAACATTGTAAACATTTCATCAATTGGATTAATGAATATTTAGTGTATCAATATCTTTATCTAATGCAGCTTAAGTCTTTTTTTTTTTTTTTTTTTTTTTTAAGAGCTCAAAGAAGTTAGACTAGAGTTTAAATCAAGTAGGCAAGTCTATCAAGAGATATTATGAACAGATCATAAAAGTACAGAAACTTTAGTACTATGCGTAATTGATAGGAAATGAGATAATATCTCAACTTTAAGCATTAGATACAATTTGAATGAAATTATACTTCAAAAGGAGAAAGTTGACCTTGTTGGGCTTGGTCATATTAATGATGAGTACTTTGTTAGACATGGTCACATCATTAATAAATTACACATCATTGTCATACTCTAATTAGGACGTGCAATAGAGATTGCACTTTGAACATTGTTCCCTCCAAAACTGTCTGGGAGACAATTTTGGATTATTGAAGTGTAGTAAAACTAATTTACAACATTCACGATCTGGGTATGTTAAGGTGCATATGTTAAAACAAACCCAAAAAGGATACATATGTTCATATATGCCTAAGAGTAGGTTATCCTTGAGGAGAAAAAGGATGATCTTTTATGCAATCCTGAATAAAATAAGGTATTTGTATGACAAATATTAATTTTATAAGGAATGTCAAATAAAAGACTATAAATAGTGTTGATACTTTGGTTTCAAGTAAATCCACTAAGAGTTAAAAGTGTTATTAACCATTTAATTACATTTGAATGTCAAATGAATCCTAGTAAAACATGATGAGTCTTCATCATAGTGGGAAAGTTATTTGGATAACTCAACCTTTACTATGACTTAGTCGAAGTCAAAATTGTCATATTAGTTGACAAATCAAAGATTTATCATCCTCAAAGTCATGTTGATGGATGTTGACAAAGATTGTTAGATCAAAGTCATGAAGTCAAGATAAAGTATTCGTACTTCATCTATAACACCCTGTCCCTGAAAACCTAAGTATTTATATAATTGGTAAGGATAAAAGGATAAAGAGTGTGGATTAGCGGAACGTGTAAACGAAAAGTTAAGATTGTGTAATTACTAAATTATGGCAAATAAATTCTGTGCGTTGAAATGAATGGTATTAAGAAGAGAGTAGATATAATTCTGGAAATCAGGGTGACGCATAGATGGATAGGTTATAACGCATGTAATAGGTAATATTGAGTCACCAAGTTAATGGCAAGTTAAATGAGGTGAAGTACCATGCGTCGATGATGTAAAATGGAGTAGAACCATTGCGTGGGAAAATTACTTTGCGTTGGAAGGGTTGGCAATGCGTCGAAAAGTGAAGTGAAGGAAAGTAATGCATTAGGCGTTATGAAGCAATAGTACGGAGGAAAATGGAACAAGAACTATTAAGTACTGATCACGACTATGCGTTGGTAAACCATGCGATAAGCTATAATTATGCACTGAAGGTTAGCGATGGATTGAAAAACTATGCGATGAGCAGCCGCTAGGCGTTGGGAGTTCACTATGTGCTGTGAAGGTTCATTAGACTGATCAAGAAGTCCCCGATTATGGTATAGCATGTGCGAAAGAGGCCGTTAAGTGTTGAAGGTTAATATATCGGGAAATTTCTATACGTTGAAGAATTCTTATGTATTGGCAAGGCGACGCGTTGAGAAAACTGAAATTCTTAATAGTTAATAATGGAAAAACAACCTTAGAAATGTTCTTATGAGCTAACAAAAAGGAAACTAAGTCCAGGCGTTGGACATGCTATAGAGTCGAAAGCAAACCCAATAGGAGGAAACAATAGAAGGATGGATATTAGAATAATTATTGAAGGAAATGACTAAGTATGGGAGAAATTTGGAAGCAAAGCATTGAGCATACCTAGTGGACGCGTAGAAGGGTAACCTCGAAATCTAAAAGGTTGAAGAAGAGGATTATAACTTGGTTTACGTTATACATCCTGAAAGTATAGCGATGTATAGGAAGTTAAAGGAAATATTTACTAATGGCCAAGGGTGAAAAGTGAAATAGCAGAGTACGGAATGAAGTGTTGGTAAGAAGTCTTATTATGCGTTGATAAAGTCTATGCGTTGAGAAGATTACCAGCTAGGCATTGAGAATGTTATCAGCTATACGCAAAGGAGTTCACGTGTTAAGAACGGCTATTAGCTATGCGTCGAGGGGCTTATGAGTTGAAGGTGGCTACCATTGGTTATTAAGGTTGTGAAGTAAACCTAAAAACTGGAGTACGTGGTGAGCGCATGCTAATCTATCTTAAGAGAAATAATTTAAGTGCAAGGAAAAAGATTAAAAGAATAACCTTGGGAATAATCAAGGAATGTCCAAGGATAGGAAGATTGTTATGGACATAAGGAAGAAGTTGGACGCATGGTATGATGCGTTGAGGTACAAACGCGTAGTATTGAACGTTTGTCATTAACGCCTAGTGGCATTGTGTAAGCACTGGTTTGTAATAGTGCGGCTATGCGTTGAAGGTGATCACGAATGGTTGTGAGCTGAAGTAGTCGTCGCGTTGGTAGGGGAAGAAACGTATTTCGTTACCATGAGTTGGTGAGATCGTCATGCGTTGAGGTCCCTATGCGTCGAAGACAGTAGTGTAGTTGGCTAAGAGTTAGAAAAGTGAGTAGTGAAGCTCAAACCTCTAAAGGAACTCAAAGAACGCTGGAGGGCATTGTGCAGAATGAACGGTTGACTATTGGAAAATGTCGGACGCTTAAGATAAGCTTACAAAGGCCAGGTGGCTTCATATAGATTTGACACCTTAAAGTAAGAGATGTTAAAGAGGCATGGTAATTGCCTCATGCAAGGTGACACTTGGACTAATGCATGGTTAGTCAGACATGTAGCGTGACATGTGACAATCAAGTGGCAAAAGAGAGAAGTTGACAAGCCCTCTATAAATAGGACCCTGAGGGAAGAGTAATGACTGATGTTTCGAAAGTAAGAATCCTCGAGAAAAAGAGGAGAACGAAGGCAGAGAGAAGGGACTCCTTACATCTGTAAAAGGAGGCCTACGGCCAAGAAAGAAGACAATATTGACAATTTAGTCATCAGGTGTAAAGGAAGTTGACCTTTCGTCCAAGAAGGTCGACGCATCCAGGAATCTTGCACAAGGTCGACGCATCCAGAAGATTTTGCACGCCGCGTCCATTTGAGCAACCTTGCGGGATTCAAATGCAAGCCTTGCGTTCAAGGGCTCGGGAAGACAGAATTTCAAGGGAGAAGAGGAAATTCTTAAGTAACTAGTGAGTGACTCTCTTCTTCTTTCAAACTGAACTTTGTTGAAAATATTTTTATATGATATGGTTTTGTGATAACTGATCCCATGAAACGCATGATGTTTGATCTTAATGTTTAAAAGGCATGTTTTATCGAATTGTTTATTATATAGAAAGGCATGTTGTAAGAAACGGTTTATCAAGAAACTTCCTGTTTTCTATAAAAGGTTTTATGTGAATGATTTATTCAAACTGATTGATAAAATGTTTAAGAGGAGGCTCAGTGCTTATCTCTTTGAGAAAGCTCGTGAGTTTCCCCGGGACCCAGTACTCAAGGACATGAGAAGGTACATGGACAACCCGTCATATTCCTATGTGTACATAGAGGTTAAGCTGGCTAGTGCATCGAGCTTGCTCTGCTTGAAGCCAGGGATGATTTCGACGTTGGATGTGTTGAGCCTTGCTCCACCCCAACTAAGGATGTTTTCGACGTTAAGAGCGTTGAGCTTTGCTCCGCCTCAACTAAGGGAAAAGATTGAAAAACCAAACGGTTTTCTATTTAAATATTCTGAAAAACGATTCTATGGATTTAGAACGAATTTACGTGAATGACAAAGAATTGTGGAAAATCTGTTCCTGTTGAATCCTTCTTTTAATGCGTTTTACTGTAACATGCCTGTTTTCGAATAAAAGATAGTTTACAAAACTTGCCACTCACGGGGCTTAGCTCACGTTTTCCCATGTTTTCTAATTTTCCAGGTAGCAAGCGAGTTCGGGATGCTATGCCTACGTCGAACCTCATCTGGGCCGTCTTTGGTAAAAGGAATGGTTGGTTAGTGAACCTTACAGAGGAGTCAAGGTTACTGACTTCACATCTTTTTTCGGGTTATGGAGGATAATCCGGGAGGGGGTGTGACATCATCTCAGTTTGGATTTGTAGATTTTCTTGATGGGATAAAGCTCTCACAGGAAATGAATAGATCTACAACAGAGATGTACATGTGTAGATAGAAGATATAGATCTTCAAAGTAAGACTCATGGCAAATGGGTAAAACCTATTGGGAGAAATTAGATTGTGGTCAATTTTCTCAATCATTATCATTATAGAGTCTTTTGAGCATTGTTCATTGTTGCATATGAGATATGTAAAATGAACATTAAAATTCTTTTATGAAAAGAATTTAAAGAATGCATCTGCACAAACAAACTAAGGGGTTCAACTTTCAAAGACCAAATACAAAGACTTTGCAAAATTGTATAGGTTCATTTGAGAAATGAATTAAGAAAATTAGAGATCTTTGAATACAAGGTTCAATAAAAGCTATCATAACCAATGATTTCGAACAAATATTGATAATCTTGTATAGACAAGTGATTCGTTAATTAACAAGTGAATATTTCTCATGTTTTAAGTTAATGATGTACTCATTATGAATGATGTAATATAACATAAAAATTTGACTACCCAACCAATTAAGGACATAATGTTAAGTTTATCTCAAGCATCTTACATTTACACAATGTTTGTCAAATATTCGATGCACAACTTCAAAAGAATGATAATGTATCATTAAAATGTGAAGTTAAGTTTAAGGAAGAGTATCCTAAGACACCTCAAGTGTTGAGGACATATGATTAATTATCTTCTCTTAGTATGAGATAATTAATGCATAAATGAGACTTAACATACAATTGGTTGGTTATGTTGGTTATATTGGTTATATCAATGGTGTGATCATTGAGTAGAAAATTAAAAAATTTTCTCAAAGTATCTATCGATAATGAGAAATTTTTTGTATGGTGTTAAGATTTGATTTTTCACAAGATACATTGGATCTTACACAGATTTAGAGAAATCTATGGTAAGATCAAATTTTTATCCTATGTGGTGAAGATTGGTACACAAGACATTTGTTTTTGCTTGTGAAGCAAGACTTTGTGTAGCCATAAAAATATCCTTATAGTTCTGAAAGTGTTTCAGTTCTGAGTTGGTCTATCACATTTTATGAGATAATGGTGGTGCAAGGGCTAAGACTAAGGATATTAGTAGACACCAACTTCAAGGATAAGGCATATTGAGAGAAAGTATCATGGTAGTGACCAAAATGATTTTGAATGACATATGGTTTGATTTATTTAAAAGAACTCTCTAGGCAAAAGTGTATGAGGGTCACCTAGAATGTCTAGGATTATGAGACATTTCTCTTCTTTAATAAGGCAAGTGGGAGATCATGTTGGGTATAGAGCATGTTGAGTATAGAGATTGTTGGGAGATTGTTGGATAGATGTCTCACTGGCTTTAGTGCAAGCCGGAGATTGTTGGAATTTGTGGTCTAAAACCTCGTAATTGATTAGTCAATTAATTCAATTATTAGTTATGCAATATTAATTTATCCATTAATGGAAAAATCCAAGTTTATTGCATGAAATCTTGAACATGTATGTAATTGACATATAAGTGGATCATGTTCAAGAAATAACCTAAAGGTTTATACTATAGATATGGATAAGGTTGGGTGCTTTATCCCGGTGACACTATGGATACGACCAGTATGTAATAGTTACAAATGGTTTGATCCAAACTGTACACCTCCTCTCAAATTCCCTTTTAACCTGAGAGAGGGGACATGAATACATGTTAAACTTGTTACCTATCAAATAACCATCCATACATTCATGTAACCCTATTCATCTAGAGTACCTGATAGACAGTTTATAACATTCCTCACACAAATTAACACAACCATAGCTCGTTTACACTCTAAACATATCAACATTACTTCACAGTACTTACACCAGAGTATCATGTACATAAATAGAGTCCACAATGTTTCCTACAAAACATTACCCACCCTACTACATGCTATATACATGATGTTTCCACTATTATGATGTTTCTACTACTAACAAAGTAGAAGCTTGGGGTATGAGTCTACAGCTAGTTCTATAAGGATGCTACATGTGGTAAACAACACTGGGGGTAGCGCTTTAGTGGATCTAATGTCTGCTACAACTGTGGGCAGACAAGACATTTCAGGAGAGAGTGTCCTCAGTTGATAGATGAGGACAAGGCAGAGTAGAGAGTAGTATTTCAGACAATGAGCCAAGTGAAGCTTGGAGGAATCAGTGGTGAAGGCACTAGTGGTGCTACGCTTAGAGGGTTAGGAAGACCAAAGCAGCAGAGTAAAGTATATGTTATGACTCAGAAGGAGGCAGAGGATGCTCCTGATGTTATCACGAGTACGATATTTATATGTGTTATGCCTATTCAAGTATTGATAGATCTAGGGGGTACGATATTTATATGTGGATAAGTGTTTGATCTATCATAGGAATGCAAATGAGGCTGGTGGGATGGAAAATCACGCCCATGGGCATGCTGAGGGCGTGGGGCGCCCAGGATGGGCAACAACTCATGCCTATGGGCGTGTCAGCTGGGTGGTGTGGGGTGGCAGTAGTTCTTGAAATTTTGAGATTTTCAACGCAACTTCAAACTACTCATTCTCACTCCATTCTTAACCAAATTAAGTGACATTTTTCGCAAAGTCTTTAGGATTAAGTTCTCCATAACTTACCTCAAAGGTTAAAGACCTAAGATCTTGTGGATTGCTTACCCTAAATCAGCAACCTCTCCGGATTTTCGAAAACTTCAAACCAGTCACTTTTACCTACAATTTCACCCATTTTCCTTCACAATTAGCTCGAGCATCCTTCCCAAAGGTTGTTAAGAAATGAGCTAACTTACTAACTTCAACATTTCAGCTCCAAATTCAATCTCTACAGCTTGATATTCTTCAAACACCACAACCTATTCAGATTTGTGCGAATTTCAAACTAGCTTCAAACTCTCTTTGATTTTCACTATTATTCCGTTAAAAATTCCCCTTCAATCACTCAGGTTTTCACCTTCTTTCTCCTTAGCTGAAGAACACGAATTTTCCTTGGAGAAAAAAATGAAAAGTCGGTCATGAAGATGAAAAATGAAGCCTTTCTTCCTTTATCCTCCACCACCGACTAAAACCCATCATTCCTCTTTCTTTTCTATTTTTTTTTTTCTTTTCTTCTTTTTTTCTTAATTTTCCCTACTTCTTTGAATATCAATTCTAGTAATAAAATTTTTAATAATAATAATAATAATAATCCTTAATAATATCAATCAACCTTGATCTAATTGGTGACAATCCACTTAGGTCTTTTACATTCTCAATTGGCATGTCAAAATAAATTCCAAACTTAGTAATTCACATAAGAGTTTAGAGTTAAAGATTAGGGCTTACAAGTTACTACCTACTTATCGGAATTTCGTCCTCGAAATTCCCAGGGAACTTAGGTAAACAGTTGAGGATGTTTGTGAGGGAATTGAATCACGGCGAAAGTGTGTGATCACGTTCTTTAATTTCTTGAAAGAATTAAAAATACAAATAATTAAAAAGGTTAAGCAACATACCTTTGCCGGTCCATAATTTCAGAAAAATTTCACCTACACCGATAGTCTCCTTGTAGTTTTCCTTTTCCAAGAGATCTTCCTTACTATGACTTTGGCAAGGATCCGGTTTGTGGGAACTGATTCTTGAAAGAATAGAGGGAATAGAAAGAAGAATTTTCTTAGAACTTTTCTAAGAAATTTGGAGAATTTCTAGAGAGAGAGTTTTAAAGTAATCGTAAAGATTATTCTTGTAGAGAGTTTATGTTCTATAAGAGCTCCCAAGAGCCCTATTTATATAACTCTATGGGTTACTCTTAATCCTATTGGGATAACCCTTCTGTAGAGATTTTAAATTAAATATATAATAATAACCAATATTAATAAATATCTATCCAAATAATATCTCATATTAAATGGTTTAAAATATTTAAATCTTATTTAAATATTTATTTTATGCATAATCTTTGAATCCAATTAAATAATTAATTATTTGAATCCAATTCAAACAAACTAATTAATTCTCCTTCTATTTATTTATATGGATTTCATCCAAATAAATAATTAATTATTTGAATCATATTCAAATAAATTAATTCTCCATATTATAAAGTTATAATTTAAATCTTATTCAAATAAACTTTAGAATAAATCATGTAATTAATTGTATCCAATACAATTAGTATTTTCCCTCATAAATTTGAACATTTAAAATTTTTCTTTCAACATAGTTGATCCTTATTGGTCCATGGTGAGCTAGCAAGGGGACCTTATGGACCTACAAATTATAAGCTCCAATAATTCAATATTAATTAATTAAACTCTTTAATTAAATTAATCTTCATTCATTAACTACAGGGCAAACCACTATAGATCCATAGTTGAACTCTTATGCACTATAGAACAAGTTGTGTCCATGGATATAATCAATTTAAGTAAGTCAATCCTTCACGAGTTGTTCATAATTACACTTGGGTCAAATATCCGTTTTATCCCTATAATTACCACTTTTTCTTAAGTACCACTGATTTCTCTAATGAATAATTTATTTATAGTCCAACCATAAACTAAGTCCCTTTTGGGCCAGTGAGAGGGTGGGGCTCTTTGTTCAAGACTCGAAATCAGCACTTACGGGAACAACTCATCTACTTACCCTATCTGGGAATGAGTGAATTCCATCTTTTGAAGTTATGTTCCTAGCTCCCCATTTAGTCAAATCCCCAAAATGGTAGGCTTATTGAGTCGGCAACTCAGGTCACTCTCACCCATGCAAATCAAAGGATTGACCTCATAGACAAGAGTTTATAAGTCACTCAAGATTAAGATCGAGTCGCACATGATCATCCTATGAAATATTAATCTCATCAATTAACAGATTTTCAAAGAGAGATTAAATATTTTGCGGTTCGATCGTATACAAACTCTTTGTATAGGATACCCCCATTCACATGTCTCCACATGAACGGTTTGGATCAAACCATTTGTAACTATTACAAAGTGGGTTGTATCCATAGTGTCACCAGGATAAGGCACCCAACCTTATCCATATACTATAGACCTTTAGGTTATTTCTTGAATATGATCTACCCATATGTCAACTACATACATGTTCAAGACTTCATGCAATAACCTTAGATTTTTCTGTTAATGGATAAATTAATATTGCAAATTAATAATTAAATTAATTAACTAATCAATTATGAGGTTTTAGGGCACAAATCTCAACAGTTTTATCTTCATCTGCTCTTCACTTTCCCATGTTGCTTCCTCAACTCCATGGTTCCTCCATAAGACCTTTACCAACAGTATGGTCTTGTTTCTCAATACTTGTTCTTTTTTGTCTAAAATTTTTATTCATTCTTCTTCATAAGACAAGTTCTCCTTCAACTATAGCGGTTGTTCTTGAAGAATATGTGATGGATCAGGTACATGTTTCCTTACATCGATACATGAGATACGTTATGAATCCTGGACAACTCTTCAAGCAACTCCAACTTATATGTTGTTGGTCCAACTCGTTTCATAATCTGGTAAGGTTCAATGTACCTTAGACTCAGCTTCCCTTTCCTTCCAAACCATACCACACCCTTTCAAGGTGACAATTTAAGAAAAACCTGGTCTCCAACTTCGAACTCTATCTCTCGACGACGTTTGTTTGCATAGCTCTTCTGTCTATCTCGAGCTATCTTTTGGTTCTCCTTAATCAGCTTCACTCTCTGTTGTCATCTAAACTAACTTAGGGTCATTGATAAGCACTTGAAAAGTGCTTTCTATCCTCTCAAATTAAGGGAGTTTATATTAGATTTCACTTGTTTGCTAGTGATTTTCAGGTTAAAATGAGGAAAATTAGAAGAAAAGACTAAAAGATCAAAACCGAGTAAGAATATGGCGAAAAAGAGCTAAAAAACTCAAAAGGGCAAAATTTGGGTTCCAGGCGCTGCCGCGGCGCTAAAACCCGAACGCAACGTTCTGGACGCATCATAGCATCGCGGCGCCAAAATCTGATGCAACATTCTGAACGCATCACAACATCACAGCACTTGGACGGCGCTGCCGCGGCGCTAAAGCCCAAGAGCATCAATTCTGAACGCATCACAGCGTTGCAGCGTTAAAACCTGAGAGCAACAATTTTGGACACAACCCTAGCACCGCGGCTCTATGGATTAGCGCCACGGTGCCAGTTTTCCTTAAATGAAAATTTGTTATTTTTGGTAAGTTTTTGGGCGGCCAACTCTATAAATTTGAGTGTTTCCAGCAGCCCTAATGATCAAATAAAATCAAGAACGAATTAATCATCAATTTACAAACCTAAAGAGGCACAAAAAGGAGAGAATTGAGTGAGAGTTCATAAAAGAGTTCAAAGAGTAAGTTAGTTGCAAGGAAGAGGAAAAGAGTTTGAGATAGTCGTGGTGCCCTTTGAATTCCGACGTGAAAGCCAAGGAGATTGTGACGGTGCTACTTCAATTAAGAGCCTCTTTTCAGTAGAGTTTCCTTTTCTTTACACTCTTTCTTTGTTTATTTTGCTTAAACATGTTGCTTCAAGCTATGAGTGGCTAAACTCTTTAGTTTTAGGGTTTTGATGAATTGTTTATGAATTCATGTTGATCTTGTAGACTTTCATGATTTTGTTGGAATGATTATGCTTTTTATTGTTATTGTGTTTAATTCTTGTGGATTGGCCATCCTCACATGTTCGGTTAGATGTATGATTGAGAGAGTGTATGCTTAACTTGATCTATAACAATGAATTGTTGTTAATCTATCACGAGAGTAGTTAGGTTGACAATAAAAGTTGCTAAAGACTATTCTTAATGTCATGTAATTTTGTATTGGTTTCAAGATATTAGTAATCAATCGAGTTGCATGAGAAATGGTTGTTTTTGAGAGAAAATAACTTGGAATTAAGTTTCTAGACTTAGGCATATGAATTACCATAAATTCCATGAATTCTATAATATTGCATGATGAAATAAACAAGGATTCATTACCCTAGAACTCTCTTTGACTCTTGTGTTTTTCACTTTAATACTTTCCTTATTTGATTTATATTTTCCATAACTCATAATATTCAATTTCAATCCTCAAATAAAATTGATTTAACTCTAGAATAGCTAAGTAACTTAAACCTTCACAATTGGATCTCCAGTGGAATGATATTCGGACTTCACCGTCTTATATTATAACTTGACCCGTACACTTGCGGTTAACACTAAAAGTACGCATCTGCCATGTAATTTCCTTTCTTCAACTTCATTCCAACACACAAGAGTTCTACAACGTCTTCTGTATAGTGCTTCATAAGGTGTCATTCTGATACTCGAATGTTAACTGTTATTATAAGCAAACTCTATCAAGATAAATAAGTATCCCAACTACCCTTGAATTGCAACACACAGGCTCTCCACATACCTTCTAATGTCTGGATAGTTCATTCAGATTGGCCATCCGTATGTGGATGAAAAGCTGTGGTAAAATGTAGCTTAGTTCCAAGAGCTTCCTGTAGACTTGGCTAGAACTTAGAAGTAAACTTTGTATCCTTTTCTAAAACTATAGACACTGGTGCTCCATACTGGCTTATTATTTTTTATCAACATACAACTTAGCTAGTTTGTTAAGTGTAAACATCACCTTGTTTGGCAAGAAATGTGTTGTCTTAGTTAGTTTATCTATAATCACCCATATACCATCGACTCCACTAGAGGTCCGTGGTAATCCAAACAAGAAATTCATTGTCATGTGCTCCCATTTCCACTCAAGTGTGAGTAACGGATTCAACAATCCTCCTGGTTTCTGACGTTTAGGCTTCACCTGTTGACAAATCAAAACACTTATCCACATATTCAGCAATCTCTCACTTCATAACTTGCCATCAATAGTGTTCTTTCAAGGTTTTATACATTTTCGTACTACCTAGATGCATAGCACAAGCAGAACTATGCAATTCTTCTAGAATTGCACCCTTTAAAGACATCTCATTAGGAACACGCATCCTGTTATGCTTCATTAAAGCTCCGTTTTGTGCAATCACATAATCAAAGCGTTGTCCAAGTCTTACCTCTTCTGCTAGTTTCCGAAGCATAAGATCTTCAGGTTGCTTTTTAACAAGGCCTTAACTGAAACTGAGCTAATAAACTCCCTATTGTTCCTATGGTCAACATAGCTCGGGAATTCTTCAACTCATTTATCAAAGAAACCTTGACAACATTAACTGAACTTCTGCCCTGCCTTGACTTCCTACTTAGTGCATCAGCTACCACATTAGCTTTGCCTAGATGGTACTCTATAGTGCAGTCATAATCTTTGATCAACTCCATCCATCTTTTCTATCTCAAGTTCAACTACTTCTGATCAAATATATATTTCAAACTCTTGCGATCAGTGTAAATATGACACTTCTCACCAAACAAGTAATGTCTCCAAAGCTTCAGGGCTAATACTATTGTAGTCAACTCTAAATCATGAGTAGGGTAGTTACACTCATGTTTCTTCAGTTGTCTCGAGGCGTAAGCTATCACCTTACCTTCTTGCATCAACACACAATCTAAACCCTAATATGAGGCATCACAGTAAATTTCAAACTCTTTCCCAGAAGTAGGGAATGCCAGTACAAGTGTGGATACCAGTCTGTTTTTCAACTCCTGAAAACTTCACTCGCACCTATATGTCCACTCAAACTTCGTGACCTTCTTCGTCAACTCTATAAGTGGAAATGTCATTTTAGAGAATCCTTCTACGAATCTTCGATAGTATCCTGCTAAACCAAGAAAACTTCAAACTTTCATAACCGTAGTGGGTTGTTCCCACTTAACCACAACATCTGTCTTCTTAGGATCCACCTTCACACCAACTGCTAACACCACCTAACCAAAGAACACAACTTGATCAAGCCAAGAATCGCATTTACTGAATTTGGCAAACAACTTCTTTCACGTAGTGTTTGCAACACTATCCTTAGGTGTTTAGTATGTTTCTCCTTGTCCCCCTAGTATACTAGGATATCATCTATAAATAAAATAACAAATTGATCCAAGTATGAATCAAACACTTGATTCATAATGTGAAACCCAAAAATTTGACCTAGTAACTTAAATGTCATTAAGAGAAGAAACTAGGGAAAATAGGGGAGAACTTGAATACAAGCCTGTGGAGTTGGAAAAAGTTGGAGGCAAAAAATCTGGACTTGTGGAGTTAGCCAAATTTTGCCTTTGTATGAGGGTTGTATTCATTGAAGGTAGGGTAAGGAAGAAAAGAGTTTGAGCAAACTTGAGTTTGGTAAGAGAATAAGTCATAGATGAGTTTGGGAGAAAACCACGATAGGCGATTTTTCGAGTCTTGGACTACAGAGGCAAACAAGTTAAGAAATTTTCTAAGTATCACAACTATGCTAGGAAAATCAAGGCATAGACGCATAAACCTAGGTGCAGAAGGAAAAATTTTCAGTAAGTGTTGAAGATGGTTGAGTTGGTAGCATAGTTGGAAGTTAGTTGTGGATTAGAACACGTCTTTTTTGGAAAAATCACCGTGACTAAGTGTTGAGGTGTTGAAAAGAATCCCAAGTCATAGAGGGGAAGGTTGAACGCATGGTGCCTTATTGGAAAAGGAATCTCACCAATTCTAAGAGTTGAACGCATACTCTATAAGTTGAGAAGCAAACCCTAAGGAAGGAAGAGAAAGGTTGGATGCATACTCTATAAATTGAAAGCAAAAATGGTTAAGTGTTGGGTGATTGGAGTTAGGAACAAAGTAAGTGTGTATAAGGAAGGAGGTGTGAAACGTATGGTAGAGAAAGGTTGGAGGCATAATGTCACGTGGTCACTTTTTTAGTGAGCCAAACGTGCGGCACTTGGTGCTCAAAAACAACCAAGTAAGCCTTAAAGAGGTTTGTCGGGCAAAAGATAGCATTAGAGAGCTTAAAGAGCGAAAGAGAACGAGAGAGTCAAGCGAGTGAGAATGAGAGCTTTACAATTGATTTGCCGAAGGTGAGGTTACAAATGGGGCCTTACTCCTATTTATAGTGCTCCTTAGCACCGCGTCTCTCTATCACCGACGTACTATGTCGGTTGGGGAGGTCTCTAGAGATTCCAACCTAGTTTAGTTGGTTACAATAGTTTTATGTACAGAAAAATATCTACAAGAGTCGGTCAAGGCGTCTCTAGAAGAATCGGTTCCGCTCCAGGTTGCTCCGCGCATGTTCGTCCGTTACGGAAGTTTTCGGAAGTATCTGGACGCGTCTCGCCGCTCGGGGCCCTTCTCGCGTAGTCGGGAGTCTTCTAGGGCCATCGGGTCTTCTCTCGCGTGTTCCCGCGCCTTTGAGTCTTGTCTGGCGTTATCGGGTCTCTTCAGAATCCTTCTGGGGACTTCTGGACGCATCGGGCATACGGGCATGGGTGTTAGCTTGCTCGATGCCTTGCCCATCCTTCTTAGGGGGGTTTAGAGGTTTATCGGGTCCTCTAGTCGTGTCGCGTGTCTTCCCGAAGTTTCTAGAATCATGCGTTGACCAACCTGTCTGCGGGACGCGTCCTTCTCTTGTCGACGCGTACGTCCTTTTCTGGACACGTTGATGATTTTCGGTATACGCGCCTGCGTCAACCATGGGGCGCGCATGCCTATGCGGTATGTGGAAGAGGCATCAACTTACTGATAGGCACACATGCCTCCACACACACTTAGCCCGTTATGTTGAACGCATAGGGTTGTGCATGCCGATGGAGTTCGACGCATGCATTGGCACTTTTGATGGGCTGCGTCTGCCATCATTGCGGTCCCCTCTTGGCTTTGCTATGGGGACTTGCACCTTGTTAATGTGAAATTTGGAGGGCGATTTTGACACGTGACACCCTCCCCCACTTATTCTTGCGACACCCTCGTCGCATAGTCGTTCCCAGTATTCTTCGATGAGGTTCTGGAATTGCCATAAGTTCTCCTCATCTTCCCAACTGGTCTCAGAGTCGGGGAGTCCTTGCCATTTTACTAGAAATTCTGTGCGACTTGGGACTCCTTGTCTACTTACCCTTCTATGCGCCAAGATGGCCTCAACCTGTTTGTCATATTCAGTCACAACGCCTGTTGGGGCCCTCTTGGAAATGGTCTTTCGGGGTCTTCCTCATCTTGATGAAAGGGTTTCAACATGCTCACATGGAAGACATTGTGAATTCTTAGTTTGGGTGGTAATTGCACCCTATAGGCTGTTTTCCCCACTCTTTCAAGAATAGGGAACGAGCCTTCATACTTTCTAACCAGCCCTTTATGTACTGTCTGCAGGGACTTGAACTGGTTAGGCAGCAACTTGATCAGCACCAAGTCCCCTTCTTTGCACTCCTTGGGGCGTCTCTTTGTGTTAGCCCATTTCTTCATCCTTTTTGCAGCCTTGTGGAGACAAGCTCTCGCGATATCCTGCTCCTCCTTCCATTCCTTCGCCATCTTGTAAGTGAAAGGGTTTGATCTAGTATAGGATGCGACTAGCTCCTTGGGCTTGTTCGGTTGTCGCCAGTTTACGATCTCAAAGGGGCTTTTCCTCGTGGATTCACTCTTCTGGAGGTTATATGAAAACTAGGTAATGTCTAATAGATCCACCCAATTCTTCTGGTGAGCACTCACGTAGTGCCTTAGGTATTGCTCCAGCAAAGCATTTACCCTTTCGGTCTGGCCATCGCTTTGGGGATGATAACTAGTGGAGAAGTTTAGATCCGTCCCCATCAACTTGAATAGCTCCCGCCAGAATTTACCCATGAACCTGGGATCACGGTCGCTTATAATGGTTCGTGGGATACTCCACAGCTTCATGACGTTCTTGAAGAATAGCCGAGCAGCTTCATCTACTTTGACGTTTGCTGAGCAAGGGATGAAGGTGGCGTACTTTCTAAACCTATCAACCACCACCATTATGCTGCCGTAGCCTTTGGATTTAGGCAGCGCCACGATGAAGTCCATGGTGACGCTCTCCCAGGGTTCCTCGACCACAGGTAGGGGTTCGAGGAGGCCGGCGGGTAGTTGTTGCTCCCCCTTATCCTGCTGGCAAACGAGGCAGGTTTGCACATATGCGTCGACATCGTCCTACATCCTCGACCAGTAATACTTATCTTGAACGAGAGCGAGAGTGCGGTTTACTCCGGGGTGACCAGCCCACAAAGAGTCATGACACTCTTTGAGTATATCCTTGCATAGATTCCCCCACTTAGGCACGAAGAGACGATTGCCTAGGGTGAGGAGAGTGCCATTGTTTTCCCAAAATCGTCGGGTCTTGCCCTCTTTGGCTACCTTCATCAAGTTTTCGGCTAGCTTGTCTTGTTTAGCCCTTCCTTGATCCGGTCGATGAAGGAGCTTTGGGGCGAGCTGGCGACAACGGCTGCTAACTCAGCCTTGTGACTAAGAGCATCGACAACTACATTCGTTCTTCTTGGCTTATATTCCATCTCGAAGTCGAACTCGGCCAAGAAGTCTTGCCACCGTGCCTGCTTCGGTGACAGCTTCTTCTGCGTTTGGAAGTAGCTGGTGGCGACATTATCCGTCATCACCACAAATCTGCTTCTGAGTAAGTAGTGTCGCCATGTCCGCAGGCAATGGACTGGGGCGCGATAGGGAGCTTTTGAGGGCTAGATGTAGCCGGCGTCCAGCAAGTCTTTAAGTTGCTTTTGTAGCTCCTCAAGTTCGGGGGGCGCCATTCTTTATGGTGCCATAGCCGGAGGCTTGGCGCCTAGTTCCAGCTCGATCTCATGATCCACCTCCCGCTGCGGTGGTAATTTCTTAGGGAGCTACGTGGGCATGACATCCTTATATTCAACTAGGACTTCTTCAACGCATTTTGGCAGGGATGCCTTTTTTATGTTATTCCCTTCTTCTTTTTGTAGTTCCCGGACTGAAGTAATGAAGCTTTCATCCTTCCCGAACCCTCTTTTAAATTGCAATGCGGACAGCATGGGGTTTTTTAATTTTTCCCCATTCCTCAGAGGGATGACCCTTATTTTTTGGTCATTGAGTATTACAAAGGAATTATATGCAAGCACCGGGAAGGCTAACGCCTCTTTGAAGAATGTTATACCGAGAACGATTTTAAAATCATCCATAGGGGCAACGGTAAAATCGAGCGTACCTTGCCAATGGCCAATTTTAACGTGGACGCCTCATGCTATTCCCGCAACTGGCTTTGCTTCGCTATTGACGGCTTTGATTGTTCCTCGCCCGCGGGTGATCTCGAGGCCTAAATGCATCCCCTCTTTTTCATCATTGAAATTATGCATTGCTGCCGTATCGAGCATGGCAGTGGCAGGTTTCCCTCTTACTACAGTATCCACATACATGAGCCCTCTATTATCGATCTTTCGTGGAGAAAAGAGATCGGTGTGGGCGTTTATCTGTTGTATGGAACCGAATTTTGCTTCAGGTTCTTCGGCCGCCTTGTTGGCCTCCCAGAATTTGGCTACTAACGCATTCACTGCTTTCCGGTTTGGATACTCCCTTGTCCAATGAGGCCCATCGTAGAAAAAACAAAGGTTTAGGGGCTTAGAGGACTCACCTTTCGTTCCCTTGCCGCTTTTGTCATGTGATGGTTTACCTTTATGTCTGTCCTTGCGGCCTTGTTTCTTTCGTTTCCTTGAGGGATCTTCCCCACTTTTAGTCGGACCAAGCTTCTTTCCCTTCTAAGCCGAGTAGTCTACAAGACCTTCCGCCGTAGCTATCGTTTTGGATGTTTCTCCGGTCTAGTTCTACCCGGGCCCAATCCTTTAGCCCGTCTTTAAAGTAGAAGAGCGCATCGCTGTCCGGCAGGCTGTCTACCTCGAGCATCAGGGTGGTGAATTCCTTGACATAGTCGAGGACTTCTCCGGTCTACGGCAACCTTCTGAATTTTCCCTTGGCCTCTTCTCCCGCGTTGTGGGGCACAAAATGTTTTCGAAGCTCAACTTTGAACTGGTCCCACGTCTGGATACTGCATTGATCTTTTTCACGCACAGTGTGTTTTCTTCTTCACCACAACTAAGCAGCATCACGCAAGTAAGTCGGGGCATTATTGATACGGGCCGCATCATCATTCACTCCAAGGGCGTCGAAGTATCGTTCAAGCCCGAACAAGAAATTGTCTACAACAGTGGCGTTGCGAGCACCACTGAAGGTGTCTGGTTTGGGGACTTTAAGGTCGAATGTGCCTTGTGCAGCGGATGTGTAGCTAGTAGACGCCGGGCTACTAGCCTTGTGGCGAGCTTGACATTGTCCCCGTATGTCGCTCACCTCTCTTCGAAGCTCGTCTAGTTCACCTTCTACAAAACTACGAAGATTAGCAACTTTAGTAGTCAAGTTGCTTACCTTGGTGCGGAACGATTGCCTAAGGTCTTCTATGAGCTTCTTTACAATACTCTTCACCTCGGCGTTTTCTTGTGTCAGCTCATCGTAGTCGTCACTCAATTTCCCAATTGCAACTTGAATGTCGCCCCCAACTTGCTTGAGAGTTGTGAGTTTGGCCTCCATCAACTTTCTCGCCGCAGGGCTCTTGGACTTCGCATGCTTAGGCGGGGCGCGTTTCTCACTTCGTTCTCTGGTGGTTACCATTTCGTGTTGCAGTTCAACTTGTAAGTTGTACCCTTCTTCGGATGCCATCTGTGTCCGACACGTCGATTCAGAGGTACCTAGGTACAAGAAACCTTTGCTCTGATACCACCTGTCACGTGGTCACTCTTTTCAGTGAGCCAAACGTGCGACACTTGGTGCTCAAGAACAGCCAAGTAAGCCTTAAAGAGGTTTGTCGGGCAAAAGCGAGCGTTAGAGAGCTTAAAAGAGCGAGAGAGAACGAGAGAGTCAAACGAGTGAGAATGAGAGCTTTACAATTGATTTGCCGAAGGTGAGGTTACAAATGGGGCCTTACTCCTATTTATAGTGCTTCTTAGCACCGCCTCTCTCTATCACCGACCTACTATGTCGGTTGGGGAGGTCTCTAGAGAATTCCGACCTAGTTTAGTCGGTTACAATAGTTTTATGTACAGAAAAATATCTACAAGAGTCGATCAAGGCGTCTCTAGAAGAATCGAATCCACTCCAAGTTGCTCCGCTCATGTCCGTCCGTTACGAAAGTTTTCGAAAGTGTCTGGACGCATCTCGCCGCGTCAGGGCCCTTCCCGCGTAGTCAAGAGTCTTCTAGGGCCATCGAGTCTCCTCCCACGTGTTTCCGCGCTTTCGAGTCTTGTCTGGCGTTATCGGGTCTCTTCAGGATCCTTCTGGGGACTTCTGGACGCATCGGGCATGCAGGCACGGGCGTTGGCTTGCTCGATGCCCTGCCCATCCTTCTTAGGGCAGTCTAGAGGCTTATTAGGTCCTCTAGTGTCGCGTGTCTTCCCGAAGTTTCTAGAATCATGCGTTGACCAATCCTGTCTGCGGGACGCATTCCGGATGGGACGCGTCCTTCTCTTGTCGACACATACGTCCTTTTCTGGACGCGTTGATGATTTTCGGTATACGCGCCTGCGTCGACCATAGGGGCGTGCATGCCTATGCGGTATGCGGAAGAGGCGTCGACTTGCTAATAGGCGCACATGCCTCCGCACACGCTCAGCCCGTTATGTTCAACGCATAAAGCTGTGCATGCCGATGGAGTTCAACGCATGCACTGGCACTTTTGATGGGCTGCATCTGCCATCATTGCGGTCTCCTCTTGGCTTTGCTACGGGGACTTGCACCTTATCAATGCGACATTTGGAGGGCGATTTTGACACTTGATAATAAGCTTGGAAAGAGCACCATGGACACATGGGAAGAGGTAACAAGGAGTCCATGGAGTAGACATGGGGGGCTTGATCACATGATCCTAGGAGAAAGCCATGTTGGACGCATAGTTAGTGTTTGGAAAAGAAAATTGGCCAAATGTAGAAAGGTTGGAAGAATTAAAGAGAGTAAAAGAGACCATACTTCAAAAACCTTAAGATGGACGCATAGGAGGGAGGATGGACGCATAAGAAGAGGGAGGATGGACGCATGGGTCATCTTCCAGGCCTATGTTGGACGCATGGTAGAGGTGTTAAGTAGCTTTATTGGAGTCTAACACATCATAAGTAAGAGGTGTTGTGATGCATGACTAAGAAATCATGCAAGGAGACTAGTGGAGCACATATGTTTTAATGCATGTTGAAGTATGCATGTAGAAAACCAAGTGTGATTAAGTGTCAATCTATGGAGAAAGGATTGGATGACAAAGCTTATCCTCTAACTCCTATATATAGGACCAAGAAGCAATTTGTTCATTCACCCAAAAATGGTTCTGAAACTCACCTGAGAGAAGTGGAGAGCCTTTTGAAGAAGTCTAGGTGTCCAAACCTTGCACAAAAGAGGGAGGTTGCGTCTAACAGAGTGTGATCTTGCGCCCAAAGGATCAACATTGCGTGCAACTAAGCAGAGTGAGGAGTTGAAGTGTTGTCCTGTGTCCAACACAGTCTACTTTGCATCCATAAGAGCTGTCTTGCGTCCAAGAGAAGTGCTCTGTGTCCAAGAAGGCATTTCCAGGCTTTCTAAAAGAGTTTTCAGGGTTCCAAAGATTTCTCCATTGTTGTTTCCTTAGTTTCAGAGGTTGAGGAAGAACCGAGAAGCCTAAACCAAATTAGCTTATGTTTCAGTAGGGGAGGAGGTTTTAAAGTGCTACATCTACTTTTCCTATGAGTGGTTATTAATGGTTCGCTCATGTTGCGTGATGTTACTATTAAGCTAATATGCGTATTATTATGAGATTTCGATTATTATCTGTTGCGTATTAGCTATGATGGATCTTTGGGTTATGATGTGTGTTAAGGATCCTAGAACTGCACATGATGGTCAGAAGATCTGAGGATCTAGTTTTGAGCCTGTATGGATTTGAAACCTCAGGGGATGGTCACGGGGTGCCAAAAACCTAGTTCCTGATTCTGTGAGAAGTATCTCTGGTGGGATGGTCAGAGGACCGATAGGTCTAGCTTCTGATCCCTCAGAGGTAAGGCTATGTGCACACAGAGATTTGGTGATTTGCTATGCCAGAGTGTGCTAGCAGGATAGCTCGGTACTAAGGTTAAGAAAAAATAGGAGGTTGAGTATATTCTCACTAGTGTTGTGCCTATTAATGATTCCTATAACATCTATTATGTTTAAGGGTCATGTGAAGCCTAGTTATATGTTGACTATTCACTGGGCTTTGTGAAGGTCACCCTTTTCTTATGCTTTCTTTTCAAGTAGTAGCCGAGTTCCAGTTGCTGTACGAAGTCGAGGTCTACCGAGATATAATGTTATCATTTTTCATAGGCAGGAACTTGTATAGAGCTAGGGTTATGTTATTTGTAAACCAACTCTACAAACGGGTGTTTTAATACATGTTAAAAAAAGGAATTAAAAGTGATTTGTAGTAGATGTTGTAAAGAGTCCATGTTTTCACATCTCCTCCTAAGTTAAAGAGGTAACTCGGGCTGGGGTGTGACACGTAAGATCCATGAATGCTACCGGGGCATTAGTTAACCCAAACGACATCACCAAAAACTCATAACACCCATACCTTGTTTTGAAAGCCGTCTTTGCAACATCTGACTCCCTGACCTTCAACTGATGGTACCTTGTGTAGGGATGAAAGCCCTAACGAAGCGAAAAAGTACAAAGAACCGAACCTTGAAATTTAATTTTGGAATTACGAAATACCAATACATTGGCAGTTCTATAGAATTAAACTAGATTAAGCATGTAATTAAAGAAAGAAATACCAACCTTTTGAAATCGATTTGGAACACCACCACGCGATTCACTGTCTATTCTCTAAAAAATTGAGGACTTGGTTTGTAAGAACCAATCTCAAAAGAGAAATACAATGTCTTTTAGGGAGAATTTTAGAGTAGAAGATCGATCTCATCATCACATTTTCCCCGCCACTTTCAGATATTTGTAGAGAAGAACTGAAGGAGTGCGAGAGAGGGAGAGGAAGGCGTGGGAATGAACCCACAATTAACCTCACTTCCCAAATGTGGGAAATTGGTTATTTGATTTTTAATAAAAAAATCAAATAACTAATTTAATTAATTAATAATAAATAACAATTAATTAAATCTAATTTAATTAACAAATTCATTTAAATCATATTTAAATGAAAATCTCTCACATAACCTATAAATTTAATTCAATTAATTTAATTAAATTGAATTTAATTAAATTGAATTAAATTAAATAATCAACCAATTCTACAATTAATTAATTACCAAATTTAATATCCTATATTTAATGTAACCTACAGTTGAATGATATTTAATTGTATTTCTCTCATAACCAATAGTTTTAATTTGCATTTAATACACATTAAATTTTTTACCTATAGATTTAATATGAATCTAATTCATATTAAATTAATATTTGAACTACTTCAAATATTTAATTCTTTCATTAATTTCGAATCACGTTCAAAAATTAAATTTATAAAGTTTTTTTTAAAAAAAAAAAACTTTATACTATAATTTGTCATTATGGGACCTAATGGACCTACAGATCAGAAGCTCCAACGATATGAAATTAATTTGCTAAACTCATTAACCAAATTAATCAATAGTCGTAAACTGTGGTTATACTCCATTAAAGACCCACATTTGCACTCTCCTCACTGTAGATATATTTATGTGTCCACAGATAGATACCAATAACAACAAATTAGTCCTTCACAAGTGTTTGTAACTCCAGCTGGGTCAAATTACCGTTTTACCCCTAGGTTACCTCTATATCCTTAGGTACCAGTACTCCTCTAGTAAACAACCTATTTTACGGTCCAACCATTAAACAGAAACCCCTCTCAGGCCAATGAGAGGGTAGGGTGTAAGCCCCGTACTTGACATTGTGAGAAGGCAAGTTAAGAAGAGACTATGAGACGGGCACTAAGTAGAAAAAGTTGGCCGAGTTGTGTGGGAGCAAAAATGGCTAAGTGTTGGCCATGCGTTGGTGGGGCTATGCGTTGAGAGTATGTCTGAGGCTTGACGAGACCACTGGTAGCTATGCGTTGAAGAAGGTAGTTCGACGTCGACGCAGATGTGAAGGAAGGCCACTAGGCGTTGAAGGCCACGAGGCGTTGAAGGTCATTATGCATTGAAAGCCACTATGCATTGAACGCTACCATGCGTTGAAGGTTTATGCATAAAAGAGTGGCCAAGAAGGGCTATATGTTGAAGGTTGGTATGCGTTGGTGAATAGAAGAGTGGCCGAGAGGACCATGTGTTCGTTGGCTATCCGGCGATGGGGCGTTGGGCAATTTTGTGATACAGTAAGTTGAAGCTATGCGTTGCTGAAGTCATGC
The DNA here is from genome assembly GCA_030954485.1 of Citrullus mucosospermus. Lineage (NCBI taxonomy): Eukaryota > Viridiplantae > Streptophyta > Magnoliopsida > Cucurbitales > Cucurbitaceae > Citrullus > Citrullus mucosospermus. Next base: position 8,188,385 of record CM062065.1, read on the forward strand.
GCATAAGGTATGTGTCGATAAGTTAAATATATAGAGATGAAGTGGAGATTAAGTCGGTGGTATATATATATATATGAGTGGACTGAGTTTTAAATTATTTTAATCACATTTCAGAGCTCGAGTTGATCCCATTTCGAAGCTAAACAACGAAGGGAGGTAGAAGAAGGTGTTTATGTTGGTTTGAAGTGGAATTCTCATCGTTTTCGTGGAGAAACTAAAGCTGGAATGGAGAGTTCGGCTGGTATTGCTTAATCTAAGTATCGTTCAGTGTTTGGAGAAGAACGAACTGTGTAAGCTGTGGCTAGGGTCGAAATTTTGAGGTTAGTAAGTTAACTCGATTTCTAGCAATTTTCATGAAGGATACTTGAGCCAAATTTGAGTAAATGTGTGATAAACTTCAGGTAGAAGTGATCGAAGCTGAATTGCTAAACGATTAGGAGCAATTCGAGGTTATTTGAGAATATCTCTCAAACGAAGAGGACTTTCATTACGAGACTTTGAGGTAAGATAAAGAACTTATTTCTTTACAAGTTTGTAGAAGAAAGGAAGTTCTGAATTTGGCTGGAATGCGATGTTTAGTAGGTTAAAGAAAGAGTTAGAAGGGAAAGAAGAAAACAGTGGCCATTAGGTGTCGCTTAGACAGTGGTATCACTGAAAGAGCTGGAGACTGAGCAGCGAAGCGAGTGTCGCTAGAAACGCAAAGGACTTTGCGTCTCACAACTCTCGCTGAAGTGTCGCTGGGTGTCGCTACTCAGGTAATCTCGCTAGTCTCGTTCATGTCGGTTTCGCTAGTGTGGTGCCCTGTTGTGTGGTTTCGCTAGTAATCTCGCTAGTGACATAGAGTATCGCTAATTGTGAATATTTTGGGGGAAAAAGAGAGTTCGGTGATGGAATGAGTATAAAGTCTAAATATGTATACTTATTGATCATAGAAAGGAAGTCCAAAGGAAACTTAATGTGAGAAATGTGTATTTTCAGGCCAAGAAGAGCTCGAGAAGGCATATAATCCGCTCAAAGCCAGGACAAGTAGTGAGTGACTTCCTATTTTATATAATGGTTACTCTTAGCCTAGTTACCTAGTAATGAGTGAGTAGAAACTATCGTATGGTGTAGCTATTGAACATTTGTGTTGTGTTGATAAGTTTTAAGGATGTTATACGTACTATCTAAATGCAACCCATGGCTGAGAGACCTTGTGTGAAGGCCTATGGGGAATATGTTATATGATACTCAATGCTAAGGGACCACGTGTGAAGGCACTTGAGTAGTTGGATGAAACGGATTCCAATGCTGAGGGACCTTGTGTGAAGGCATATGGAAATCCAATACATAATAGCCAAGTGCTGAGGGACCACGAGTGAAGGCACTTGAGCAGTGGATTGGTAGAAAACCAGTGCTAAAGAACCACGTGTAAAGGCACATGGAAATTTCGACATAGTGAAACTCAGTGCTGAGGGACAATATGTGAAGGCACTTTGAGGGTTTGAAAATGCCGAGGGACGAAGTGTGAAGGCATTTGAATATGTGAATAATGAGAGTTTCGTACAGGAGGTTGAGTGCGTTGAGTTTCGCTCTGCCACAGCTAGGGAAGGATAATTGTATTGCTATTGTTCGGATAATGGTATTGCTAGTGTTCTATAGCATGGGTGACTTAGAATTTCTATTTATATAAATATGTGGTAGCTACTATGACTCATATTAAGTCAAGAAGTTTAATAGTAACTAGATAAATTCAGTCACGCACTGAGCGTTAGGCTCACACTTTCTTGTTTGTATGTTTATTGTTTCAGGTAGCGAGCGTGTCCAAGATGCCTAGCCTACAGAAGATTCTCGTCTGGGCCTACCTTGGAGCAATCCTCTGGGATAGTTGTAAATTCACATTTTACGTTCATGTTTTATTGTCATACATGTTCCTTGGGGGTGTAGAGAGATCTGATTTTGTAGTATATATAAAGAACACTTGTTTGATGAGTTGTTATGTTTATGCATGACGTTTGAGCAGTTATGTTTATTTTATGAGGCTAACCTGGCATATAGCTAAGTTTTAATGATCTGGAGTAGATTAATGCTACAGTATAGAGGAAACGGGTGTATGCAAGTTCGCACTCACTCCTAGAGGAGAAGGGTATCTGGGAGTGGGTGTGACATAGGGCTCTTTGTTCAAGCCAAGCCCCGGAGACTGAAGGGAACACTCATCTACGTACCCTAAAGTCGGGAAGGAGTGAAATCCATCTTGTATAATTCTGGGAATCCATCTTGTATAATTATGTTCCCACCTCTCCACTTGGTCTTGTCTCCAAAATGGTAGGTAGGCTTATCAAAAAGTGGTCACTCTCACCCATACAAATCAAAGGACGATCCCTCATGAACAGGACTTCATAATATACTCATAGAATTACATCTAGTGATTACTATTTCGTAGTCTGATCTTATGCAAACTCATTGCACAGGATACCCCCACTCGTATGTCACTTACATGAACGCGTTGGATCATTGCGTTTGTATCTAATACAAAGTAGAAGCTTGGATTTCAGGATTATTAAGACAAAATAAATATAACATAATCAATAGTACTTAAAAGCTTTCAGATTTAAAATTCGTCATTTATTTTCGGTCATTGTATCACCTGTAAAGATAGAAGCTTCAATGACACTTGTTGAAAAATGTCATAAGTGGTCTTCTTATGACAATAATTAATTGCCAACAATGAACAAATAATGACAATCATTATTTGTCATTTTTTAGCATGTTATGACTTTTTATCTTTGTCACCATTTGACTGAAGATTTCATATTTTGTGTAATGTTATGCATATTAACGACATTTATTAAATGTCAACAAAAAAAATATAACGACATTTTTCAATTGTCAATAATATCTAAACCATGACTCACAATTTTTTATTTTCGGTATTGTTATGTTTATTGATGACAGTTATTAAATGTCAAAAAAAATTTAACGACATTTTTCTCCTGTCAATAATATCTAAACCATTACATTTTTTTTTCAATAATATCTGGACCATTACATTTGTTGCACTTCTATAATCTTATATAAATTTATTATTAGGTTGATAATACTAATAGATCGACTAATAACCATTGGTATATAGGTTTTACAAGAAACCACAAATAAGCACATTTCAATCAAATTTCTTCCACTAACCCTACAAAAAAATCCTATGAACTATTGTTTTCTGGCTTCATTTCTCTAATGGATTCTCGCATAACCTGGTAAGAAAACAAAAATCATGTTGGACTCCAACCCAACCCATCAATATATTGAGAATGATCTCAATATTAAGGTTTTACCTTTTCAATGTCAAATATTTTTCTAATTCATCGATATCGATCTTTCGGACAACATTGATTGTAGCCTACATCCACAACATTAGAACATGCATAATCAAATTGGGCAAATATTTTACTTACAGAGCAATGATGTCATAACATATAATCACAGTGCATCCATGTAAACGAGCATCCAACAATATTCAAATCTAAGTGCAATGTCATACAACACTTGATAAATTTATTTTTTTTTTTTCTTTTTTTGGTCCTTGGGTAAGGGGTGTAAACAAAATTAACATGTAAGAAATGACTTACCTATTGGTCACCAATAAGTTGCTTGCACCTCAAAAAATATTCCTTCAAACCTCACTATAATAAAACTTGTCAAAATTGTCAGATTTATAAATACAACTAATTTATGACTACCATAACTGTAGGATAGTCATAACACTTCAACACTTAATCTAATCCAACACTTTAAAATTAAAATTTCAGAAAGAACATCTTATAAATATTACCTTTTCACTTTATGAAATCTTGTACTGGGGACCATCGAGACATAAAGTCTATCAAATAAAAAAATGCAATATGTAAGCAAATGAAAATAAAGATTAGAATTAGGGAAGACTTAATTGCATTCATGAAAATAAAGAAATAAAATATCTAAGAGCCCGTTTGGATTGACTTAAGAAAAAAATATTTATCAAAAAACTCATTGTTATTTAAACTCTTTTGATAAAAACGGTTTAAAATACACTTTAAAATCCATTTTTAGTGGTTGTCAAACTCTCCAGTTTTTTCCAAAATGACTTAGTTTTTAAATTAAACACTTGAAAATGTATTCCAAACACACCATAAATCATAGTCTAATTGATGAAAATGGGAACAAAATATCAAAACCAAAAACATGACTAAGAACATGAAACCATGAACAAAAACTTACAAACAAAATTATTTAAGTCACACGTTCCAATATTATTTATAATTATTTGACCCTCAATTAGTCGATGTCAAGGATAATCACAACATTCATGCAAGTCTAAGCATCCTTCTCTTACGTCATTCTTAGAACAAAAATTTTTGTTTGTAAGTTTAGGAGATTGGAGCTATCAAATACCAATCAATATCAGTATATGAAATTGAATCAGAGAAGGAACTACTCAAATTTGGATGAAAGGAGACTGGTGGATTTGGAAATAGGGAATGATGGAATCCAATAGCTGCACTGTATTCTTCATGGAGTCCATTGAAGTTAGCATCACTTCTAATTGTACCAAGGCATCTCAACTCTTAATTTTCATCCTCAGAAATAAAATCAGACAGATTGTTTTGTAGGTTCAGATTGTCATTTTCCATAATGTCCATCCTGAACAACAGGAAGTAGAAAGACAAGAGTCTAGGGGAATAATAATAAAGAAAACAACCGATCATTGGATCATAAAATATCAAGAGAAATTTTGTAACAGAATAAATTCTCCATAAACAAAACACATTACACAAAAGGAAAAGGAGCTTAGACACAATTTCAATAAATAATAATATTATTATTATTAAATTAAAAAAAGAAGAAACAGAAATAGATGTCAAATGCATTAACGATCGTCACAAACTGCACAAATTAATCACCAAAAACAGTCTGATTCACTTAAAACATGCTTTATACAATCAACTTATCAATAAATAATTACAAAATCAAAATCCAATGCAGGTCTACGCGATCAATCGATACGATTCAATTAGTAATATCAAACAAACAAACACCACAACGCAATCACACAATATGAATAAAATGCAGCAATTTTCAGATGAATGAACTAAAAAATCCTCATAGATATAAACAAATGCAAAACAGAAATTAAACCAAATCGAAGCAATGGCAAGCGCGCGAGAAAAGAGAGGGAGACTTACGAATTTGTAGAAATAAGCAACAACAGTTAAGATAAGAGAAACGATTAAGAAAAGAAAAACCGATACCAATCAGGATCATGAATGAGACTAGAGAAGCAGAAGAATTAATAAGAAATCAAAGGAAATTGAGGGGGATTGAAAGAGAAGAAGGAGAATTTTAGCATTACCAGAAAGAGAGTGATGAATTTTAGCGGAGAACGATGGCCGAATCGAGATTTCCGATCACCGTTGGGGGACGAGTAGTGTCGGTTTAGGGATGGGCGGCGACTTCTTGCAAGAGGGATGGGTGGCATGGGTTTAGGGATTGTGTGAAATAATCTCATTTTAATTTTTAATATTATATTATTTTATATCATTTATGACACAGTATATTTATTAATATAGAATAAATGAAATTTTCGTACCATACCATTTAAATAATTAATTTTTGTATGACATTTAAAAAGTTCCATAAATTGATGACATTTAAAAACAGTCATAAATCTTGCGAAATTCGAAAACTGCGTTTTTTCCCACAAAAAACATGTGTTTTTGCCATTTTATGACACTTTTTTTCTTCCCACTCAATTTTCATCCTAATTTGTAGTCCTCTTATGTCATAGAAACCCATTTTTCTTGTAGTGAATGGGTATTTGTTACATATTGTTACCTTATTAAGCTGTCGGTAATCTATACATAACCTTATTTTACCATCCTTCTTAACAAACAACTGGTGCACCCTAAGGAGACACACTGGGTCATATGTAACCCTTATCTACTAATTCCTGTAACTGAATCTTCAATTCCTTTAATTCCTTTGGTGCCATACAATAAGATGCCTAAGATATATATAGGAGTTGTTCCTGGAACCAGGTCTATCGTAACTCCATTTCCCTATCAAGTGGTAACCCTGATAACTCCTCTGGAAACACATTTAGGAATTCCTGTACAACTGGCACATCTTCAAGTTTCACCTTTTGCACCTGGGTATCAATTATATGAGCAAGATACGTTGTATAACCTTTACTCAACAACTTCCTTGCCTTAATAGCTAATATCAAACATGTAGGTACAACTTTCCTATCACATTTGAATACTACTTCAGTTGTTCCTAGCTTCCTAAACAGACTACCTCCTTATTGTAGCAGTCCATAGTAGCGTGACATTGAAACAGAAAATCCATTCCCAGAATAATATCAAACTCATGAAACTCTAAAAGAATCAGATTAACAAACATGCATACATCATCTATCCTCAACTCACAGTTTCTATATATATAACCAGCCACCAACACATCTCTAATAGGAGTACTAACTAGCAAATCATCAGTTATAGGTTCTAACTCCTTATTTAGAGATCTAGCATACACAACAGAAAGAAAAGAATGTGTGGCTCCTAGAACTATCAATACATGCGCAAAGGTATTACAAAGAGAAATAATACCAATGATAACATCAGGTGCATCCTTCGCCTCTTACTGAGTCATAGTATAGACCATACCTTGTTGTTTTGGTCTTTCTGGCCCCTTAGGCTTAGCACCGCTAATGCCCTATCCACTAGCTCCTCCAAGCCTCATCTGACTCATAGCTTGAGATACAATCCCTTATCCAGCCTTATCCTCATGCATCAGCTAAGGACACTCTGTCACACCCCCTCCCGGATTATCCTTCATAACCCGAAAGGAGATGTGAAGACAACAACCTTGACTCCTCTGTAAGATTCACTGTCCAACCATTTTCACCAAAGACGGCCCAGACGAGGTTCTTACATAGGCAAAGCATCCCGAACTCGCTTGCTACCTGGAAAATTAGAAAAAAAAACATAGGAAAACATGAGCTAAAGCCCCGTGAGTGACTGGTTTTGTAAAACTATCTTTTATTCAAAATCAGGCATGTTACAGTAATACGCATTAAAACAAGGATTTAACTCGATAGTTCAACAGAAATAGATTTTCCTCAAAACTTTATCAATCTCGTAAATCTGTTTCAAATCAATAGAATCGTTTTCCAGAATAATTTAACAAAAAACCGTTTGGTTTTTCAATCTTTTCCCTTAGTTGAGGCGGAGCAAGGCTCAACGCTCTCAACGTCGAAAACAACCTTAGTTGGGGGTGGAGCAAGGCCCAACACACCCAACGTCGAAATCATCCCTGGCTCGATGCGGAGCAAACTCGACGCACTAGCCAGATTAACCTCTATGTGCACATAGGAATAAGACGGGTTACCCATGTACCTTCTCATATCCTTAAGTACTGGGTCCCGGGGAAACTCACGAGCCTTCTCAAGGAGATAAGCACTTAGCCTCCTCTTAAACATTTTATCAATCAGTTTGAATAGATCATTCATATGAAACCTTTTATAGAAAACAGGATGTTTCTTGATAAACTATATTTTGCAACATGCCTTTCAATATAGTAAAACAATCAGATAAAACATGTCTTTTAAACAATATGATCAAACATCATGCGTTTCATAAAATCAGTTATCACAAAACCATATCACATAAGAAATTTCAACAAAGTTCAGTTTTGAAAGAAGAAGAGAGTCACTCACAATTACTTAAGAGATTTCCTCTTTTCCTTCAAATCCCTGTCTTCCCGAGCTCCTTGAACGCAAGGTTTGAGCTCCTAGCCCGCAAACTATCTCTGGTAACCGGTTGGACGCAAACCTGCCCTTAAACGCAAGGTGCAGACTAACTCTTCTTACTCTTTCGGATGCGTTGACCTTCCTTGGACGCAACGTCTAACTCGAACGCATTGCGGTGTTCACCTTAAATGTTAAATTCGTGTAAAACGCAACACTCACCCCTTCTCGACACAAGACAACTTCTTTAACACCAGATGACTTAAGTGTCAAGAATGTTTTCTTCCTTGGCCGCAGACTTCCTCTTACAGACGCAAGGGTTTCTTCCTTCAGCCTTTTTTCTCTCCTTCTCTCAAGGATTCTTACCACCGAATCATCAGTCATTATTTTTCCCTCGAGGTCCTATTTATAGAGGGTTTGTCATCCTACCTCTCCTCTTCTACTGCCACTTGTTTGCCACATGTCATGTTGCATGCTTAATTAATCATGCATTAATCCAAGTGTCACCTTGCATGAAATACTTAGCATGCCTTCTAACATCTCCTACTTGATAAGGTGTCACAACTATGTGTAGCCACCTGGTATATAGGCTTACCTTATGCGTCCATTATGTTCCAACACACAACTACCCAATCAACTCTGTGTTCCTATGCGTTCATGGAACCTTCTTCCAGATTTAACTTCTTTACTCCCTTTTACTACTCTCAGCTTTACTACCTTAATTTCCATTTCTCCTTCACATTCAAGTAGGTGTACAAATTCTAAATGCATACTACTATGCATTTCAGCTTACCATAAGATATCATACATCTTCCTTAATCGCATACTATATGCGTCGACTCCCTTTTCTTATATTCATTCATAGCTACAAATCCCTCTTTTGTACAATTATACCTTTCTGACAATGTGGTTTACCCTTGACTACCACATCCAACTCAAGTTCTTTCTTTATGTGTTTATCCTCCTGCATTCATCTTTACTTCATCCTGCGTCCATGACCATCTTCCTTTAAGGTCCCTTGGTTTTCCCTCTATACGTCCTTGAGTCATATACCAAGGTTATTCCTTTAACCATTTCCTTCTTTAATTTCTTCCTATGCGTTTACCCGAGATCGTGGTAACATTTTCCATTTATCATGAAGTTAAGCTCTTCAGCGTATAACTTAGTAACCAATGGTAGCCACCATCGACTTATAAACCCCTCGTCGCATAGCTAATAGCTGTCCTTAACACAGAACTCCTCAACGCATAGCTAATATTTTCTCACCACATAACTTTCTCAACGCATAGTAAGACCCTACTAATAGCTGAAGTCCCACTAGCCTATAATAATCCTTTAACGTTTACCATCTCATAGCACTTTAACGCTTAGCGACCCCTTTTGCACTCGCTGCACTAAAGAACTTCCCGATCAGCACAATGATCCTTTATAGTAAACCTTCAGCGCATAGTTGTTGTCCATTTCATGGCTTATCAATTTATTATTAACCTTTGCCTATCGCATACAACTATTCTCCAATTCAAGGTATTCTTCTCAACGTAACGTAAGTTGAATACAACCTTTGGTCAGACTCCTTCTTTACTTCCAAACACATAATAACACCTTTAAATGCCTGACATACCTATCAAAATAACAACTCTTCCATCTTTCTATGGTAACAGTCTACTTTCTTCTTTTTACACTAGCTTCCCATGCTAGGCTTACCAACGCATAGCCGTAATCCATACTCAGTTCTTGTTCCTTCACCTCCATTCACTATTGCTCTATACAACACTCAACGCATTACTTTTCTTAAATAACTATTCCTCCAGCGCACGCTAACTTTTCCTACGTAAGGTACTTTCCACATCTGGTGGTTCTGACCAACCTTGCTTCATCAACGCAGGGTACATCACCCCATTTAACTTACCACCTTCCAAAACTATTCTCATAGCTTAACAATTTCTTAAAATTAAGTATAACCATGTGTTTTCCTCTTCCTCCTAATTCTTGTGTCCTTTTTTAAATCCTCAATATTAACTATTACATGCGTTATAACTTATCCATCTATGCGTCAACCTGATTTCCAGGAATATGTCTACTCTTTTCTTAATACCATTCATCTCAATGCACAGAATTTATTGGCCATAATTCAGAAATTACACAATCTTAACTTTTTCGTTAAAAGTTTCGCTAATCCACATACTTTTATCCTTTTATCCTTACTAGTCATATGAATACTTAGGTTTTTGGAGATAGGGTATTACACACTCTCTCCTGAAGTGCCCAGTCTGCCGACAATTGAAGCAAATATTTGATCCACTATAACACTGGCCTCATAGAGGTTTCCTAGCATAACTTGCAATAGATTCTTCAGGTTGCCTTTGTCACACCTCCTCCCAAGTTACCCTCTTTAACCTAGGAAAAGGTAGCGGGATGAGCGAGATTCACGTGACTAGCGAGATCTGTGAGACTAACGCAACTAGCGAGACTAACAGGCAGACAAGGCACACGACGCAGGCTGACAGCAAAGGCACGACGCGGGCATCAGGTATTGACGCCCAGTTGGCGTGCAACGCTGAGACGCGCACACACCCTACTTTTAAGGTTATTTTGGCCTAAGTTGTGCAGGAATTGCCGCCCACAAGGGTCTGGCTGTGTGAGCAGTGCCAGAGTGAGCGAGATAGGGGCTATTGTGCGTGATTTGCCGCAGATTGAGGCTAGGCTTGCTTGATGAGCGCGCTACAAGCCGTTGGACACGCCTAGGGGCAGCTTGCAACCTTTGGTCAATTTTGATTATTTTTTATTGTGGGTGAGCCTTTTTTAGCTAAATTTCAATGTTAAAAATCTATTTGACATAAGTTATATATTGAAGGGAATCTTAAGGAATTTAACAAAAGAAATTAAATTATTTTAGGCTAAGAAGAGCTAGGAGAAGCTTATAATCCAATAAGAGCCAGGACAAGTGAGTGACAGAACTTTATTTAAAATAATTTATTTTCTCAGTATTTCTATATTCCTGATGTCACACCCCCTCCAAGATACTCCTTATCCCTAGGAGTGAGTGTGAAACCGCACTCTCTCTAGTCCATATCTAAAGCATAAATCATATTATCTACCATGTTAAAACTAAATGCCAGCTTAATCTCAAATAGAAACACCTTTACTATTAAGCCATGCGATAATATATCAACCTATCATCAAGTATTCTCTCTCTATATATATATATGTAATACAAAACGATCCTCCCAGCATCCCAAGGAACATGTACATTACAAAACATGGACATAAACTGAGTATTTACAACTATTCTAGAGGTCTGCTTCGAAGTAGGCCCAGACGAGGAACTTCTGTAGGCTAGGCATCCCGGACACGCTCGCTACCTGAAACAACAATCAAACAAACAAATTGAGTGAGCCTAAAGCCCAGTGAGTGACTAATTTCATTCAAATATTACCAACAATCATGAGCTAGGATAAACCATAGTAACCACTACAAATCGCATGTCAGAAATCTCTAAGCCTCTTATGCTATAGATCACAACCATACCAACATCCATACAATTCCATGGCAAATATCTAACCCTTGCTGTGACGAAGCACAACTCAACTCATTCACATTCCAGTACAAATTCTCATTTCTAACCACATAAAAATGACTAAACATTATGTGCCTCAGATTTGTAAACTCTCGAGTGCCTTCACATTCCGTCCCTCAGCACTAAGTTTAACTATGTCAATATTACCATGTGCCTTCACACGAGGTCCCTCAGCACTGGTAACCAATCAAATCTCCGCTCAAGTGCCTTCACTCATGGTCCCTCAGCACAAGCTAACTTATGATGGATTTCCACATGCTTTCACTCAAGGTCCCTCAACTCTGAAATCCATTCCACCTAACCACTCAAGTGCATTCACGCGTAGTCCCTCAGCACTGAGTATCATATTCATATTCACTTAGGCCTTCACCATAAGGTCCTTCAGCCATGATTACATTTAGATAGTATATCTAGTTTTCTTTAAACTTACCAACACAGCATAATCACTTCAAATACTACACCGTACCATAACTTCCTACTCATCTATTGCCAAATAATTATGCTAAAAGTAACCACAAGATATAGTAGAAAGTCACTCACAACTTGTCTCGGCTCTAAGTGGATTATATGCCTTCCTGAGCTCTTCCTGGCCTGAAAATACACATTTTCCACGTTAAGTTTTCCTTAGACTTCCTTTTCTTTATACTCGTTAAATATACATAATTAAACCCTATGCTCGTTTCATCTTCAAACTCTCTTTTCCTCAAGACACTCACAAATAACGTTACTCCACATTCTGTGGTGAGCTTACCAGCGGAACTACACTACATAATACTGCACTAGCGATACCGGGTTGAACCAAAACTAGCGAGATTACCTGAGGAGCGACACCTAGCGAGACTTCAGCGAGAATTGTGAGACTCAAAGTCCCTCTTGCGTTACCAGCGACACTGGCTTCGCCGCCCAGTCTCTCGCTCTCTCAGTGATACTACCGCCGTAGCAGAATAGTTTTTCTTCTTCCTTTCTTCTTCTTTCTTTAACCTGCTAAACATCGCATTCTGGCCAATTTCAGAACTTACTTCCTCCTACAAACTTATAAAGACATAAGTCCTTCATCTTACCTCAAAGTCTCATAGAGAATGTCCTCTCCGTTTAAGATATATCCTTCAACAACTCCGAATTGCTCCTAATCATCCGGCAATTCAGCTCCGATCTCTTCTATCTAGAGTTTAACACACATTTACTCAATTTCAGCTCAAGTACCCTTCATGAAACTTGCTAAAAATCGAGTTAACCTTACGAACCTCAGAATTTCGGCCCTAACCACTGTTTCCTCAATTCGTTTTTCCCCCAAAACTGAACGTTACTCTGATTAAGTAACACCAGCTGAGTCCTCCGCTCCAGCTCAAGTTTCCTCCACGGAAACGACGAGAATTCCACTCCAAATCAACATGAACACCTTCTTCTACCTCCCTCTGTTGTTTAGCTTCAAAATGGAATCAACTCGAGCTCTGAAATGTGATCAAAACAATTGAATTCTCGGTCCACTTATATATATACCACCGACTTAAACTCCACTTCGTCTCTATATAATAATCTAATCAACGCATACCTTCTGTACTTGGCTTCAGCAACACACAGCCTCGGTTTTGTATGTTACAATTTCGCAACTCCCTCGCCGGATAGCTGACGAACACATTGTTCTCTCGACCAACCTTCTATGCACCAACACATACCCACTTGCAACGCATGGTAGCGTTCACCGCAGAGTGACCTTCATCGCAGATTGGTTCTCGACGCCTCGTGGCCTTCAACTTTCAACGCCTTGTGGCCTTCAATGTGTTCATCGCATAATAACCTTCGACGCAGAGTGGCTTTCCACGCCTTGTGACCTCAACGCCTCATGACCTCAACGCCTAATAGGCTTCCCTCACCTCTGCGTCCACGCCAAAACTACCTCCGTCAAGGCATAATGCCACCAACGCATAGTTGATACTTAGCTATTTTTTCTGCCCCACACACATTTCAGCCAACTATCCTACCAAACGCCCATCTCTTGATCTCTTCTTATCTTGCCTTCTCACAAAGTCAAGTACGGGGCTTACACCTGATTTACTCTTGAAACATTAGTTTTCTAGCTCAAGTTGAGTAGCATGAGTTTCTTAAAATGAGTTTGAGCATGTTTTTACATGACTTTGACAATAAAGCATGATGTTTCATGGTACTAAGTTTTATGCAAAGCATGTTGTTTATTAAATACTTTTGAACTCTAAAGTTTTGTTTAACTTGTGTTACATTATCAAAGCATGCTTTATTTTCCAAAAGGATAATAGATGGTCCCCAATGCCGAAGGACACAGAGAAGACATATGGGCAGTCTTAATACAGTATTATGGGACCCTGGTACTGAAGGACTCAAGAAGATACACAGGCAGCCCAAGTTATGATTCCTATGTGCACATAAAGAGAAATTCGACTCTATTGTGTTGAGATTACTCCACACAGCTAAGGTTATTCGATGTTCGGCGTGTCGAGATTTCTCCACCCCAACTAAGGTTGTTTTCGACGTTGAGTACCGTTGAGCTTCGCTTCGCCTCAACTAAGGAAAATCTTTCATGCATAAGCTATTATTTATGAGTTTTGACAATGAGCTATTTATTGTTTTATTACTGATTTTTTAGCATGACTTTGTTGTATATTTGAGTTATGTATGGATTTCCAAACTTGTCACTCACTGGGCAACCTAGCTCATGGTTTTCACTATTTTTCTGTTTTCCAGTAGCGAGCGAAATTGAGGTGCTTAGCCTACTCAACAAACTCGTTTGGGCCTGCTACTAGTTTGTATGTTCTGTAAGTATTTATACTTAAGATTCAGCATCGTACATGGGGGATGTAAAGGAGTGGAAGTTTGTAAACATGTGTTTGTGTTGTATTAAACTATTGCATAGAAGTTCGTAAATGTTGGTTGTCTTGAGTTGTGCATATTGTCTGGATGTGTAATGATAATTATTTATCAGGTGCTTAAAAATGATGGAGGATGGTACAGGTTGACAGTAGATGTTGTAAAAAGGTTGATGTCTGCTGTCCTCGCACCTTTTCCTAGGTTAAATAGGGTAATTTAGGAGGGGGTGTGACAGCCTTGCCTAGGAAGTAGTCTAAACTGGATAACTGGCTTTCCTTTGATCTTGCCGCTGAAATCCTCCTCCGGAACTAGCCCTGGACCTAAATGGCCCACTGTAACGACTTGAAACTACCTCTATGCTGAATCCTAGGCACAAATCTCCGGTTATCATCACGACTATAACGATCTCGTGCTATGCTTGAGTATTGCCCTACTCAACCTCCCTTGGTTACTTCTTTTCAGCCTTTTCTTCTATCAGGCTCTTCTCAACTCTCATTGCTGCCTCCACTAATTCAGAAAAGTCTGGCCAATCTGCACTAACCGTCACAGAAATGTGAATCTCCTTACGTAAGCCTTCTTCAAACCCCTTACATCGGTCAACCTCATCAGCAACTATAGTCAAAGCATATTTAGATAACTCCGTGTACTTCTTCTCGTACTCATCCATGGTCATCGAGCCCTGAACAAGCCTCAGGAACTCGTTCCTTTTAGTATGACAGAATGACCTAGGATAGTACTTATCTTGGAACGTCTGCTTGAACTCATCCCATGTAGCTAAGCCTAAATCTCCTCTCTTGGCTTCTACCAATCTCCACCAATCCTCTACTTCTTTTTTGGGGCAATAATGCAGCTAATTCCAACGATCTTCAAAGCACCTCATAACCTTGAAACACTTCTCAATTAGATTTAACCATGCCTCTACATCAACAAGATTCACTGTACCCTCAAATGTAGTGGCTCCTAAAGCCTTCAACCTCCCAATGCTAAACATCTTTTCTAGATCAGCTGACATTAGCCCCGCACTGTCTACTAACCTCTGAACTATTCTATTGAAGTTTTTCTCCTCCATATTAACATCAGCTCGAGCCTGAAGGTTACTAGACTTTTCTTAGGAAGATTGAGCTTCCTCTCTACTCCAAGTAGCTTCAGGTGTTCCAGTCTCTGCTTGCCTTCCTCGTCTGCGAGTTTAGGGCATGGTTCCTATAATATAGCAACATATTAGGATAATATAGTCATGACATTCTCCTAGCTATATGCATGATCCTAGACCTCCCAAAATTTAGGTATTTCCCCAAGAACTTTTGCTCTGAAACCAACTTGTCACACCCCTTCCCAGATACCCTTTTAACCTGAGAGAGAGCATGAAAAATGTACTAACTTCCTCCTTACAAAAAATAACTAGCTCTCTTGTAAACATCTGTACATTATGGTACCTAATAAACAGTTCACCACATAACGTTCATATTAACTTGTTCGTCCGAGGTACCTAATAAATTGTGTTTGTACTAATTTGATAATCCATACACACATAAATCACATGGTTACATTGGTTCAAGTTACACCAAAATCCCTAACTTCTATTATTATCTACAAATAACTCTCCACCCCTATCTAAATGCTATAACATTAACATTGTAGATCTAATATAATATTAATATGATAAATCTAATATAATATAAACAAGAACATTAAATTATAGAAAAAACTCAAAACATCAATATATAAATATTATTCAATTCAAAGACTATTAACAAAATAAATACGAACATTAAAATGACATATTTAGCTTAAAATGGTATGTCTAGCATAATATAAATATTAGAAAATGAAATGGTAACTCACAAATTTAGCAATGGTTTACTTTTTTTTCTTCCTCCAAGTGACAACGATCGATCTTTGCTTTCCAAATAGTAACAAATACTGTAAAAAAAAACATGAGAATAGAGAAAAAAAATTATATTATCTTAAAAAATATGTATTTCATAAATCAAATTTACAAACCTCGTAAATTTGGAAAAAAAAAGAGAATATTTAGATAGATCAAATTTTCTAGGAAAAAAAAGGGGAGAAAATTTGGAGAAAATGGAGTATTTGTGAAAAGTTGCGAAAATGAGGAAATAGTGGGAACTGCTCGGATTTGGAAGAAGCAAGGAATTGGAAGAAATAGTGGGAGGAAGAAGAGGGCAGGGCGGCATTTAAAGAGACTTGGAACCCTCGACCATAAGTCACGGGCACTCAGCAACGGCAGCAGCAGCGACGACAGGGAATCTCTGCAACGATGTGACGAGACCTATGGCAGATTCTCTGCAACGACGCAACGGGACCTGCGGCAGATTGTCTGCGACGATGGGACGTGCGGCGAAATCTCTACGACGACGCGACGAGACTTGCGGCGGACAGAATCTGTGCAAAAGTTTCCACCCGTGGGTCTGCATTGGTCGAAGGTTGAGGTCTCGACCTTGCGTTGGTCGAAAGTTGAGGCCTCCTTGCGTTGGTCGAAGTAGGCCTTGCGTTGGTCGAAAGTTGAGGCCTCCTTTCGTTGGTCAAAGGTAGGTCTTGCATTGGTCGAAGGTTGAGGCCTCCTTGCGTTGGCCGAAGGTAGGTCTTGCATTGGTCGAAGGTTGAGGCCTCTTTGCGTTGGTCGAAAGTAGGCCTTGCATTGGTCGAAAGTAGGCCTTGCGTTGGTCAAAGGCTGTTGGTTGAGGGTTGAGGTCTCGACCTTTGCCTCTTTCCACTTTTCAATCTTCTCTCTCCTCCCTACCATATTTTCCTAAATAGTTTCCAAACTACAATATTTTTCTAATTATTTTTACTAAATACATTTCAATAAAAGGTCCCTCTCAAAGCTCATTTAAAAAAAATTATCATAAGAGTTTAAATAATAATCACTTTATAAAAAATATTTTTTTTCACCAATCAATCCAAATGACCTTTAAATTAATGCATAAAAAACCTTCTCAAAAGCAATCTAATTACCTTTACAATTGAGAATATCTAAAACAATTAAAAACTCTATAATTACACCAATTTTGATCACGGATTAGCAAAGAGAGGCAAGTGGAAAAGAACTCAAATTACAACTTGTAATTGACAGGAAATTTCTATAACTTGACTTGTTGTTTGACAGTTGGAATTATTCCTTCTTTTGCCTTTTATTTCTCTGTTGTGTATCTTAACAAGGTTCTTTCCGTATTTTCATCCAAGTTTAAAATATTAGTCGACATTAAGATTTAATCCATATCTTCAATATCTGCTAGTAAAATGAATGGAAATACTATTTACAATTTTTATAACTTAGTTGGGAAGTATATACAACTTAATTATAAAGTTATCCTCCTGATGCAAGCTCAGATGCTCTAATTAAAGCAATTCAATTAGATAGAAAGAAACAGAGGGGGGTTCAACCATCCACTTTCTCTCTCCCTCAGTGAAAATCCTCAGTACTGTGGCACACAAAGATTTGATCATCTCCTATTTAACATCTGTTTCTTTAATTTCCTTTAAAAAGTTGAGGGAAGTTTGCCTGGTTCGCTTGCCAAGAACTGGAAAAAGAGTAGGATAGTTAGATGTCATGTAACGAACTACTTTTTAGTTAACATCGAAACCAGAAATTTGCACAATAGAAAATGAAATACTTTTAGAAGACCTTTTGCCTTGATCAGGTTATTGGAAGCAATGACAGATGACTTCCACTGATTATAGGCATGTTCAGCCATTGGCTTGCGTCGTTTTGATCTTGGAAACTAGAAATTGAACGCCACATTAATAGTCAATACAAGATGCAAAGCTATTGAGCATGAATGAAACCAAGAAAAGAAACAGAAACGACATCAAGACAATGAAGCAAACACATAGAAACAAAACAACAGTAAATGCTTGAAACATGATATTGAAAAACAACTCTCCAAGACAATCAATTTCGGCAAAAATGCTAAGCATGGCATCTTTGAACATGAAAAATGGGAACATGAACAATTAGTAGAGTTTTTTCATGAAATTCAAGAAATGGGGATGCTGCTACTTGATACCTCTCCACCATCATCAGATAAATAGCCACCATCCTCAAGTTTTCTTTTCTCTGGCAATGCATCTAGCAGGTCTGTTGCAATCCAGCCATTGTGAGAGCAAAAACCATTAGCTAAGGCAACAAAGTAAGATAAAAAGTGGAAAATGAAGGCATGAGAGACACATACCTCTATTCCCTTTGGCATCCTTGGGATCTTTCTTTTCACTAGAAATCCCGAACACATCAAAGCACAAGTCCTTCATAGAAGTAGCAACCTGAAATGACAATAATTGATTAACAATTGTCTCCATCTATATACACAAATCAACAGAATGGAATAAGCTCCTTACACATGAAAATTCAGATTCAGATGTACCACTGAGTTCAATGAGCTTAACTTTGTCAACCTTGAGCTATTATGAAAAAAAAAAAAATCCAGTAAGAATTAAGGAACAAACATATATCTGCGTTGCCAAACTGAAAAAGATGGATGTAAATCTTGAGGTACCTTGTGCTTTTTTGCACACAAGTAAAAAGCTACAGCCGTAAATACTGATCGAGAGAAGTCAGCATTAGCACGTCGAGAAGCTGGCAGTGATGCAACAAACCGATCCTTGTATCTAAAACAAGTAAAAAAAGATGTCATGATATGAGCCCATCAATCTTTAAAAGGTATTTTACATTACAGATCATGATAATTGATAGAAGGCGACAGCAATCCATTTTCCTTTGGTAAACGTATGAGCAAGAGTACTGTTTTATGCATACTTCATAATTCCAATAAAATTAAAATTTGAGAAGAAATGTGAAGAAACTGTAATGAAAAGTTTCAATTAAAGAGATCTTACAGAGATAAGCCCTTTTGGACTGAAGCAACCAGCCTAACACACCCAAACTGCACTGCCAATTCTCTAACGTCGAGCCTACTTCTGCAACACCAGAGGAATTCATGAAGATAACCAAAATATAAATAAAGAGTCATAATAACAGAAATGTAGAGTACGAAAAACGCACTTGAAACCAAGCCCGTTCTGCAACAAATTGAAAGATCTGGTGTACGCTTTTTCCGACAGCCCAGTTAACTTGATTGCATTGGATCTATCAAATAAAATCCCTAATCTGCGATAAAATGCCACAATCGAATTATAAGTTAGGAACCAGGATGAAACAAAGTTCAATCACGCATTCAAAAGCCCTACCTCGTAGCGGCAATTTCCAAACAGATTATGGCCTTGCAAACCTCACCCTGAAAACCAAAACCAAAACCAAGAACGAGGGTCAAATTATATGCAAAGTTGAACAAGAACCGATCACAGAAGAATTGAAAGAGATGTAGAGGAAAGCTTACAACGCCAATAACGGAAGAATTGAAATGGAGATCGGAGAGACGACGAAACTCCCCAGCTTTTCGGATGAGGGTTTCGGAGTCGGCAAGATCGAGCTTCATGGCAATGTTGTAGAGATCCATGTGGGAGGAAATTGGAGAGAAGGAAGAGAGAAGGGATTCTTCGGGGTGCAGAAGGATTGGAATGGAAATGAGGAAGAAGGTTGAAGATAAACGAAGGGCGAATGGCGGGAGAATGAAGACATTTTCAGGGTTTTCGCGCGCAGTAGCAGAGAACGATTGCGGGGAAGGGTTTTGGCGCCAACCCAAAATTTTCCTTCTAATTTCGCGGCGGGGTCACTTTTATTATACTAGTATTTTAGCACGTTTATATATTTTCTTTTCCAAATAAATAGTTCATTTTTTTATATGAATATTCATTATAAAAAATTTAAAATAATGAAATATATTAGTTCGGGTTGCATAAAAGGAGAAATCATTCATGTACAATGCAATTTTAAATGTAAATTAATTATTTTCTTTTTTAAACAAAACACATAAAAACGGAGAAACAAGAAAAAGGGGGTCAAAACCCAATACCAACCCTATCAGCCTCACCAACTTGGCCAAGCCAATCAGGAAGAGACCTTTTATTGAAATATTGTAGTTAGTAAAAATAATTAGAAAAATATTGTAGTTTGGAAACTATTTAGAAAAATATGGTAGTTTGGAGGAGAGAGAAGATTGGATAGTGGAGAGAGGAAAAGGTCGAGACCTCAACCTTCGACCAAAGGCAAAAATCGAGACCTCAACCTTCGACCAAAGCAATCCTTCGACCAACGCAAGGCCTATTCGACCAACGCAAGGCATTCGACCAACGCATGGCCTGCTTCGGCCAACGCATGGAGGCCTCAACCTTCGACCAACGCAAGGAGGCCTCAAAGTTTGACCAACGCAAGGCTACCTTCGACCAACGCATGGCCACCTTCGACCAACGCAAGGCTACCTTCGACCAACGCAAGGTCGAGGCCTCAACCTTTGACCACTGCAGACCCACTGGTGGAAACTTTTACAGAGATTCCGTCCTCCACAGGTCCCGTCGCGTCGTCGCAGGGATTCCCTGCCGCCGCTGCGGCTGTCATCAACCGTGACCTATGGTCGAGGGTTGAACCCTCGACCATGTCTCTTTAAATTCCGCCCAAACCCTTCTTCCTCCCACTATTTCTTCTTCCAATTCCTTGCGTTACTCTTTCATCCGAGCACTCCCTTCTTCCAATTACTTGTGTTTCCTCTTTCATCCGAGCCACTCCCACATTTCTTCTTCCAATTCATCCCACTATCTCGTCTTCCTCCCACTATCTCCTCTTCCAAATTCATCCGAGCACTCTCTCTTTTGCACAAATTCTAACAAATTCTCCACTTTCTCCAAATTTTCTCCCTCTTTTTTTCTTAAATAATTTGATCTATCGAAATATTATCTTTCTTTTCCAAATTTACGAGGTTTGTAAATAAATTTGATTTATGAAATATATATTTTTTTAAGATAATATAAATTTTTTTCTCTATTCTCATTCTATTTTTTTTACAGTATTTGTTGCTATTTGGAAAGCAAAGATCGATTGTTGTCACTTCGAGAAAGAAAGAAAAGTAAACCATTGTTGAATTTGTGAGTTACCATTTCATTTTCTGGTATTTATATTATGCTAGACATATCATTTTAAGCTAATTATGTCATTTTAATATTCGTATTTATTTTGTTAATAGTCTTTGAATTGAATAATATTTATATATTGATGTTATGAGTTTTTTCTATAATTTAATGTTCTTGTTTATATTATATTAGATTTATCATATTAATATTATATTAGATCTTCCATATTAATGTTATATTAGATCTACCATGTTGATAATTTTAATATAATTTTTTTATAATTTGTCTTTGCTTTGCATTTTATATTTATAATATTTTAATTTTTTAGTACAAATTTATATTTTTGTTGCATATTAGATATTACTAGATATTTTTAATATTATAGTTTTTAGTTAAATTATTAGTGATGTATGTTGTTGTTTTCTTTTTTTTAGAAAATGGCAGACAAGTGTTTGGGATTTATGTTGTTTACAAATAGTCATATGATTGATGGTGTTGATGGAGTTGAATATGACCAGCCAACATGTGGGGATTTTAGCATAAATGTGAATAGTGGACTTGTTTTTGAACAATTTGTTGAAATGATCGGGCTGTCCCTTGGTGTAGATATGAGATCAAACCACTTAGAAATAATATACAGACATCATAATCTAATACCATTAGGATTTGTAAAGTATATGTCATTCCCCATTCATAACGAACAAGCAATGAATCTGATGTTTTCGCTTGCAATGCCGCTCCCGAACCTAGTGCATTTATACGTTAATGTGAGTAGAGTAGGGTAGGATTGGATGTAGACTTGAATGCACAATCGTTGAGTCAGTTCGAAGACCTGAATCAATGTATTGATGTTGATCCTGAATCAGTTGCACCAGCCTATGATGATGAAAATATGGTGGCTGGTAATCAATATAGGGAGTTTAGAACAGAAACAGACGATGAATTCGAGGAGTTGGATTTGGATGGTCGTGAACATGAAATGCCGTCAAGTACATTCGCTAATCTTGACATGAATGTAATAGATAGCGTTAGAGAACATGACCCAGTTGTAGCCCCGGTAGTCATTGACAATACCCAATTGTATAAGGGTATGATTTTTCAAGACAAAGAAATGTTACAACATTTGGTCAAGTGTTTTGCTATCCAGTGTCACGCACCATACAAGGTCGTGGAATCAACACCGAATATTTGGGCAATTCGGTGTAAGAAATGGGAGGATGGTTGCAAATGGCGACTTCGTGCAGCGAAGAAAAAATCTCATAATTTGTTCAAGATTACTAAGTATGTTGATCAACATACATGTTTTTACTCAGAGCTTAGCCAAACTCATGTGCAATTAGATTCTTCAATGATTACACTAGAGTTTTGTGAAGCTGTGAGGGAAAAACCGTCCATCAGTGTCGCACAACTACAATCCGACATCAAAACAAAATGGGGATACCATGTTCGCATTGGCCAGAGTGTTTGGTGATTGGGATGACTCGTACAAACTGTTGCCCAGATGGTTGTATATGATTAAGCATACAAATCCCGGCACACGAGTGGAGTGGAGAATAAAGAGCACACCTACTGAAGAACATGTCATCCTTACTTCTGTATTTTGGGCATTTGGTCCTTGTATAGAAGCATTTAATAGATGTCGGCCGATTATTCAAATAGACGGTACTCACTTGTATGGAAGATATCGAGGAAAGCTGCTAATTGCTACATCAATTGATTCGAATGGGCATCTTCTTCCTCTTGCATTTGCCGTTGTAGATGAGGAGTCTGCTGACACGTAGGGATGATTTTTAAAACACCTCAGAGAAATTGTTATACATGAAGAGGTGTGCTTAATTTCGGATCGGCATGGTGGCATCATCTCAGCAGTGAACAATCCAGAAAATGGCTGGACAGGGCCAAAATGTCACCATAGATTCTGCTTGTGCCATATTGTAAGTAATTTTAATAAAAAATACAAGTACAATACATTAAAAAATTTTGTATATCGTGCTGGATGTCAGTTTCAAGTTCGCAAGTTTAATAAAGCAGTGGAAGACATCAAGCGAATAAATAGAAGTTGTATGAATTTTTTTGACAACATTGGTATTGAGAAATAGGCTCAAGCGCACGATAGAGGGTTTAGGTACGGGTGGATGACGACGAATCTATCAGAGTGCATCAATGGAGTCCTCAAAGGCGCTTGAATGTTGCCGATAAATGCTCTTGCTCAAATAACATTCTACAAATGTGTAAATTATTTTGAGAAGAGAAGAGAAGAAATAAGAGCTTCTTTGGAGCGTTGAGATAAATACACCCAGTAATAATTTTCTTTTTAGTAATCAACAATTTGTTCCAAATATTTTTATAATACTAAGTGAGTAAATATTTAGGTACGCACACGAAAAAATCTCAAAATGGGCTGCAAGGTCCAGTAAACATGAAGTTCAATATATGATCGATATGAAGGTGTATTTCATGTGAAAACCGGACGTCACAACCTCAATTCTAAAGGAGGAAATATTCAAATACTCAAGCTAAGTGATTCCGAACGGTACTGTTCATGTAACAAGTGGCAAGCATTTGGCATTCCATGTTCGCATTTTATGGCAGTTTGCTCACGATTTAATATGAACTATGAAGATTTCATTGAGGACTACTATAAAATGTCGACATACGCTGCATGCTAGTCTCCTCAATTTCAACCTATACCGCATGAAGATTACTGGATCACACCTCCTAATATGCTTGTTTTACATGCCGATCCGACGTTATTGAGAAAACCTGGTAGACCATTTCATAATGAAATGGACTGGACAGAACCAAGTTCTCAAGTACGTTGCGGATTTTGTAATCAGTTAGGTCATAATCGAAGGAAATGTCCTTCGTTACAAAGACAGGCACCAAACAGTTAGAGATTTTTTTCATTAACATTTCTATCATGTAACCAATGTTTCAATAATAAAATTAATATTTTTATCATGTGCTCTCACTATCTCACTCTCTCTCGCTTTTAAGTCCTAATTTATTTGTATGTTTTACTCGATAAATATATAATTTGTTTTCGTCTAGATCATGGCTTTAAACCCAGGACCGATTGATCCCAATATTTTATACGATCAGTCTGTTCATCGATCAACAAATGTATGGCAAAATCGGACTACAGGCGAGATGTACTGTAGACGGCGTGAGGTAGTTGTTTATCGTACCATCCCACTTCATCGTTGCAAACTACCTTTTTCTGCGTGCATCAGGCTTTTATGGGGTTGCCAGACTAGGATTCATTCAGTTAGACTGGCACCTCATCACTGCACTTATTGAGAGATGGAGGCCAGAGACCCATACATTTCATGTGCCTACTGGAGAAGTTACTATCACGCTCCAGGACATAGAAATATTATTTGGCTTACCTATCGATGGCGAGCCTGTTACTGGGGTAATGCATGAAGATTGACTGCATATTTGTGATGCTACTCGGTGTGACCCCACCTGCAAATAAAATTAGGGGATCAAGGTTGAGTCTAACATGGCTAGGGACACAATTTCCAAGACTTGAGGATGATGCAGACGAGGAATCTGTCACGAGATACGTAAGAGCATACATACTACAGATGATGGGCGGGAGTCTATTTTCTGATAAATCAAGTCACTTCGTGCATCTAATGTTCCTTCCACTGTTAGACAATCTCCATGAGGCGGGACGGTATTCTTGGGGTGGAGCGTGTTTGACATGGTTGTATAGACAGCTATGTAAAGCA
The DNA here is from genome assembly GCA_030954485.1 of Citrullus mucosospermus. Classification (NCBI taxonomy): domain Eukaryota; kingdom Viridiplantae; phylum Streptophyta; class Magnoliopsida; order Cucurbitales; family Cucurbitaceae; genus Citrullus; species Citrullus mucosospermus. Next base: position 8,213,280 of record CM062065.1, read on the forward strand.
ACAAAACCGGATGTTCGCGAAATTGCTGGGCCTTTGATATTGCTGCAAATATGGGCTTGGGAAAAATTTCCAATAATTGCTCCACAACTCCGACATGTCAACGATCATCAATTAGCAGAACGAGCCTACGGTTCTCGGTATGTCATTTTAATTTAATTTAGCTAATATTTTTTTGTGACTTATAGTTAATTTTAAACCTAAAATATTAATTTACTAATGTAGGTGAAGAGACCAATTTTGTGTAACGCGGTCAGCTACACATGTAGTGAGTCAGTATAGATATATATTTGATCTGCTTCAACCTGACCAGGTATGTGAATACTAAACCCATGAATTTTTTATACATATTTTTTTATATACTTGTATTTAATATTTTTAATATAATATGTTGTGTTTCAGATTATTTGGGAGCCTTACAAAGCTGTTATGGACACTTTGCCCAATTTTTGTACGAGCGGTCATGACATATGGCGGACGATGAGCCCACTCATATGTTTTCACATTGGTGAATGGCATCTTCCTGACAGGGTAATCCAACAGTTTGGTTTCAAACAGGATATCCCATCAGAGTGCAATACTGAACCCCTACTACATGACATTGACTTGAGAACTGCAGATTGGTCTGAAAAAATTGCACATTTGGTAGTGCGATGGCACTATCATAGAAGGTTTATTGCAGTCGGCGTTTCAGTTGGGCAATTTGATAGGGATGCAACTCAAGATTACATCCTTTAGTATAATAATATTACGAGACGCTACATTACTCGTTCGGGAGCGGCTTTGGGTCATTTGGTATATAATCAAATATTGTCTAATTATTTTTTATTCAAATTTATTTGAAATATTATCTAATTGTTTTGTAATTCACAGAGATCGAGCAATAGTAGTCTTCGTGATATTGCAAATGATCCAGATCAAGTATTAACTATATGCAATAATAACGCATTTTACATGGAGGAATTACACTACATGTACGATATAACTATTGCACCTCCACCAGTTCCTAGGCATAGGGGACGTGCTCGAGCAGAAGAAGATGAGTTTGATGCGGTTGACCATAATGTGGAAGAATTACCTCCTATGATGCAGACGCAAATGCAGAGCCAGACTGGTTATGCCAGTCCGATGATGATGTAGCCAGCCTTTGGTTCAGGATATTACGATTCAGAGGCCGGACCATCATCTTCATACATGCATACACATGGACACAACGTCCATGAAGCGCTTGCAGAGGTACCAGAGCAACCAGATCCACCAAAGCAACCTAGAGTGCAAAGTCGACGACTCCAACCAGCTCGAAATCGGCGACGTCTGCCTTGTGGGACACATTGAATTTTTTTATTATTACTAATTTTAGTGGAAAAAAAAATAAATTGTTGTATTAATATTGACACTTTATTTTTATATTGATTGGTTAGTGATAAAATATATGTTTGTTATTATAACGGTTTTTAGAATTTTCCGAAGTGGGAAAAAACAATTTAAATCCAAAAAAAAAAGAAAAAAGAAAAGAAGGTCGAGGGTTGAACCCTCGACCAAGGAAAGAAAAAAAAAAGAAAGAGAAATGGTCGAGGGTTCAACCCTTGACCAAGGAAAGAAGAAAAAAAAAAAAGAGAAAAGATTTTGCCTCCCCATTCCCAATAAAAACCACAATATTTTCATAAATATTTCCAAAACCACAATATTTTCATAAATATTTTATAAAACTACAATATTTTCATAATTTTTCCATTAGGAAGACTATTTGTATAATAATGATAGTTTTTCTTATTATTATAATAATATCTAAAAATATTTATAAAAAAAAGATTTATAAGGAAAAGTAGGCAATCTCAACATTTATTAAATGACAAAAATAATTTTCTTTACTGGAAATATTTAAGATTTTGTTGAAAATAAGTATAAAAATTGATATTTATTATAAATGTAATAATATATATTGTAGATAACATTTAGTGTAGATATCCATAACATACATAGGTTACAAAGTTTCATAACTTCTCATTGAATTCATATTGTAACATATATTCTACCATGTCGTATAAATAGTGGTGTATGATGCATTTGTAAGACACACCACAACTGAATCTAATTTTTCTCTCTATACTCTTATTTCATCTACTTTATTTCTTTTGTTCTTCTTTTGATCTTGTATTGTTCTTATTTCATAATATGTTATCAACACGACTCTACCACTTTCATTTGCAAAAGTTTTACCATGACAAATCTTACCAAATTAGAGTTTTTAGCTCTTGATATCAATGGTAATAATTATTTATCATGGGTACTTGATGCTAAAATTCATTTGGATGCCATGAATTTTGGAGAAACAATTAAAGAAGAAAATACGACTTCTAGTCAAGAAAAGGCAAAAGCGATGATTTTCCTTCGACATCATCTTCATGAGGGACTAAAGATTGAATATATTATGGTAAAAGATCCCTATGTTCTATGGCAAAGTTTAAAAGAAAGGTATGATCATAAAAAAGCAGTAGTTCTTCCTAAAGCTTGTTATGATTAGATGCACCTAAGTTTGCAAGATTTTAAATCAGTAAGCGATTATAATTTCGCATTATTTAAAATTAGTTCAAAATTATTATTATGCGGAGAAAAAACTACTAATAAAGATATGTTAGAAAAAACATTTTCCACATTTCATGTCTCGAATATGCTCCTGCAGTAGCAATATCGAGAAAGAGGTTTTAAAAAGTATTTTGAGCTTATATCATGTCTTCTTGTGGCTGAACAAAATAATGAGCTACTAATGAAAAACCATGAATCTCAACCAACTGGAGGAGCACCATTCCCTGAAGCGAATGCTGTAATTTCAAATAATCACAGTCGAGGTCGTGTCGTGGTCAAAGTCGTGACTACAGTAGAGGAAGAAATAGTTATTCTTCTCGTGGTAATAATCATTCAAATTTCAAGAAAACCACAAATACTGATGATCATAGAGGAAAAATCCCACAAAATAAGAGCTTCAAAAGTGTTGAAAATCAATGCTTTCGATGTGGTATGAAGGGGCATTGGTCTCGTACCTGTCGTACATCCAGACACTTAGTTGATCTTTATCAAGCCTCATTGAAGAAGAAAGGAAAAAACGCGGAGGCAAACTTTGCATATCAAGATGATATATTTGACCCTTCCAACATGACACATTTGGATGTTGCTGATTTTTTTTAGTCTCTTTAAGAGAAACCTAATACTATTGAAGGAGTCGCAAATACTTCCTTTAATTATGATAATGTCTAGAATTAATATTGTTTTATGTTTTAGTTTTTTTTCTTTTTCTTTTACATTTGTAAGTTAATTTTGAATATTTATATTTCAAGTTTTGTCTTTAATTTTGAAACTTATTGTACTCGTTTTTTTTTTTTATAATGAAGAATCGTGGACATTTCTCATATTTTAGCTGACTCAAAGATGAATAATGAAGACTTATGTTTGGCAGATAGTGCAACTACGCATACAATACTTAAAAATAGAAAATATTTTTCTAAATTGATAATGCTTAAAGCAAATGTCAATACAATATCAGATTCTGCAAACTTGATTGAAGGTTTTGGAAAAGCAAACCTTATTTTTCCTAGAGGAACAAAGTTCACAATTAATAATGCTTTGTAGAATAAATCGAAAAGAAATTTATTAAGTTTCAAAGATATACGTCAAAATGGTTATCATGTTGAAACTAACAATAAAAATAATATAGAATATCTCTATATTACATCTATTGTTTCATATGGAAAACATATATTGGAAACACTGCCTGCCTTTTCTTCTAGATTATATTATACACATATACGAGTAATTGAGACATATGCAACAATGAACCTGAAGTTCGTGAATCCAAATATATTCATTGTTTGGCATGATTGATTGGGTCATTTTGGTTCAATAATGATGAGAAGAATTATTGAAAATTCTCATGGACATCCATTAAAGAACCAGAAGATTCTTCAATCAAATGAATTATCATGTGTTGCTTGATCTCAAGAAAAATTAATAATTAGATCATCACTAGCTAAAGTGGGAATTGAGTCACCTACATTTTTAGAACGAATTCATGATGACATATGTGGACCTATTAATCCACCGAGTGGACTAGTTAGATACGTCATGGTTTTAATTGACGCATCCAATAGATGGTCACATGTGTGTTTATTATCAAGTCAAAACCTTGCATTTGCAAGATTACGTCTCAAATAATCAAATTAAGGGCACAGTTTCCTGATCATACAATCAAAAGCATTCGAACTTGATAACGCTGGTAAATTTACATCTCAAGCCTTTAATAATTATTGTGTGTCAATTGGGATAAGTATTGAGCATCCTGTAGCTCATGTTGATACACAAAATGGTTAGTAGAATCATTTATCAAACGTTTACAATTAATTGCTAGACTATTACTTATGAGATCAAAACTTCCAATATATGTATGGAGACATGCTATTTTGCATGCAACGTCACTTATACGCATAGGACCGACATCTTATCATAAGTACTCCCCAGTACAATTAGCTTATGGCCAGGAGCCAAATATTTCTCATTTGCGAATTTTTGGTTGTGCAGTATATATTCCAATTGCCCCACCACGACGTACTAAAATGGGACCTCAAAGGAGGTTAGGAATATATGTCGAATTTGATTCCCCATCAATTATTAGATATCTTGAACCCCTGACGGGCGATGTATTTACTACATGATTTGCTCATTGTCATTTTAATGAGACAACTTTTCCAACTTTTGGGGGAGGAATTAAGAAGTTGGAAAATGAAATTGCCTGGAATGCATCGTTATTGTCTCATTTAGATCCTCGTACAAATAAATGCTGTAAGCACTGATTTGCGTTGCCAAGCGTTGAGATGCGGCCATGCGTTTGTGGCTATGCATCTCAGAGGGAGAAGCGGTCGTGAGCGAGAGCAAGAATTTTTTTTGGAAAGTAAAATTTTGGCTAAGTGTTGGCGAAGTCCATGCGTTTGTGGTTGATTCACGGAGGTTAGTGAGCTGAAGTAGCTACCCGCGTTGAAGGATAAGTAACTCTGGCGGGGGAAGAAATGTGCTTGAACCATGCGTTTAAGTCGCTCTACGTTGAGGACAGTTATGCGCTGAAGTCGATGCGTCGAAGACAGACATGTGTTGGAGTCACCCCGCGTTGAAGACAGAAGGGTCTTGACGCGACGAAAGTAGAATTGAATGATGGAAAGATATGCGTCAAAAATGGGAGGCAGTGAGGATGACACTATGCGTTGGGTGTGGTCAATTGCTGGAGGCGTTGGAGGAGAAGCTAACATGAATACCTTGCGTTGAGATAAGAACTCTGCGCTAGTCTGTGGGTGAAGGGTAAGTCAGCAACATAAATCCTAGTGTTTGCAAAGGCTAAGTCGGTAGTATATATAGCTGGATTAATTAAATGTTTAATCATTTTTAAGACATTTCGGGAGCTTAAGTCGGTTCCATATTTCAGACAAACTTCAGAAGAAGATTGAGGAAGGTGTTCTCGAGGGTTTTGGACGAAATTCGACTCATATTGATGTTGAAAACGAAGCTGGAAAAGAGGAATGACTGAAGTCACTTGGTTTGGTTGAGCAGTGCCTAATAATCGGAGTAAAACGTGAAGAGGAAGCCGAGTTTAGAGCTAAAAATTTGAGGTTAGTAAGTTGACATAATTCCTAACAACTTTTGTAAAGGATGGTGATGCCGAAATTGAAGATTTACTATGTGAATCCTTAGGAAAAACAGAGTTTTACAAGATTATCTCGCAATCCGGAACAGCAGGAGGTGATTCCGGAATACCGTGAGAACAAGAAGGATTTAAGCCTTGAAACTTTGAGGTAAGCTATAGAACTTAATTTCCTATAAGCTTGTAGAAGAAAGGAAGTCCTGAATCCGTATGGAAATGTGACTTGCAATAGATTGAAGTAAGAACGAGAAGAAAGGAAGGAATAACGGTGCAGACTGCCGCTGAGAAGCATGTATCGACACACTGTCTAGGAATTGATAGCGAGACGGGTGTCGCTAAGATGCAAAGGAACCTTCCGTCTCACAAATCTCGCTAGATAACGCTAAGTATCGCTGCTAAGGTAAGGTAACGCTAGTGTTGTTCCATCGAGTATCGCTAGTAACAGTCCTTATCGGCTGGTATCGCTGGGATTCTCACTTATAAGTCAGTAGAGAAAAGGAAGAAAATTTATGTTAATTAACGCAAGGTACATGTCTTTTGCAGGCCAAGAAGAAATAGGAAAAGTGTATAACCCACGTAAGCCTAGAAAGAGTAGTGAGTGACTATTTATTTCTTCAATCCTATTTTATTGAAAATGTTCTTATGAAGCATGATTTTCAATGAACTGTTTAATATGAAAAATGTTGATTGCACTTCTTAAAAGGCATGTTACATATTTCTAAAGTTGATAGAAAGCATTTATGTGAAATGTTATTGAATAAAGTTTTGTATGATTTCTATGAAAGGATTTTCATATGAACTATTATGTGAACGAAATTCTAAAACATTTTAGAGGAGGCTCAGTGCTCAAGGACACGAGAAGGCACGTGAGTTTCCTTGAGACCCAGTACTCAAGGACATGAGAAGGTACATGGGCAACCCGTCATATTCCTATGTGCACATAGAGGTTGATTTGGCTGGTGCACCGAGTTTGCTTCGCATTGAGCCAGGGATGTTTTCGACGTTGGGAGTGTTGAGCTTTGCTCCACCCCAACTAAGGTGATTTTCGACGTTGAGCGCGTAGAAGCATTGCTCCGCCTCAACTAAGGGAAAAGTTTGAAAAACTAAATTGATATTGATAGATTCCTTGGAAAACACTCTTGTATGACTTAAAAATTGATTTATTGAGATGAAAGAATTTTATGGAAAGCATGTTTAATTTGAACAAACGTTAAACTCTTACTTATTCGTTATACGAAACATGCCTATTTTCGATGAATGCTTATTTTATAAAGATTTGTCACTCACTAGGCTGTTAGCTTATGTTTTCCAATGTTTTTCTTTTCTCTCCCCAGGTAGTAAGAATGTTCCCGGTGCTTAGCCTACTTCAGCTCACCCTGCCTAAGTCTCGAGTTCTCAAGATACAGTCAAGTCTGAGAGTTGTACGTTGCATATGTTTTATGTAAATGGCATGTAGATCATATAGTTTTGAGTGGGGATTGTTGGTGGAGTTGTGTACATTGTATTATGGATATGGAAGTGAAATTATGCTATGTAATAAAAGCGTACCCTATACAGGGAATTGTATCAAATTATAAGCATGTGTAGTATGACTGAATTCTATGTATGAATGTGAGTAAATGTATGCACAGGAAGGAAGGTAAGAAGGGACAATATGCGTCACAAGAGGGGTGATGTTTATTGTCTTCACATTCCCTTTCAGGATAGGTAGGTAATTTGGGAGGGGGTGTGAAAAATGCGAACTGGAAGTTCGAAAGATAATTCATTTACAAAGCATAGCAAACCAAATGCCAAATGCATTTACAGATGTTAAGAAAGTGACCAAGTCATATATTCCAACTGCAAATGTGATGCGCACTTTAAGTGTTAACCGCAAGTGTACAGGTCAAGTTATAATATAAGACGGCGAAGTCCGAATATCGTTCCATTGGAGATCCAATTGTGAAAGTTAAAGTTACTTAGCTATTCTAGAATTGAATCAATTTTATTTAAGGATTGGAAATAATATTGTGAGTTAAGGAAAATATAAACCAAATAAGAAAAGTAATAAAGTGAGAAACACAAGAGTCAAAGAGAGTTCTAGGGTAATAAATCCTTGTTCCCAGGGTAATATTTCATCATGCTGTTGGCTTTTTGGCCCTTAATCTCAAATTAATTAATTTTAATGGATTGATTAATTAGTATTTTGATGATAACAAATCTGATTTTATTTATTATATGTTTGTGTCTAACGGCTAGTTCAGTTTAAATCTCCACCATTCAATTTTCTTTTACAAAGATCTAATGGTCTAAATTAATTTGGTTTTCACCCACTTTTATTTCTTTTTAAACACTTCATCTTCTCCAAAATTCTACAACAACTATTATTATTTTCAATCCTCCATAATTCACCAAGCCACCATTGTTGCTCTCTCTCCAAGCTTCAATTTTTTTCTTTTCATCTTATTCTTGAGAGAGATATATTGTATTGTGAGGATTTATTTGTGAAGTGCTTAAACTTGTAAATTCACTTTATTTAGAGAGTTTGTCAAGTGTGCTCTTGGTTTTTCCAAATTTTTGTTGGGTTGGCTCTTGATCCTGAGAAAAAGAGTTGTATCGGTTTGATCCTTAATCGTGGAAAGGATCGGGTTTGTTCTTGCGCCCGGAAAAAGAACGTTGTAGCAGTTCGACTCTAAGTCGTGGAAAGAGTCAGAGACTTCTAGTGAAGTACCCAAGAGGAGCTTGGGAAGTGAACGTAGGCCGGTTTGGCCGAACCACTATAAAATTCACGGTGTCATTTTCTCTATCCCTCTCCTAATTTATTTTTGCAATTAATTTTTGTTACTATATTTTATTGCATGAAATTAATTGCAATTTTTAATTCTTGAAATTAATTGCTCATATTGGTTGTTCTTAAATTTTTATATTCATTACCAATCTTTTTTATTAGAACTAAACAAGGTGCTTTAAAGTGTGATTATTAATTTTTTGTTTAATTCAAAGTGAATTTGCATATAAAATATTGTTTAAACTACTTATTTGCAAAGAATTTATTAATTCGCTTAATTGGGTCCACATTAGTAAAAAGTTTAAATTAATTTTAATAAACCCTATTCACCCTCCCTCTAGGGTTGCCATACCGATCCTACACATGCAATATTATAGATTTCATGGATTTTATTGTCATTCATATGCCTAAGTCTAGAAACTTAATTCCAAGTTATTTTCTCTAAAAAACAACCATTACTCATGCAACTCGATTGATCATTAATCTCTTGAAACCAATACAAATTACATGGCATTAAGAATAGTCTTTAGCAACTTTTATTGTCAACCTAACTACTCTCGTGATAGATTAACAACAATTCATTGTTAGAGATCAAGTTAAACATACAATCTCTAAATCATACATCTAACCTAACATGTGAAGATGGCCAATCCACAAGAATTAAACACAATAACAATGAAAAACATAATCATTCCAACAAAACCATGAAAGTCTACAATATCAACATGAATTCATAAACAAATCATCAAAACCCTGAAACTAAAGTGTTTAGCCACTCATAGCTTGAAGCAACATATTTAAGCAAAATAAACAAAGAACTCTAAAGAAAGGGAAACTCTACTGAAAAGAGGCTCTTGATTGAGGTAGCACCATCATGATCTCTTTGGCTCTCACGTTGGAATTCGAATGGCACCACGACTATCTCGAACTCTTTTCCTCTTCCTTGCAACTAACTCACTCTTTGAACTCTTTTATGAATTCTCACTCAATTCTTTTCTTCTTGTGACTCTTTTGGTATGTAATTTCATGCTTTGTTTGATGATTAGGGCTGCTGGAAACCCCCAAATTCATAGAGTATTCTGCCCAAAAAATCTTTCCAAAAATAAAATTTTTTCATTTATGGAAACTGGCGCCCTGGCGCTGCCAAATTTGGAAAGAGAGTGCCGCGGCGCTGCGACTGTGTTGCGCAGACTTGCTCTCGAGTTTTAGCGCCGCGGCGCTGCCCCAATTTTGGCAACTTTGTTATTTTCTTCTCTTTTTCGCCGTATTCTTGCTTGGTTTTGATCTTTTGGTCTTTTCTTCTAATTTTTCTCATTTTAACTTGAAAACCACTAGCAAACAAGTGAAATCTAATATAAACTCCCTTAATTTGAGAGGATAGAAAGCACTTTTCAAGTGTTTATCAAAATGCTCCATCTAGAATTGAAATCTTAACTCAACAAGTTGTTACAAATAATAAGTTAGTAGACCAATAGGTTCAAAAGATAAAAATCCTCGTAAAAGAAAAGTAATCAATATTTGAAATGACTCAATTGAAAACGAAAACATTCAAGAAGAATCCCTAGACATGACTAATGATAAAAATGTTAATGAGACTCAAGTGTATGAAGATAATAATGAGATCTCGATAAATTATGTCATGACAAGAAGAAGATGGAATAGAACTGATGTAGTTGTAGACAACATTTTTGCTTACAATGTTGCTCATGATATTATTAATGAAAATGAGGATTCTGAACCTAGATCTGTTGAACAATGTCGCCATAAAAAGGATTGGCTTAAGTGGAAAGAAGCTATACAAGCATAATTAAACTCACTTTCAAAGCGTGAAGTTTTTGGACATGTAGTCCATACACCTGAAGGTGTAAAACCCGTGGGATACAAATGGGTATTTGTACGTAAAAGAAATGAAAATAATGAGGTCATAAGACATAAAGCACGACTTGTTGCACAAGAATTTTCTCAAAAACCAGGCATTAATTATGAGGAAACATATTCTCCTGTAGTGGATGTTATTACATTAAGATATTTAATAAGCCTGACTATATATGAAAAGCTTGACATGCATCTTATGGATGTAGTCACAACATATCTATATGGATCTCTGGAAAATGAAATCTATATGAAAATCCCTGAAGGACTTAAGATACCTTAATCATATAATTCTAATTTAAGAGAATTATATTCAATCAAATTACAGAGATCATTATATGAATTTACAATCAGGATGAATGTGGTACAATCGTCTAAGTGAATATTTATTGAAAGAAGGTTATCAAAATAATCCAATTTGTCCATGTGTCTTTATTAAGAAATCACAGTCAAGATTTGCTATTAGCTGTATATGTTGATGATTTAAATATAATTAGAACTCCTGAAGAGCTTTCAAAGGTAATAGAATATCTCAAAAAAGAATTTGAGATGAAAGATCTTGGCAAAACAAAATTCTGCCTTGGCTTGCAAATCGAACATTTAGCCGATGAAATTTTTATTCATCAAACAACATATACAGAAAAGATTTTAAAAAGGTTTTACATGGACAAAGCACACTCATTGAACATTCCAATGGTAGTTTGATCACTAAATGTGAAAAAGGATATCTTTCGTCCTTGAGAAGCTAATGAAGAACTACTTGGTCTTGAAGTACCATATCTTAGTCAATAGGTGCACTAATGTATCTTGCTAACAACACAAGACCAGATATAGCATTCTCAATAAATTTGTTGGCAAGATATAGTTCTTCTCCAACAAAAAGACATTGGAACGAAGTAAAGCATATACTCTGTTTGTCTTCGAGGAACGATTGATATGGGTTTGTTTTATTCAAAGAAATCAAATTTGATCTAGTTGGTTATGCAAATGCTGGATATTTATCTGATCCACATAAAGCTAGATCACAAATAGGCTATTTGTTTACATGTGGAGGAACTGCTATATCTTGGCGGTCTGTAAAGCAGACCATTACAGCCACTTCCTCGAATCATGCAGAAATTATTGCAATCCATGAAGCTACTAGAGAATGTGTGAGGTTAAGGTCAATGACTCATCACATTTGTGGAACATGGCTTGTCTTCCGGAAAAATTTTTCCAATGACATTATATGAAGACAATACAACATGTATAGCTCAAATCAAAGAAGGGTATATAAAAGGAGATAGAACAAAACATATCTCACCAAAACTCTTCTACACACATGACCTTGAAGAAAATGGTGATATCAGTGTTCAACAAATTTCTTCAAAAGACAACTTGGCAAACTTATTTACAAAAGCATTACCCACACCAACATTTGAAAAGTTGGTGCACAACATTGGAATACAACGACTCAGAGAACTCAAGTGATGTATTCATGAGGGGAGTAGAAATGTTGCACTCTTTTTCCCTTAACTATGGTTTTTTGATAAGCGCTTGAAAAGTGCTTTCTATCCTCTCAAATTAAGGGAGTTTATATTAGATTTCACTTATTTGCTAGTAGTTTTCAGGTTAAAAAAGGAAAAATTAGAAGAAAAGGCCAAAAGATCAAAACCGAGCAAGAATACGGTGAAAAAGAGATGAAAAATACAAAGTTGCAAACACTAGGATAGTGCCGCGGTGCTTGGACGGCGCTGCCGCGGCAATAAAACCCGAGAGAAAATATTTCTGCACGCAGCCCTAGCATCGCGGCGCTATGGACCAGCGCCGCGATGCCAGTTTTCCATAAATGAAAATATGGTATTTTTGGTAAGTTTTTGGGCGGCCAACTCTATAAATTTGGGGGTTTTCAGCAGCCCTAATCATCAATCTATAATAGCAAAGTAATAAGGATTCATTACCCTAAAACTCTCTTTGACTCTTGTGTTTCTCACTTTATTACTTTCCTTATTTGGTTTATATTTTCTTTAACTCACAATATTAATTCCAATCCTCAAATAAAATTGATTCAACTCTAGAATAACTAAGTAATTTAAACCTTCACAATTGGATCTCCAGTGGAACAATATTCGAACTTCACCGTCTTATATTATAACTTGACCCGTACACTTGCGGTTAACACTCAAAGTGCGCATCAAGTTTTTGGCGTTGTTGCCGGGGATCCAAAGAATGATTTTTGTTATTTAATATTCATTAAATTGATAGATCTTAATTTGAGGTGTATATTATTTGGTTGATTATTTATTTATTTATTTTTATTTTATTTTATTGTATTTTATATTTTTTTCCTTTTTTATTTTATTTTATTCAATTTTATTTTATCTTTATTTTATTTATTTATTTATTTTTTGTTGGTTTATGCCTCGAGATAATATTAATATTCTCCCTCTTGATCCCAAGATTGAAAGGACGTGTAGAAGGAATCTAAGGGTTCAACACAATCACATCGAGGAGATGGCGGAGGAGATACCAAAGGCAATTCGAGACTACTTCCAACCGACATTACCGGAAAATCAACCCGACATCATGAATGTACCCATCAATGTCAACAACTTTGAGTTGAAACCGGGGTTGATCCACATGGCTAGAGAGCTAGCCTTTAAAGGAAGAACCAATGAAAATCCTCACAAGCACTTGCGGTCTTTCTTAGAAATATGCGAAACGGTAAAGATGAATGGTATTTCTAACGATGCAATTAAACTAAGACTTTTCCTTTCTCTTTACAGGACCGTGCAAAGGATTGGTTGGAAACCATACCTCCGGATAGCATCACAACGCGGGAGATCTTAGCTCAAGCTTTCTTGAACAAATATTTTCCACCGGCTAAATCTCAAAAACTAAGGATGGAGATTGGAACATTCTGCCAACTTGAGGATGAACAACTATATGAGAGAGGTATAAGGATCTCTTGAGAAGATGTCCTCAACATGGTTACCTGGATTGGTTGCAAATTCAACTCTTCTACAATGGATTAGTAAGCTCAACCAAATCCATACTAGATGCAACCGCCGAAGGCTCAATTTTTTCAAAGAATGCTCAAGAGGCGTATACCATATTAGAAGACTTGGCCACTACATCGTACAATTGGCCATGTGAATGGTCTTCTCCAATCATCCCAAAAGCCACCGGACGATATGAGATGGACGAGGTAAGTTCTCTAAAAGCTCAATTGGCTTCTCTCACTAATGCTTTATCTAAATTTTCTAAAGGAAGCCAAGCCCAAGCAAGTCCATCATCCATAGCTTCCCTTGCGGCCATGACAAGTCAACAAGAGCCTAGTGAGTTAGAAGTGGCCAATTATGTAGATAGAGGACAATACCGAGGTCAACAACAACTTCCAACTCACTATCATCCCAACTTGAGGAATCATGAGAATTTTTCATATGCTAACAACAAGAATGTGTTGCAAGCACCTCAAGGATTCAATGGAGCGGGGAATGCAAAGACCGCAAAGACATCATCACTAGAGGACATAATGCTTGACTTTGTCAAAGAGTCAAGATCAAGGAAAACCACATTGCAGAATTCGGTCCAAGCTATTTCAAGCACCGTTCAAAGCCAAGGTAAGGCATTTCAAAACTTGGAGGTTCAACTTAGTCAAATGGCAACTTCCCTCCAAACAATGCAAAAGGGTAAGTTCCCTAGTTGTCTCGAGAGAAACCCAAGGGAGGAGTGTAAGGTCGGGACTTTGAGGAGTGGGAAAAAGCTATCCACTCCCTTGATCAATGATGAAGATGATGAGCCTCCACAAGAAGAGGATGTTCCACAACAAGAGAGTGCATCTAAAGAAAAGGAGAAATCAAAGTCCAACATAGGGAGTACTTCTAACTCTACTTCTTTTATCCCTAATACTTTACCTTTTCCTCAAAGATTTCAAAAGAAAAAGATTGATGCTCAATTTTCAAAATTCTTAGACATATTAAAAAAGTTAGAAATTAACCTTCCTTTTGGAGAGGCATTAGAACAAATGCCTAAGTATGCCAAGTTCATGAAGGATGTATTGTCTAAAAAGAAAAGGTATGGAGATTATGAAATGGTTGCACTAATCGAAGAATGTAGTGCGACACTACAAAAGAAATTGCCTCCAAAACTAAAGGATCTAGGGAGTTTTTCTATCCCTTGTCATTTAGGCATAATAAGGTTACTAAAGCACTTTGTGATCTTGGAGCTTCCATTAATTTAATGTCTTTATCCATGTTTAGGAAGCTCAATAGTGGAGAGGTGCAACCAACTACCATATCTTTGCTTTTGACCGATCGATCATTTGTTCATCCCAACGGTATTGTGGAGGACGTCTTGGTCAAGGTAGACAAGTTTATCTTTCCGGCGGACTTTGTGATATTAGACATGGAGGAAGATGTCGAAGTCTCCATAATCCTTGGGAGACCATTCTTGGCCATCGGAAGAGCCCTCATCGATGTGCAAGATAGAAAGCTCACATTCCGCCTTAACGATGAGGAGGTAACATTCGACGTTTATAAAACCCTTAAGCATCTGAATGTAGAAAGGTATGAGCATCATGAGCCAAGCACAAAGGTAACATCGCCTCTCTCTTCGAATAAAAACTCTATACATGATGAGCCTCCTTTGAATGGTAAGACTAATGACATGCTTGATGTTAAAGTAGAAAATCCTATGAAGTATGTTTCTAGTTGTGATAATTCTCCTAGTTCTTCTTGCATGCCTCCCAAACCTATAATGAATTATGAACAAATCATGGAGAAGCATGTTAAAAATGAAGTGGTGAGTTCGGTAAAATCTAAAAATAATGACTCCTTAATGAGTCTTGACTATATTAGAAAAGATGATGTCCAACTTGATAATGAATTGTTGACTAACTCACTAAATGCTAATGAATATGTTTGTGAGTGTCAATGTGGGCGAATACTAAAAGTTGTAGGTGATCCAAAGCATGAAAGGAAGAAACCACCTTGGGATCCATTGTGATTCGTGAGCCCCATCTAGCTAGAAAACGTTAAACCAAGCGCTTATTGGGAGACAACCCAATTTTATTGCTTTCTTTACTTTTCTTTTTATTTTATTTTCAATAAATCTTTGAGTCACTCATATGCTTTATCTCTCAGGAACTTGGTTTATCACACAAAGTACTCCTTACACCAAGCCTGTTTGGTGGCTTCCCGCTTGCTCCCAGATTTGTTCTTTCTTTGTTAGATGCTCTTATGCATTGGGGACAATGCGTGGCTCCAAGTTTGAGGTGGGAGGTGTCTCTCATACTTTTGTGTATTTTCTTATCCTGCTATGCATGTTTGTGAAGTTTTAATGATCATATACATGTTAATTTTGAAAAATTTTGAAAATTTTTGAGATTTCAAAGTGAATGGGAATGTTGTTTATGGTTGTGTGCCTTGATGTTGATTGCCCATGATGAGATTCGAATTTGCATAATAGATGACTTATTGTGGAAATAGAATAGCACTATGTTGAGTTAAATTCATTTAAGTCCCTCTTAAAATCTCCCATATTCTTGAGCACGTAGCCACTTTAATTCAGAATATTTAACTGAAAAAGGATTAAGTTGGGTGTATTTGGTTGTCACTCCGAAAAGCCCTACCAGTTAGAGAGTGGAAATGCATGATAGCTTGTAATCTTAGACTAAGGAAAAAGAAAAGAGTATACATGCCTTGAGAAAAGAAAAAGTGTAGACAAAATGTATGAGTTTTATTTGTCTATCTTTTTAAATGTTGAACCTGTAATGAGCATGCATGGATAGAGGTAAAAAGAACTGCCTTTGCTGTGATCAGTAAGGACGCCTGGGAATTGACTAGGTACGAGTCCCTATAGTGAATATGTGAAAGCTAGTGCCTCTAGGTAAAATAATGCAAGTTTAGGGCCCATGAAAAAATATGATTGAAAGGCACCTTAGTGGACATATTACTCACTTGAAATGTATGGAAGCTTGAAGATTGGTGCATGAGCTAGAGTAGGGGGAAAACTAAAGAAACTCTCTTAAGTCCTAATTTGAGTTCTAGTATTTTTGAAGGAGGCTTGCACACACACACATGGGAGATAGCAAGATTTGGCCTTGAATGATTATAACAATATAGATATGCTTGCATGTTTCTACTTAAGCTCTAAATGCTATTATCTGAGACATGAGTCAATTGCACACTTCTTCATCTAAACTCCCTATTATTTGATTTTATTCTTTGCTCGGGACTAGCAAATCTCTAAGTTTGGGGTGTTAATAAGCGCTTGAAAAGTGCTTTCTATCCTCTCAAATTAAGGGAGTTTATATTAGATTTCACTTGTTTGCTAGTGGTTTTCAGCTTAAAATGGGAAAAATTAGAAGAAAAGACCAAAAGATCAAAACCGAGCAAGAATACGGTGAAAAAGGGATGAAAAACACAAAGTTGCAAAAACTGAGATAGCGCCGCGACGCTAAAACCCGAGAGCAAATATTTCTGCATGCAGCCCTAGCGCCGCGGCGCTCTCCAATAGCGTCGCGGCGCCGTCTTCAAATTTTCAATAGCGCACAGTGCCGCGGTGCCAGTTTTTCATAAATGAAAATATGATATTTTTGGTAAGTTTTTGGGCGGCCAACTCTATAAATTTGGGGGTTTCCAGCAGCTCTAATCATCAATCTACCATCAATCTACAGACCAAAAGAGGCACAAGAAGGAGAAAATTGAGTGAGAGTTCATAAAAGAGTTCAAAGAGTGAGTTAGTTGCAAGGAAGAGGAAAAGAGTTCGAGATAGTCGTGGTGCCCTTCGAATTCCGACGTGAGAGCCAAGGAGATTGTGACGGTGCTACCTCAATCAAGTGCCTCTTTTCAGTAGAGTTTCCCTTTTCTTTACACTCTTTCTTTGTTTATATTGTTTGAACATGTTGCTTCAAGCTATGAGTGGCTAAACTCTTTAGTTTTAGGGTCTTGATGATTTGTTTATGAATTCATGTTGATCTTGTAGACTTTCATGGTTTTGTTGGAATGATTATGCTTTTCATTGTTATTATGTTTAATTCTTGTGGATTGATCATCTTCACATGTTAGGTTAGATGTATGATTGAGAGATTGTATGTTTAACTTGATCTATAACAATGGATTGTTGTTAATCTATCATGAGAGTAGTTAGGTTGACAATAAAAGTTGCTAAAGACTATTCTTAATGCCATGTAATTTGTATTGGTTTCAAGAGATTAATAATCAATCGAGTTGCATGAGAAAGGGTTGTTTTTGAGAGAAAATAACTTGGAATTAAGTTTCTAGACTTAGGCATATGAATTACAATAAAATCCATGAAATCTATAATATTGCATGATGAAATAAACAAGGATTCATTACCCTAAAACTCTCTTTGACTCTTGTATTTCTCACTTTATTACTTTCCTTATTTTGTTTATATTTTCTTTAACTCACAATATTAATTCCAATCCTCAAATAAATTTGATTTAACTGTAGAATAGCTAAGTAACTTAAACCTTCACAATTGAATCTCCATTGGAACGATATTTGGACTTCACCGTCTTATATTATAACTTTACCCGTACACTTGCGGTTAACACTCAAAGTGCGCATCATTTTTCCCATTAGGTTTTCCTAGTAAGGTTTTTAATGGGACAGTTATTAAATTATATAAAATAATGTACTTTTTTTCCTTCACTAAATTTTTTGTCACACCCCATCCCGAACTACCCTCCCGTAGCACGAGACGGAGTGTGAGGACAGTAGTTACCGACTACCCTGTCACGTAACCCACTGTCAACCTCTCCATCCACATGCTCTTGACAAACCTCGACTTCAATCGGCAACGAGAATTGTCATGCTACCTGAAAATGGAAAACATTTAAAAGAATGAGCTAACGGCTCAGTGAGTAACAGTTATTAGAAAACAATATATTTTAACTGTAAAACTAGTAAAACTCGCATAAAATATAACAATTTAGATCATATTAGTTTATGTTCAAATGTCATTATAAAATATGCCTGTCTGTTTTAGGGTAAATACTCAAAACTTCACTCATTCCATAATCATTTTTCCTAGTTGAGGCGGAGCAATGCTCTACGCTTCTCAACGTCGAATTTCCTTAATCACATATTCAAATGCCTTCACACTTTGTCCCTCGGCATTTTCAATCCCTCAATTGCCTTCACATATAGTCCCTCAGCACTGAGTTTTATTGTCAACCACTGCTCAAGTGCCTTCACTCATGGTCCCTCAGCACTTGGCTATCATATTTTGGATTTCCATATGCCTTCACACAAGGTCCCTCAGCACTGGAATCCGTCTCATTCAACTACTCAAGTGCCTTCTCTCGTGGTCCCTTGGCACTAAGTACCATATATCTCCCATAGGCCTTCACACGAGGTCCCTCAGCCATGGGTTACCTTAAAATAATACGTATCATATTCTTTAAACTCATCAACACAACACAAACGTTCAATAGCTATACTATGCTATGAGTAACCATTTCTAATACTCAATTCAAAACTTTAATTATCAAACAGCATGCTTGTCATACAAGTGTATTTCCAAATCTTTCATGAAAACATATAACACCATGCTCTTCAGTAATTTCATGAAAACATGTATCAACCCGTCACCATGCGTTTTATATCTCATAGCAAATAACCAGCATACTCATAGTTTTCAAGTAAAACACATACATTGAAAACCCATGAAATCAGATTCATAAGAAACTCATTCATATTTTGTAAAACGCAGGTGTTACTCACCCGTACTTGCCAAAGAATAATTCCTCTTCTTTTCCTCTATTTCCTCTTCCCGAGCTTCTTGAACGCAGCGTTCTAATCTCAGAAACGCAAAGCTCCGTTTCTCTCTATTAGCTCGGTTGAACGCAACCCTGCTCTTCAACGCAGGGTTGATAACTACCGCAACCCTGCCCTTCAACGCAATGTTGATTACTTCAACAAAGTGCATCCCACCTCTTCTTACTTCTCTTTCAGATGCGTCACCCTCACTTGGATGCAAGGTCCAACTTTAACGCATCACCCAACTTTGGACCCGCGTTCACCTTGGACATTATGTTTGTCCTCAACGCAAGGCCGACCTCTTTTAACACAAGACAACTTCTTTACATAAAATAGCTAAGTTGTCAAATACCTTCTTTCTTGGCCGCATACTCCTACTACAGACGTCCTTGCTGCCTTCTTCTTCTCTTTTCTCTCCAGAATTCTTCTTTGAGAGTCATCAGTCGCTCCTTTTCCCTCAAAGTTCTATTTACAGGGAGCTTGCCATCCAACTTTTCCTCTCCTTTTGCCACTTGTTTGCCACATGTCACGCTGCATGCTTAATTAACCATGTATTAGTCCAAGTGTCACCTTGCATGAAACACTTAACATGCCTTCAACACCTCCTACTGATAAGGTGTCAAATCTACTCGAAGCCACCTGGCTTTTATAAACTTATCTTATGCGTCCAACATTTCCAATAGACAACCATTCACTCAACACAACGCCCTCATGCGTTCGTTGAGTTTCCTTTAAAGTTTGAGCTTCACTACTCACTTTTCTAACTCTCAGCCAACTATACTACTCTTTGACGCATAGAGATAACTCCATCTTCAACGCATAGGGATCTCAACGCATGACAACCTTACCAACGCATGGTAAGCCAAGTACGTATCTTCCCCCGCCAACGCGGCGACTACTTCAGCTCACAACAACCATTCGAGATCACCTTCAATGCATAGCTGCACTATTATAAACCAATGCTTACACAATGCCACTAGGCGTTAATGAAAAACGCGCAATACTATGCGTTTGTACCTTATCGCATCATACCATGCGTCCAACTTCTTCCTTATGTCCATAACAACAACTCCTTCTCAAGCTCTTCCTCTATGTGTTGGTCCTGTTGCGTTCTCCTTCATCCTGCGTCCATGACCATCTTCCTATCCTTAGACACTCCTTGATTATTCCCAAGGTTATTCTTTTAACCTTTTCCTTGCACTTGAACTATTTCTCTTAAAGATAGATTAGCATGCGTTCACCGCATGCACCAATTTTTTTTATGTTTACTTCACAACCTTCTCCAACACTTGTGTTCCCTTGCTATAAGTCTACGCGTTACTCAATTTGCTATAGTATTCTATCTTCCTGAGACTTAAATCTCTTTCAATCACTTCACAACATAACTTTATTCCTTTCTTGCTTATGCGTTTCACTTCTTTCCCCTCTCGGTTTACTTCCATGCGTCCACCCTTACTATGCGTTACCTAGTCCTGACCATGCGTCCAACATGGTCTTTTACCTCTTTTCTTCATAGACTCTTCAACGCATCGGTTTCTTAGAAAGTAGGGTGTGACATTTTTTGTCCCATTGGGTTTTTTTTTTCTTTGTAAGGTTTTAACGAGGCATTTATTTTATATAATATGGGTATCTAACGGGGAGTATTATAAATGTAATAATATATATTATAAATAACATTTAGTGTAGATATCCATAACATACATAGGTTACAAAGTTTCATAACCTCTCATTGAATTTATATTGTAACATACACCCTTCCATGTCCTATAAATAGTAGTGTATGATGTATTTGTAAGACACACCACAATTGAATCTAATTGTTCTCTATATACTCTTATTTCATCTACTTTACTTATTTTGTTCTTCTTTTGATCTTGCATTGTTCTTATTTCATAATATATTTAATTGTAGGAGATAAAGAGTAACAAAACTCTTTGAAATTCCAAAATTTTGATGTCTCATTATTGATTATAATTAAAAATAATAATAACTTTTAGATTTCATTTACATAAAAATGAAAGGATAACTTTACTACTTAGGATCTAGCTTTCACATTATTATTGAACAATAACTAATTAAATAGTGATTCGTCCATTATTACTTTAAAGTCAACTTTTAAATAAATAAATTTTAAAAAGGGTTGTTTTCAAATATAGCAAAGTGAGTTGAAATATTTACAAATATAGCAAATCTTACTTTCTATTAGTGATAGACCGTGATAGACCCAGCTAGATATCTATTAGTGATAGACTGTGATAGACCCAACCATTTAAAAAAATTTCCCTTTTAAGAAATTGAAAATTCAATATTAATTATAATTAAATATTAAATTTAAAGTTTATAATTATTTTAGAAATTAAGAAAATTTTGAATAACAAAGATTTTCATATTATACCTTTTCACGTTCTCTTACCTTTAATTATAATTAACAAAAAGAATTTCAGTAGTTAAATAAGTTAAAAAAATAAAAGTATAACTATGAGTCACCGCTCAACATTTTATTAATAAAAAAAATCAATAAGCTTTGTACTTAAAAAGGAATGAGTGAAAAAAAACTTAAATAATGTAATTGGGAGAGAACATACGTAAGGTCTCTTTTTTTTGTTTTAGAAAAACATATGTAAAGTTGTGTGAATTATTTAGGGTTGTTTTCAAATATAGCAAAATGAGCAAAATATTTACAAATATAAAAACTTTTTACTGTCTATCAACGATAGACTTCTATCATTGGGCTATAGACCGTGATAGGCTTCCATCGTGGTCTATTGTGGTCTATCACTGATAGATAGTAAACTTTTTCTATATTTGTAAATAGTTTGATATTTTTAACATTTATAATAATTTTTCAATTATTTATATTATTTAGAGGGGGTTTAAATAATTTAGATAAATAAAAAAATCCATAAAGTTTAGTAATCAAAGAATAAACATCGAAAATTAAAATTTATAAAAAAAATAACAAAAAAGTTATAAAAAAAATTTATAACCAATAAAAAACGTATAATTGCAAAAATACAAGAGAAATTATCATAAATAGAAAAAAATGAAATTATTTACACAAATAGAAAACTTTACCTAATGGACCACAAGCCTACTACAACCAATGTGAAATTCCAAAAAAAACCCAAAAAATCAGGTCGATTCGTACCCGATTTAATTACTCGTGGGCTGAAGAAAAACAGAAAGAAAAAGAAAGCGCGAAAGTTTTCAAACTCTTCATCCAACTCTTCATCTTCGTTGGCTTCTAAAAGGAAAATCAAAAGCAAGAGCGAGATCGAGCGAGAGAGAGCAAGAGTGAGAGTGAGAGTGAGAGAGCAAGAGAGTGAGAGAGAGCGAGAGAGACAAGAGTGATTGTGAGTGAGGAAAGGAAGCGAGAGCGAGAGAGAGAGCGAGAGCGAAACATAGATAGACATAGATAGAAGTCTATCACCATCTATTGTGATAGACAGAGATAGAACTCTATTACTCTCCATAATTGACAGATGGTGATAAATTTCTATCTCTCTTTACCAATGATGCACAAAGATAAAGTTCACATGAAAAAGATTATAATAACACAAATAGACATACAAATAGATATAGATAGAAGTATATCACCGTCTATCGTGATAGATAAAGATAGAAATCTATCTCTGTCCATCAATGTGATAGACATAGATAGATTTTTATCATTGATGGACATAGATAAAAGTCTATTACCATCCATCAGTGATTGACAAAAGTAGAGTTCTATTTCTATCCATCACTGATAAATAGTGATAGACTTTTATCTATGTGTACCAATGATGCACAAAGATAAAAAGTTTACATGAAAAAGATTATAATAAGACAGATAGACTTACAGATAGACATAGATAGAAATATATCATCGTATAAGTTTCACTCTTATTGCTCTCTCTCGCTCTCACTTCCTTTCCTCATTCACAATCACTCTTATCGCTCTCGCTCACTCTTTCTCTCTTTTGCTCTCCCTCACCGAAGTTGGTCTTGTCAAAGTTTGGAAAAGTCTCAGAAAGCTCATTCTCGGTAAGTTCGAACTTACCAAAAATGCATGAAGAAAACACAGAGAAAAGAATTGAAGAAAATAAAGAAAAAGGAAAAAGACGAAATTCAGAAACGAACAAATGAAAAAGGAAAAGAAAAACGTTGCAAAACAAAGAAAATAGAAGAAAAATGCATTTAGGGTTAAAGTAGTAAATTTACATAATGATGACATAAACAAAAGCCCAATTTTTGTGTGTTTTTTAAAGTGAGGCCAACTTTCATTTGGGCCTCCATATTTAGTGTACACCCCCTCCTGAGCTATCTGCTTAACCCGAAAAGAGGCATGATGACAACACATATCGATCCTTTACGACATCCACTATTAACTCTCCTCAAATTCCTTACCAAACACTCGATAACAGAATTATTACTCACATCCAGGCCATAAATAATCTCAAATTGAACTTTAAAATAACAATAAAGTTTTTACACATTTCCACCACCCATTAGACCCCAATATATACAATGTTAGGTCTAAGTACAGATATTTACAATGTTCAAAACTATGAAGTACATCTAGACGAGTTCGACGAGTAGGCTAAGCACCCCAGTTTCGCTCACTATCTGGAAAGTAGAAAACATTTGAAAACATGAGTTAGGTTGCCCAGTGAGTGACAGGTTTATAAAACTATGCTTGGCTTAAAAGCTCAACGAAATCATGCTTGATAATCAAAGCTTTTGGAAGCTTATAAACATTAGCATATTTTGAAATATTTTTCCTTAGTTGAACGCTGCTCAACGTCGAAAACAACCTTAGTCAGCGTGGAGTAATCTCAACACATTCAACATCGAAAAAAATCTTAGTTAGGATGGAATAATCTCATCATACCCAACGTCGAATAACCTTAGCTGTGTGGAGTGATCTTAACACAACAACGTCGAATTTCTCTCTATGTGCGCATGAGAATTATAATTCGGGCTGCCCGTGTACCTTCTCTAGTCCTTCAGTATTGGGGTCCCAATATTAAGGTTGCCCATATGTCTTCTCTATGTCCTTCGACATTGGGGACCATCTATTGCATTCAGGCTGCCCATATGTCTTCTCCATGTCCTTCGACATTGGGGACCATCTTTTGAAAATAAAATACGGTAAATCATTTATAAACATGAGTTAAAAAATTCCATAGAATTTTTAGAGTATTTCTTAAACAACATGCTTTTCACAAAGCTCGGTACCATAAAACTTCATGCTCAAAATCATGTTCAAAATCATATAAAGAAACACATGCTTTATCAAATTTAACTCATGCCAAAAATCTCATTTTTTGCGAATAAACCTAGCATTCTAGAAATATCGAGAAAATAAATCTTTTTAAACGATATTAAGTCACTCACACCTTGTCCCGGGCTCTTAATGGGTTATATGCTTCCTCTAGCTCTTCTCGGCCTACAATAAATTAATTCTTTTGTCAATAACCTTAAAATTCCCTTCATGACATATTTTAAGTCATTTTAGCTCAAAAATGCTCATTGACAAGCAAAAATTAGCCAAACTGTCCAAAAGTGAAAAATTGTCCCTAAGCGTGTCCAACAGCCCTGCAGCACGCTCACCTAGTTGGCCTAACCTCAAATGAGCGACAAACTCTGCACAGCACATTGTCTTGCACGTCAAGCCACTGCCCACACACACTGCCCCTCGTAGGCGGCAGTTCCCGCACACCCACTTCCGAAATAACCTCAAAAGAGGTAAGGCGCGCACGTGTCTACGTCGACAATCTGCGTCATGCGTCTCAGCAAGACCTATCTCACCCCCACAGTTTGCACACCGACAGCAACTCCTCTCGCTCACGCTTGCACGACCAGTGGTGTGTTGGCCAGCCTCCTGGACATCCAAAACATGTCAAAATAACCTCAAAAAATTCTTTCCTCCGGCCACTGCCCCTAGCTTGCCTGCACGCAAAGCTTCCTCAAAACACACCCAACAACCTAAAAAACATTATCTTTATTTCTAGTTGCCAAAAGTAATGTTTCTAGCCAAAATTAGACTTTTTTTTCTCTTACAAACTTGTAGATAATTGTCTTAGCTAGCTTATCTCAAAATTTCAACCTTTAACTTCTCTTCCTCTGCCAGATATCACTAAATCTTTCCGCTTTCCTTCAGTTTACCAGATAGCCGAAGCAAGCTTGAGTTTTTGATGAATTCCAAGTTCTTCCTTATGGAGTTTCTTTCCATCAGCCTCTCAGTGAAACTAGACTCAATTTAGAACAAATAGCACGAGTTGTTTGCACACACCAACCTCATCGGCTGACCCTTCTATTTATAGACTTCACAGAAATCTGCATGCAAAATTCTAGCTCGCCACCTCATGCTTGCATGCATGCCCATGCCACACTTAGCCTCAATTTGACACCTAATCTGGCATGCTTAACACTAAAGTCTAGGATTTGCTTAATGGTGGACACATTCTTGGGTAAGGCTTTCTTCACGCACCCTTTTAAGGTTAGTTGGCTACCTTCCTCGGCTAACCATGCACGCAGCCCTCTTGGCTGACTTGGATCCTTAGCATGGACGCATAGCCACCATGCGTCAGCCTTCTAAGCCCTCTTAGACACATAGCCTCCCTGCATCACCCCTTCTTACTAACCTTAAACAACATTGCCAAGCTCATGAATGCCTAGCCCACTTGCCCAACACATCAAACTATCAACCAAGCTCACCATCATGGACGCATTCCTCATCAAGCAAGAAACTTCACATCTCTCTTGGTGGCTCAACTTACTCAAAGTCTCCCGCACTTAGCCACCTTTCTTGCCAGCCACACACCTATCACACACTACTCCATGTCAAGGGCTCTCGACCACTTCCATCTTACTACTTGCCAAGCCATTTGCTAGCCATCTCTCCCAAGAATGTTGAAAATGAAAGTAGAACTTACATTTAGGCCATCCGTACAAATTCCCCATCTCGTATAGACAATGATAGATAGTAATCTATCGCTGTTTATGTCACACTCCCTCCCAAGTTACTTTCTTAACCTAGGAAAAGGTATAAGGATAGTAGACATCGATGATGTGCCACTTTGTGTGTTTCCAGCAAGTGTACGGGTCAAGTTATAATATAAAATGGTTAAATCCGAGTATCGTTTCCACTAGAGATCCAATTGGGAAGGTCAAGTTACTTAGCTATTCTAGAATTGAATCAATTTTATTTGAGGATTGAAATTCAATATTTCAATTTTGGGAAAAAGAAAAACCAAGCAAAGAAAATATCAAAGGGAGAATTTGCAAGAGTCAAAGAGAGTTCTAGGGATTCGAATCCTTGTTTATTTCTTCATGCAAAATTATAGATTTCATGGATTTTATTGTAAATCTTATGCCTAAGTCTAGAAACTTAATTCCAAGTTATCTTCTCTCAAAGACAACTCTTTCTCATGCAACTTGATTGATAGTTAATCTCTTAAAACCAATACAAAATTACATGGCATTAAAACTAGTCTTTAGCAACTTTCATTGTCAACCTAACTACTCTCGTGATAGATTAACAACGATTCATTGTTATAGATCAAATTAAACATATAATCTCTCGATCATACATCTAACCTAACATGTGAAGGTGGCCAATCTTCAAGAATTAAACACAATAACAATGAAAAGCATAATTTATTCAAACAAAATCATGAGTCTACAAAATTTAACATGAATTCACAAACAATTCATCAAAACCCTAAAACTAAAGAGTTTAGCCACTCATAGCTTGAAGCAACATGTTTGAGCAAAAATAATCAAAGGAAGAGTGTAAAGAATAGGGAAACTCTACTGAAAAGAGGTTCTTGATTGAGGCAGCACCGTCACGAACTCCTTGGCTCTCACGTCGGACTTCGAAAGGCACCAAGACTATCTCGAACTCTTTTCCTCTTCCTTGCGGCTAACTCACTCTTTGAACTCACGCTTAATTCTCACCTTTTTGGATCTTCCTTTCAATCTGCAACTTTCTTGCTTTTCTTGATATTTCTCCCCCCTTTGGCTGCTGAAAACCCCTCCATTTATAGAGTTTGGCCGCCTAAAATTTAACCTAAAATACAAAACTTTTCGTTGAATTAACGCTGGTGTCGTGGCGCTGTCACATAGCGCTGCGACGCTAGGTTGCGACCAAAAATAAGTTGCTCTCGGGTTTTAGCGCCACGGCAGTGCCGTCTCAGCGCCGCGACGCTGTCATACGTTCACCAAGGATGCGTCGAAGCAGCGCCATCTCGGCGCCGCGATGCTACTCTGTGTCCATGCTGATGCGTTTATACTTCGGCGCCACGGCATTCTGCCTTAGCGCCGCATCGCTATTATGCGTCCAGACTGTTGCGTTTATGCTTCAGCGTCGCGGCGCATCCCGAAATTTGTCTTTTTGAGTTTTTCAGCTCTTTTTCGCCATATTCTTGCTCGGTTTTGATCTTTTTGTCGTTTCTTCTAATTTTTCTCGTTTTAACCTGAAAATCACTAGCAAACAAGTGAAATATAATATAAAACTCCCTTAATTTGAGAGAATATAAAGCACTTTTCGAGTGCTTATCAATCGACCCTCTTACGACATCTATTGTCAGCCTGTATAATCCTCAAATCACAATCTAGCACCTAATAACAGTTTATAATTCATAGTTGAACATCAATCTCAAAGCTCAAGATAAGCTAGCATACAAGTATTGATTTTCATTCATCGGCTTAAAAGCAACGTATGATTACCAACTCCCACTCCTTAACCCTTTATATGTACAACACATGTCTTATGTACAAATATTTACAATGTATACACACTATTGGCCAGCCTAGATGAGTTGTTGTGTAGGCTAAGTGTCACAATCGTAGTTCTGCACTGGACTAAACGATTGTGCGGCACTTTTTCTAGCTCGTGAACAAGTCAGACTGATCAAATTCTGATCGCCTACCACACCAAGTGCCTCTCGTAACCTCCGGCCCCGTTCCAAGGAAAATGGTTTTAGAAAACGGGTTTTAGAGGAAAAGGATTTCGCAAACGTTTGAAAGCATGTTTGAGAAATTAAGATGTGTTGTAAGGCTAGAAAGCAAAAAGGGACAACAACGGCTTTATAGCTCACAACTCCGGATATGAGGATTTGATGGTTAGTCTCACCCCCATATAGTACATTTTGAACAATTTTAGGATTGTCACTCTTGCACATGCAAAGTGGCGAGCGGTCACTTACAAAGAAAAGTACTAGGAAAGTAAACTAATTAGCAAAATGAAATACATAAGTTGAAAGCATGATAAAAAGGGGTTGAGGCGGGCATGCAGCCACGGGCAACACGCCCTGGACAAGCATGACCGTGACATCCTCCCCCACTTAAATGGTTGACGTCCCTGTCAACCGTCTCTGCTCGAACGCTGCAATCTGTGTGGTGGCGGACTACAGGTCTTCAACGCGCTCCCAACTAATCTCTTCTTCTGGGAGGTCTCTCCACTTTACCAGGAACTCTTTCAGGTCTCGTCTTGGTCTCCCCACTCGGCAGATTCTGTCAGCAAGTATCTCGTCGACCACTTTCTCTGTTGGGTTCTTCATAGTGACAGGAGGTCGAGTCACCACATTACGTCGTTCGTCGTAGGGGTCAGGATGATAAGGTTTCAAGTTACTCACATGTATGACAGGATGAATCTTCATCCATGAGGGTAACTGAACCCGATATGAGGTCTTCCCGACTTTCTCGATCACCTCCACTGGTCCTTCGTATTTCCTCACCAGTCGTTGGTCTCTCTGCCCTCGAAATCGAAACTGTTCCGAGCGTAGCTTAATCAGAACTTTGTTTCTAGGTTGGAACTCGAGGGGCCTGCGCTTCGTATCTGCCCACTTCTTCATGCGCTTCGAAGCTCTTTCCAAGCACGCACGTGCTACTTCTAAGGACTCTCTCCACTCTTTGGTGAAGTTGTGCGCTTGTGGGCTCTTACCCGCATAGGGGTGGTCAACGACGTGCAACATGAGTGGTTGTCTACCACATACGATCTCAAAAGGTGTCTTACCCGTGGAAGAGCTTTTCTGATTGTTGAAGCTAAACTGAGCCACATCCAACATCTGGACCCAATTTTTCTGTCTTGCATCGATGAAGTGTCGGAGATACTCCTCGAGCATACTGTTGAAGCGTTCTGTCTGTCCATCAGTTTGTGGGTGGTAGCTGGAGGAAATATTCAATGTTGAACCTAACATCCGAAATAGTTCTGTCCAGAAAGTCCCAGTGAATCTTGCGTCGCGGTCGCTTATAATGCTGACGGGGACCCCCAAAGTTTCACGATGTGTTTGAAGAACAACTGGGCCGTCATTTCGGCTAAACACAACTTTGGCGCCGAGACGAATGTCGCGTATTTCGAAAACCTGTCAACTATCACGAGTATTGCCTCGAACTCCCCCACTTTTGGTAAATGAGTGATGAAGTCGAGAGACACACTCTCCCAAGGTCTTGAGGGCACTGGTAAGGGTTCCAGCAGACCCGCTAACTTCGCCCTATCCACTTTGTCCTGTTGACAGACAAGACAAGTCTTCGTGAATTGCATAACGTCGTCCCTGAGGCTCGGCCAGTAGTAACCTTGTTTCAATAGCGCATAGCTCCCCAGTGTATCGTGACACTCCTTCATTAACAATCTCCGTAGCTCCCCAGATCGGGGAACATATATGCGATTTCCCCTCGCGAGGAGGAGGTTGTCTTCTACCCAAAACTGACTAGTCTTGCCTTCTCTAGCTAGTTGAATTAATGCTTGGGCCATTGTGTCGTTGTGTAGGTGGGTTTTGATGGTTTCTCGGACAGTTCCATTCAAGCTACTGGCTTTCAGGTGAGCAAACAAGCACAGGGCCGCATGTTCACTTTTTCGACTGAGGGCGTCTGCCGCTTGGTTAACTTTACCCGGTCTATGTTCAAATTGAAAGTCGAATTCGGCCAGGCATTCCTGCCATCGAGCCTGCTTGGACGACAGCTTATGTTGGGTGAAGAAATGACAGATCGAGCTGTTGTCTGTCTTGACTACGAACTTGGAACCTAACAGATATTGTCTCCAAGCTCGCAGACAGTGAACGACTGCCAACATTTCTTTCTCAGATGCTGTATACCTTCTCTCGGCATCGTTTAGCTTTCTGCTTTCGTAGGCGATAGGGTGGCCGTCTTGGAGGAGGATGCCGCCCAAGGCAAAGTCAGACGCGTCAGTCTCGACTTCAAAAGGTTTAGTCACATCGGCAATTCCAAGGACCGATCCCTCTATCATGGCCTTCTTCAAGCCTTCAAACGCGGCTTGACACTCTGGAGTCCAACTCCATTTGTGGTCTTTCTTCAACAATTCAGTCAACGGTCTTGCCTTTTCCGAGAATCCCTCTACGAATCGTCTGTAGTAGTTGGCCAATCCGAGGAAGGAATGTAGTTCAGTAACAGCGGTCGGGATCTTCCAATCTCGTATCGCATGGATTTTCCATGCCTATTCGGCCACACTCGATCACGTGGCCAAGGAAGTTTATTCGCTCTTGAGCGAATGAGCACTTTTCTCTCTTCACATACAGTTGGTTTTGTTTCAGCTTCTCAAAGACCAACTGAAGGTGGTGTTGGTGTTCCTCCATGGTCGCACTATAGACCACTATATCATCCAGGTACACCACGACGAACTTGTCAAGGTACTCGTGAAAAACCTGGTTCATCAGAGTACAAAAGGTAGCTGGGGCGTTGGTGAGGCCAAAGGGCATTACAAGGAATTCGAAGGCCCCATATCTTGTGACGCAGGTCGTCTTTGGCTCGTCTCCTTCAGCAATTCGCACTTGGTAGTACCCCGACCGAAGGTCGAGTTTCGAAAAATATTTGGCACCATGAAGCCGGTCAAATAGGTCTGTGATAATGGGCAGCGGATACTTGTTGCGAACAGTGAGCTTATTTAAAGCCCGATAATCTATACACAACCGAAGGCTTCCGTCCTTCTTCTTTTGAAATAGCACTGGTGCTCTGAAGGGTGCCTTTGCAGGACGGATGAACCCTGCGTTTAGTAACTCATCTAGCTGCTTTCGGAGTTCGGCTAACTCAGGAGGCGCCATTCGATAGGCATTCTTTGCAGGAGGTTTTGCCCCTGGCAACAATTCAATTTCATGGTCGATCCCCCTTCTTGGAGGCAAGGACTTTGGCAGACTATCCGGCATAACATCCCGGTATTCCTCTAAGACGACTTGGATAGCTTCGGGAATGAATTCTCCTTCTATTTCAACTGATTTAACCGGGATGGCCATGAAAGTAGGCTCGTCGCGAGCAAGGCCTTTCTTGAGTTGGAGGGCCGAGATCATTTTCACCCCGTTGGGTTGCTTAATGTTGGTCTGAACCACGGTGGGGGTGGATCCTGTGATTACCAAACACTTTGCCAGCGGCATCAGTATCACTTTATGTTCAAGTAAGAACTCCATCCCCAAGACTACGTCAAAATCGTCCATCTTGACGATCACAAAGTCGGCAGGTCCACTCCACTCTCCCAGCTTAACTGTTGTTCTCTTCGCTACTCCCGTGATAGGTAGGGCTGCAGAGTTGACGGCTTTCATTTTCCCTGCGTCTCTCTCCCATCGAAGGTTTAGTCGGCGTGCTTCCGTTTCAGTCATGAAGTTATGGGTGGCACCAGAGTCGACCATGGTGCTCTTGGCCGCTCTTTGGTTCACCTAGGCGTCGACGTACATAAAGCCCCGCTCGACGGGTTCTTTAGTCTCTTCGATCTTCCTTTGGAGGGCCGATAAGAATTTCAGTGCCCCCATTCGAGGGTTGTCCCCCTCCTCTGCCGGCGGGGTTTCTGCCTCCAGTTGATCAGTTTGCCCCTCTGCATCAGTTGCCAGGGCGGCTTGGAAGGCATTAAATGCGGTTCGTTTCGGACACTCGCTCACCCTGTGAAGGCCTTTGCAGAGAAAGCACTGTGGGGGTCGGTGGTAATTGTTCTGTTGATTAGGCCCCCGCCAAGTGTTCCCACTTCTAGGTTGAAGGGGTTGATAGGGCTTTCGATCTCCACTCGAAGTTTTGTCCCCTCCAGCATTCCGAGGCGGGCTTGCCCGATTGTTCTTGTTTCCTCGGCTCGAGGAAGTTGGTTGTCGTCTAGTGTCTTGGACATCATTGCTGAGATCGAACAATCGTTCGGCGGCCGCATACGCCGACGTGAGGTCCTGTACTCTCTGTTTCTACAGTTTGGCCTTCGCCCATGGTTTCAATCCTTCGACAAAACAAAACACTTTGTCCTTCTCAGACATATCACGAATGTCCAACATCAACCCTGCAAACTGTTTCACATAGTCTCGGATCAGGCCCGTGTGTCTCAACTCCCGGAGTTTTCGCCGTGCTAAGATCTCGACGTTTTCGGGGAAGAACTGAGAGCGTAGTTCTTGTTTCAGTTTATCCCAGGTATCAATAATACAACGACCTTCTTGCATGTCTATGTATCGGGACCTCCACCATAGCTTGGCGTCGTCTGCCAAGTGCATCGTCGCCAAGGTAATCTTCGATTCTTCAACAGTCGTGTTCGTGGCCCTGAAATATTGTTCCATGTCGAATATGAAATTTTTCAGAGCTTTTGCGTCTCGAGCCCCACAGAAGGGCTTGGGTTTCGGGATTTTCACTCGATTCAACTGGACTACACCCCCAGCTGGGGCTTGGTTTCCCACCACTCTCATGGTGAGATTTACCCTTGTATTAACATCAGCAATCTCTGTCCTGACGACATCGAGTGCGGCTCGAAAGTCTTCTGACAAATCCGTCACCATCTGGATTATTGCTTTTTGAAAGCTATCTAGCTCCTCGACTCTTTCTTCCATATGGGCTACAGAGCTCGATGAGCTGTCGCCACGTTCGAAGCTACTAGGTCTCGCAGCTTTCGTCTCTAGGGTCTCGACCCTTAACATCAACTCTTTGACGCGCATCCCGTCTAAGCGGCCAGCAACCGCGTCAATCCTATCAGCCTTTTCAGAGATTTCTTGTACTCGCGTTTCCAGGAAACGGAGGGCATCGGGAACTTCTCTCAGGTAGAGCATCTGCTCTTCTATTTCCACCAGTCGGTCCACTTGCGACTTGGTTAACTGTTTCGCGGTCGACATAATTCTGGCCTTCTCTCTTGTGAGCCGACTTGGCTCTGATACCAACTGTCACAATCGTAGTTCTGCATTGGACTAAAAGATTGTGCCTCACTTGTTCTGGCTCGTGAACAAGTCAGACTGATCAAATTCTGATCGCCTATGGCACACCGAGTGCCTCTCGTAACCTCCGACTCCGTTCCAAGGAAAATGGTTTTAGAAAATGGGTTTTAGAGGAAAAGGATTTCGCAAACGTTTGAAAGCATGTTTGAGAAATTAAGATGTGTTATAAGGCTAGAAAGCAAAAAGGGACAACAACGGCTCTATAGCTCACAACTCAACGTCGAAAACAACCTTAGTTAGGGTGGAGTAATCTCGACACACCCAACGTTGAATAACCTTAGATGTGTGGAGTAATCTCAACAGAATAGCATCGAATATACCTCTATGTGAACATATGAATCATAACCTGGGTTGCCCGTATACCTTCTCAAGTCCTTCACTACAGGTCCCATATACAATATTTAGACTGCCTATATGCCTTCTTCGTGTCCTTCGACATTAGAGACTTTTTATAATCCTTTTGTAAATAATTCATGCTTTGTTATTGATAATAAATAAAACGTTCATAAATACAAGTAAAACAAAACCTTAGGGGGTGTTTGGGGTGTTGGATTGTAATCAGATTACTGGGAATCTGATTACGATGGGTTTTGTTGTCTGGAATTGGAATACATTGGAATCTAATTACGGTGTTTGGAGTGCAGGGTTGGATTGGCTGGGTTTCTGATTACATTGTTTGGATTGCAGGCTTGAGTTTGGGTGGGCTTGGCTGTTTTTTTCTTTTAATATTATTATGGCTGTTTTTTTCTACATCTGTTTTAAGCATCATATAAGTTGAAATTTGTCGGTTCATACTATAGAAAATTAAACTATCATAGTATATTATAATTTCGAATTTTTTGCTTTTAAATATTATTTTGACTGTTTTTATTTTTTTAATATTATTTTCAGTAGTTTTTTTATAAGATTTGTTTTAAGCATCATATATTTTGAACTATATCTGTTCATACCATAGAAAATGAAACTATCATACTATATTATAATTATGATTTTTTTTTTCTTTTTAAATAGTATTTTGATCTTTTTTTTTAAATATTATTTCTACTGTTTTTTTTTTTCTACATCTTTTTTAACCATCATGTATTTTGAATTTTATTTGTTCATGCTATACAAAGTTAAACTACCATACTATAAGACTGATTTTGATTTTTTTTCTTTTTAAATATTATTTCAAATTATCATGCTATATTATAATGTTGACTACTTTTTCTTGAAGTATTATTTCGACTGTTTTTTTTTTTTTTGTGCATCTGTTTCAATTATCACAGTATATTAGAATTAAAAGTAAAATAATGTTAGTATATAATAGAAGGACAACGATATAAAATTAAAGTTCGAAAAAAAGTACACATAATTCAAATTACAAACAACATCATGGAAAGATAAAGTTCCTTAATCATAAAATAACTAGGGTTGCAAATTGAAGGGAGAAAAAACATAGTCATGGTGCTGGATCCCGTTGTCGCCCGAGGACTTGCATGCAATAGTCATACTTCCACTGTGGTGGGAAGTCCACAAAGTGGCTTAACAGCATTGGATCTGCAAGCAATGACCGTGCAACAGTCAATCCATCCTGTACCGACAGACCAGGAATGGATTGCACCTCGGCGTATAGTTCTCGACGACAACGCCTTGCTAGGTTCTCGTTCATGACAAGCCACTGTGCAATGCCGTCAATAGACTTCGTCAGAAGTTGGAATCCCTCACGAACCACCTTGTTGTATTCTCCAATCGATGAACTTCGGGACCTTCTACTCCTTGATGGCAAGCTACTCCTAGAGCCTCTACAGCTGGGGGTAGTCGAAAAGTCCTCTGACGGGGGCGAGCTAGCAAAAGGTGGATCAAGAATATAGAAGTTCTCAAAGTCTGGGGACTGGTTGTTCAGGATGTCCTCGTTCTCCTCTTCCATAACAGGTTCAGATCCGACCTCTGCAGTGGTGGTTGCATGACTCCCTGTGGCTCTGTCTTTGCCGAATACGATGGCCAAGTCATCATAGTATGGAAATGACTTATGGCGCAGTCTTTTTGCACTCAGATGACTCTGTTAAAGTTGGCTTGTGTTATGTTATGGCCTATACAAATTTAAACGAAGAAGAAATAAATAAAACATGTAATTAAATTACCTTGACCCATGCGTCAAATATCTTTGCCTCACAATTAATACATTTGCGCTTCGCATTCCACCCAAACCCACTACAGCCTGGGCCCAACATTTCAGCGATCGCGTTGTACTGTCTCTTCAGGGTCCTGACCCTTGACTCCAGATGTGGGCTGACCTGTATGGAACACCCTGGTATCCTCTGCTGCATCATCTGTCACACCCCCTCCCGGATTACCTACCTATCCTGAAAGAGAATGTGAAGACAATAAACATCACCCCTCTTGTGACACATATTGTCTCATCTTGCTCATCTTCCTGTGCACACATTTACTCATATACATTCATAGAACTCAATCATACTACACATGCTTATAACATAACATTACTCCCTGTACAGAGTACACTTTTATCATATAACATAATTTAAACTTTTACGTCCCTCATACTTTGTACAAAACCTCACTACAATCCCCACTCAAAAACTACTAGGTCTACATGCCATCTACATAAAGTTATATATAACGTACAACTCTCAGACTTTACTGAATTTCAAGAACTCGAGACTTAGGCAGGATGAGTTGAAGTAGGCTAAGCACCGGGAACGTCCTTGCTACCTGGGGGGAGAAAAAGAAAACATTGAAAACATAAGCTAATAGCCTAGTGAGTGACCAATCTTTGTAGAACGGACATTTATTGAAAACAGGCATGTTACATATAAACAGATGACAAGGATTTAACATATTATTCAACTATAACATATTTTCCACAAACCCATCAATCACATAAATCCAATTTCAAATCATATGAGATTGTTTCCAAAAGAAATGATACAGTAAACAGTTTGGTTTTTCAAACTTTTCTCTTAGTTGAGGCAGAGCAACGCTCAACGCACTCAACGTCGAAATCATCCCTGGCTCAATGTGGAGCAAACTCGACGCATCAGCCAAATCAACCTCTATGTGCACATAGGAATATGACGGGTTACCCAAGTACCTTCTCATGTCCTTCAGTACTAGGTCCCGGGAAAACTCACGTGCCTTCTCATGTTCTTGAGCATTGAGCCTCCTCTAAAACAGTTTAGAAAATCCGTTCATATAACAGTTCATATAAAAACCCTTTCATAGAAAATCATACAGATCTTTATTCAATAAATTTTCATAAAAAGGCTTTCTATCAACTTTAGAAAACATATAACATGCCTTGTGAGTAATACAATCTAACATTATGCATTTTAAACAGTTCATCACAAAGCCATATTTCATAAGAACAATTTTATTTTAATAAAAATCAAATTGAAGAATAAAGGAGTCACTCACAACTCTTCCTAGTCCTTGGGCGGGTTATATGCCTTCCCTATCTCTTCTTGGCCTGCAATTAACATTTTACCATGCGTTACTTTACATTGAACCTCCCCCTTTTTCAAACTAACATCATAAGCGAGAATTCTAGCGATACTACCCAACAGAAGCTGTTACTAGCGATACTAGATTGAGCGACACTAGCGTTACCTTACCTTAGCAGCGACACCTAGTGATATCTAGCGAGTTTTGTGAGACGGAAGACTCCTTTGCGTCTCAGCGACACTCATCTCGCTTCCAGTACTTAAACAGCGCGCCGATACTTGGTTCTTAGCGGCACCCCGCACTGTGATTTCTTCCTTTCCTCTTGTTCTTACTTCAATCTATTAAAAGTCATAATTTCAGACGGATTTAGAACTTCTTCCCTTTTACAAACTTATAGAGAATTCAGTTTTATAGCTTACCTCAAAATTTCAAGGCTTAACTCCTCTTCGTTCTCTCGTTATTCCAAAATCACTTCATGCTGCTCCAGATTGCTTAACAATCTTGTAAGTGCTGCTTTTCCCTAAGGATTCACATAATTAACTTCAATTTCAGCTTTACCATCCTTCACAAGATTTGTTAGGAATTATGTTAACTTACTGACCTCCAAATTTTAGCTCTAAACTCGGCTTCCTCTATTCGTTCTACTCCAAATATCAGCCACTGTTAAGTCTGTGCGACTTCAATCAATCTTCTGTTCCAGCTCCGTTTTCAACACAAATATGAGTAGAATTTCACCCACAATCCGCAAGAACACCTTCCTCAATCTTCTCCTGAAGTTTGTCTGAAATATGGAATCGACTTAAGCTCTCGAAAATGTCTTAAAAATGATTAAACATTTAATTAATCCAACTATATATACTACCGACTTAGCCTTCACAAACACCAAGACTTGTGTTGCCGACTTACCCCTCACCCGCAGGCTGGCGCAGGGTTCTCACCTCAACACGAGT
This sequence comes from Citrullus mucosospermus, assembly GCA_030954485.1. Classification (NCBI taxonomy): domain Eukaryota; kingdom Viridiplantae; phylum Streptophyta; class Magnoliopsida; order Cucurbitales; family Cucurbitaceae; genus Citrullus; species Citrullus mucosospermus. The sequence continues at coordinate 8,250,926 of CM062065.1, forward strand.
CACTCATGTTAGACTTCTCCTCCAATGCCTTCTGCAACTAACGACACCCAACGCATGGTGTCTTCCTCAACGCCTCCTATTTTTGACGCATACATCCCCGTCATACACCACTATTTTTGTCGCGTCAAGACCATTCTGTCTTCGACGCGGAGCAACTTCATCGCACGTCTGTCTTCAACGCATCGGCTTCAGCGCATAACTGTCCTCAACACAGAGTGAGTTAAACGCATGGTTTAAGTACATTTCTTCCCCCGCCAAAATTATTTATCCTTCGACGCGGCAGCTACTTCAGCTCACAACCCTCTGTGAGTCAATCAACAATGCAGGGGCCTGGCCAACACTTAGCCAAAATTTACTTTCCAAAAATTCTTTGCTCTCACTCACGGCTACTCCTCCCCTTGCAACGCATAGCCACAAACGCATTGCCGCACCCTAACGCTTGGTATCACAAGTCAGTGTTTACATCATCCGCAGTATGTTTGATAGGAATCCAGGTTGGAAAGTCCTGTTATCAGCTCGCCAGTGTCCAGACTGCACACACTGGACCAAACACTCCACGAGGATTCTATCCTCTTCATCTGTCCATATATGTTTTGCGGCTCTTGCACGTGACCCGGATGCTTCCATCTGAAATTGAATTTGTCAACACATGTAGGATATAACATTGCGAAAAAGAATGTGGGGAATCAATCCATTCACACTATAACATTGAAATATTCACATATGTTATACAAAAAATTGCAAAGCGTACACGTCGGGCACCAACAAAATACTTTATACACAAAAAAAAAAATTCAATTCAAATCTTCTCCAAAAAAAAAAAAAAGAAAAAAAAAGGAATACATAGAATTTCCCAAGGGTGTCTTTAGTTTGCATTCCATTCAGCCCACATCTGATTTGCGATATTATCCCTCCATGTAATGAATGCATCAGATGTCTCCACAAATTCGATATTCTCATTGTCTGTTGGTATTGGTCCCCCCTGACTTCCCTCTCCTTCGTCGAGTAAGAAATTTGGTCTCATTTCTCGAATTATTAAATTGTGCAGAAGACAACATGCATGTATGGTCTTGCACTGCACATCAACCGGGTAGTATGATTTTCGTCGGAGGATTGCCCGTCGACCTTTCAACATCCCGAACGCTCTCTCAATAACATTTCGAGCAGATGAATGTCTCATATTGAAAAGCTCCATAGGGCTTGTTGGCGGGTTCCCTCCATGCCACTCAGTTAAATGGTATCTTTGTCCCCGATAAGGAGCCAAAAATCCCTCAGCGTTTGGATAACCGGCGTCGCATAGATAGTAGTATCCTGCGAAATTGGGCCAAGTTATCACTTGTCGAACATTTTTTTTTGTATGCAAGGGTATACCGATATCTACAAACTAACCCCTTGGGACTTTCAATCCAGTTGCCCTGGAAACTGCATCTCGCAGAACCCTCGAGTTAGCAGCTGATCCTTCCCATCCAGCGAAAACGAATATGAACTCACACGTTTGATTGCATACAGCAAGAACGTTCGTTGCAATCTTGCCCTTTCTAGTCCTATAGCGTGGTCGATCAGCTGCACTGACATTTACCTTTATGTGGGTTTCGTCAAGTGCACCTAAGCAATTTCTGTGACGAAACGTTGTTTAAATGATAAGTTTAAGGTAATTTCTAAAACCCCAAACATACCATTAAAACAACAGAATGACTGTTCCTGGAACCAGCGCCATCTTTCATCTGTACAATTCTCAGTGACTAGCTCTGGTTTCCGCAATAGAACGTCGTACAGTCTCAATATTGCATCGAGCACAATATTGAAGTGCTGGAAACCGTCTCGTCAGACCTTGCAAATTGGCGTCGCATCACTCGATTTTTGACATCATGTGCGACTATGTATAGGAAGATAGCCACCATTTCCTCCACATCTACATATTTCGTGGGCCTTATCCTACTCGTCGTCCTAAGTAATTGACACAGAATCGTGAATGTTCGCCTATCCATGCGAGTATTCTCACGACACGTCTGATCATCTTCGTAGATCAGTTGAAAGAAATTCAACTGTCGAATCTGATGTCTAATTAGTGGAGACGGTCGCTCCCGATTTTCATCCGATTGTACCAAAGTGGTGATAGTATTCACCATTGCTACGGTAGCCACACATACAACCATCAGTATTGCAATGAGCTCGTCAGGTTGAATGTCCATGTCATCCATTGATTAACTGACCTAACAATGGACCTGACAAGATAGCGGTCGTACTTAAGTATTCCTATTTATTACAGGTCCTATCTATTCGATCTTCCTATGCAATCAATCCTTTCTTACACCCCACCCAATTTCTTATTCAGAAAGATATTGATTACAAATGAACAAATGAATAAGTAAACAACTCAACACATAAACAAACAAACGCGTAAACAAACAAACAAACTCGTCAAGAGACGATTGTGTAAATTAATTGTGAAAGGATTTTCAATTCCCTTAATCATATAGAACCATAGTTGATGGGGTCATATGCTACTTGACTACTATTTCTCAAAAATTATGTTGTCAATACTACTTGATAAAATTTTTCTAAAACTACAACTTGAGAAATTGTTTTATAGAAATAGATATGGAAAATGTAGGAAATAATCCTTTTTTTTTTATTACAAAACATTGGGTTTTTTTTTACTTTTTTTTTTTATAAAACATCATTCACTGTTTTTTTTTTTAAATAATTTTATTATTATTATTATTTTAAGTTTTCTCTCATATTGAATCCACATACTTAACACAACAACATGGCTGTTTGTTTCATAGAAATAGATATGGAAAATGTAGGAAATAGTCCATTTTTTTTTTATATTACAAAACATTGGTTTTTTTTTTTTTTTAAAACATCATTCATTGTTTTTTTTTTAAAATAATTTTATTATTATTATTATTTTAAGTTTTCTCTCATATTGAATCCACATACTTAACACAACAACATGGCTATTTGTTTTATAGAAATAGATATGGAAAATGTAGGAAACAGTCCATTTTTTTTTATATTACAAAACATTGGTTTTTTTTTTTTTTTTATATATATAAAACATCATTCACTGTTTTTTTTAAATAATTTTATTATTATTATTATTTTAAGTTTTCTCTCATATTGAATCCACATACTTAACACAACAACATGACTGTTTGTTTTATAGAAATAGATATGGAAAATGTAGGAAATAGTCCATTTTTTTTATATTACAAAACATTAGTTTTTTTTTTTTTTTTTTTTTTTATATAAAACATCATTCACTGTTTTTTTTTTAAATAATTTTATTATTATTATTATTTTAAGTTTTCTCTCATATTGAATCCACATACTTAACACAACAACATGGCTATTTGTTTTATAGAAATAGATATGGAAAATGTAGGAAATAGTCCATTTTTTTAATATTACAAAACATTGGTTTTTTTCTCTCTCTCTTTTTTTTTTTTTTTTTATAAAACATCATTCACTGTTTTTTTTTTTAATAATTTTTTTTTTATTATTATTTTAAGTTTTCTCTCATATTGAATCCACATACTTAACACAACAACTTGAGAAATTGTTTTATAGAAATAGATATGGAAAATGTAGGAAATAGTCCATGTTAGCTAAGTAAACATCATGACTAGGAAAAAAAATCAATTAAAAAACTGAACATACATACGTACCCGTTAGAACTCGACTGTCAATCGGGTTAAAGAGGCAAATGGATAGGGCACATATCAAACGAGAAGTCCACCATCACATGAAACAAAAGAAAGTTTGAATAAAAATAATTCATAACATAAGGAGAAAGAAATAAAAAATAGCAAAAGATTGAAGGGGACTCACGGGAAAAGAAGAACAGAAGAACTTGGAGAGCAAATTTTTTCTCCAAAATGGTGTGTGATATAGGAATAGCAGAGAATTCATATATATAAGCATGTGAAAAGTTAAACAACCCAACCACTCAATTAATTTGACTGACAGTGCAGGAAGTGACCGAAGACTAATAAGCCAACAACTAAATTATAACAATATAATACTAACAACGCAAGCCTTCGACAAACGCAAGGTCTCCGACTTTCGACCAACGCAAGCCTTCGACCAACGCAAGGCCTACTTCGACCAACGCAAGGCCTACTTCGACAAACGCAAGGCCTACCTTTGACCGACGCAAGGCCTGCTTCGACCAACGCATGGCCTGCTTCGACCAACGCATGGCTGCTTCGACCAACGCATGGCTGCTTCGACCAACGCATGGGAAGAGTGAATGCGGACAGAAGGCGACAGAAGGTGACAGAAGGCGACAAAAGAGAGAGAGGGAGAGCAGACATTGGGAAGTGGCGGAAACTGGGAAGGATTAGGTTGGATTGTATTTGGGGTTGGTTTTGTAATCCAAACCAACCTCAAAGCCCATTCCCCAAACATGGGCTTTATAACCCAATACAATACAACCCAACCCAATCCTTTACCCCAAACACACCCTTAGAGTTTCATAGCGTTTAACATGTTTTGTAATAAATTTTGTCACTAAGTAATATCATGCATAATCATTAAAGCCATGTAAAATCATGCTCAAACTCATATTAAATAACTCATGCTTTTCATGCTCAACTCGTGCTAGAAAAGCTCATACTTTAAAAATAAATCAAGCATACAAGAAATGTTGAGAAAACAAATAATTTTAAATAGAGTTTTGTCATTCACTACTTGTCACGGGCTCTTAATGGATTATAAGCTTCTCCTAGCTCTTCTTGATCTGAAATAGTATAATTTCCTTTATTAGATTCATTAGGATTCTCATCAATGTATATCAAATAGGTCTTTAGCATTGAAGTTTAGCTTACTAGCAAGATCAAACAACTAGCAAGACCAAGCAACTAGCGAGACCAAGCAAAACCAGCGAGATTTGTGAGGTTACTGTGACGAGAGGACCAGCGAGACTAGTGAGACTAGTAAGATTTATGAGAAAAATGTAGCTAGCGAGACTAGCGAGACTTGTCTCGCTCCATACTTGCAGTGTCGCTGTCTGCTTACCAGCGAGACTTGTCTCACCCAAGGTTCACCCGTCAGCCTCAAGGATACTGTCTTCACTTCCAACTGCTAAACATAGTATTTCTACCATGAATTATATTTTACTTTCTCTTGCAAACTTGTAGATAATTGTGTTAACTAGCTTACCTCCAAATTTCAGGGTCTAACTCATCTTTGTTTGATAGATAACTCAAAATTCCTCCACTCTACTCCAGACTACCCGAAACGTCAAACCAGTCGCTTTTGCCTACAATGTCACCTGTTTCCCTTTGAACATCACAACCTGTCTAGATTGCACGAATTCTAGACCAACTTCAGTTCCTCTTCGAATTTCATCAAGGTTTTCTTCAAAATTCCATTTCAATCAACCTAAATCTTCTCCTTCTTGTCCTTTTCGGTGCCTAGTTGAAGAACCATGAGCTTTCTTTGATTTGGAGGAGAATAAAAGTTGGCAATGATTTGATAAAAAATGTTTTTCCCCTTTTAATACTTAGCCTCCCCACCAACTTTTTTTTCTTATTTTTCCTCTCTCTCTTTTTTTTTTTAATTATATCCACTAACTAAAGTAAATTCCAAATTCCCTTTTCATTAATAATAATAATAATAATAATAATAATAATAATAATAATAATAACAATAATAATATCCTTAATAGCATCCTTCCACATTGGTTCAAATGGTGACAACCCTTTTAAATCTTTTACATTCTAATAAGCTTGTCAAAATAGATCCCAAACTTGGTATATCTCATAAGGATTTAGGATTAGGTTTACCAAAAGTATTCTCGGCTTAATCCTTAAGTCTACCTTCCTTTGCTTCTCCTCCACTCTTCCTTTCAATCTAAACAAGAAAATGTATATAAATCCACAACAATATTACATACATAAGTTAGGTGCTTAGAAATGAAAGTAAGGTTTACAGTCTATCATTCTTTATCACAATGATAAGCTAAAAAAACTATGGTTGGTATTCTATGTCTTTAAATCTTATCAATTGTGGAATAGAAAGGAGGATTGACATTGATAGATAGTAGTCTATCACTGTCTATCAGGGATAGACATAGACAATAATAGAAGTCTATCACTCTCTAACCCAATTATAAGTATAAAAAACTTTTTTGTAGCCTTTCTTATTTTAAGTTTCATAATGTTAGATGTTAGATGTTGTTGCTTGCTTTTTATATTATTAATGATAATTAGTAAGATAGATACTCTATTAGTGTCTATCACAATGATAGTGTTTGTTGATATTTTGTTTTATACTTGACATATCGTTTTAATATAATTTTTAAACAGGTGGAGCATGAGCTAATAATGAATGACCATTAAAAGAATTTGAGAATAATTGTGTATCTAAATTTAGATATTCTACAAATGATAAAAAATAAATTAGATGAAAAAACTCTAGGTAGTTTTAGGAATGGTTCTTTTGGCCACTTCTTGATATTAAAATGTCCAGAGTACCCACCTAGTTCCTAAACTACCTTCTTAGAAAAGACAGATAGACTTACATATAGAATTACAAAGCGAGACTGAGAGCATTGGTCGCGTCAAAGTTTCGCTTTTATCGCTCTCTCTCTCGCTTCCTTTCCTCATTCACAATCACTCTTATCTCTCTCTCTCAATCTTGCTCTCGCTCTTGCTCTTGCTCTCTCTCGCTCTTTCTCTCTCTTACTCTCTGTCTATTAGTGAGATGAAGCGGACCTGTTTCAATCGATGAAGATGCCAAGATTTGAAGCCGACGAAGATGTTGAGGATGCCAATTAGATGAGAAGGTAATTGTGCGCGATCTTTAAATGACGAGGGTAAGATTGGAATTCTTTTAAAAAAAATGCCGCAGAATCCTATTCTCACTTTTTTTTTCTATTTTTGTAAATATCAATTTTTTTTTCTATTTTTGAAAAGACCCCAAAATATAATAGCATAACTAATTATTCTTAGATAAAAAAAATTCAAATTCTAAAATGTGCAAATATTCCAAATGAGTTTTATTTTTATATATAAAATAGTTATGTATTTTTTTTTTATAATGATGGAAATACTATCTATATTAGTTTAGGTATATTTTTCAATCTATACTATATTAAAAAAGCTAGAATCTTTAAAAAGCATTTTTGGTCAATTTTGCCCTAACTTTTAATAAATTCCAAATGTACCCTCTCTTTAGATCACCACCCACAATTCTATCGGATCATAATTGAAAAATTCTATTAGCTTTTAATTTGATCATAATGGAAAATTTGGAAACAAACCGTCATTAAATTAAATAAAATAGCAATTATCAATGTAGTTATTATTCTAATCAATTGTATATATTAAAGGACCAATCGAAGAATTTGATGGCTTGGAAAGAGAAATCGCTCACTGGAGCAACAAAAAAATTCTTTTCTTCAGGAAAATAGGGACAAGAACTCAAGCAAAAGCAAGAAGAAGCAATTGGACCTTCTACGACTTTGACCGCTGTTAGGACCGAATTGAATGGAAAACTAGGGGACTCAATCAAAGACTACTTCCTCTACTTCTCGGTAACTAGTGCATATTAAAATTGTATTTTAGCTTTATAAATAGAATACAATGTAATTAAACTCTTAAAAGCCAATCCAAACAAAAGAAGTGGTTGCAAAGGAGTTGAGGCAAGGGAGATGAGCAGGGATGATGATTTGTTGTGTGTCATATACAAAAGACTATAGGGATTTAAATATACAAGAGGGGAATACAAAAAAAGGAAAGCTAAATTAAAGAGGGGGAGAATCAAATCTAATAATATCATTGTTGGGTTTTATGCCCTAAAACTCGTAGATTGTAAATGTAATAATTTGACCATAATTAAATCATTAATAAAAAGTTATTGATGTATTACTTTAATAAGCGTTATTGATTGTTTTTGTTTGTTTTGTCTTAATAACCCTAAATCCAATAAACTAACATCATAGGCTATTTTATGAGTCTTGAACTGTATGTGGGAACATATGGAGATCAATGTTCAAGATACAGTCTAAAGGGTCTATAGTATAGGCCCATAGGGATAAGGCTGTGAACCTTATCCTAGTGACACTATGGATACAACCCACTTTGTATTTGATACAAACACAATAATCTAACATGTTCGTGTAGGTGACATGTGAATCGGGGTATCCTATGCAATGAGTTTGCATAAGACTGGACCACAAAATAATAATCACTAATTGTAACTCCGCTGACTAGTTAGGTTTCTATTTCAATAGGATGACCTAGGCAACTTACTCTTAATCCTAAGTATATTATGAACTTTTGTCCACGAGGGATTATCTTTTGATTTTTATGGGTGAGAGTGGCCATTTACCGACTCAATATGCCTACCATCTTGGGGACAAGACCGAGTGGGAAGCTGGGGACATAATTATACAAGATGGAATTCACTCATTCCCTTTTTTTAGGGTAAGTAGATAAGTGTTCCCTTAAGTGGTGTCGTCATGACTTGAACAAAGGGCCCTACCCTCTCACTGGCTCGAGAGAGGTTTCTGTTTAATGGTTGGACCATAAACAGGTTGTTCATTAGAGAGCACTGGTACTTAAGGATTTAGAAGTAACCCAAGGGTAAAACGGTAATTTGACCCAGCTGGTGTTACGAACCCTTGTAAAGGACTAATTTGCTATTGTTGGTCTATATCCATGGACAAAAATATCTACAGTGAGAATAGTGCGGTTGTGGGTCTTTCATGGAGTGTACCCACAGTTAACGAATATTGATTAATGTGGTTAATGAGTTTCGCTGATTAATCTCATATCGTTGGAACTTCTGATCTGTAGGTCCATAAGGTCCCCTCGCTAGCTCACCACGGACCAACAAGGACCAACTATGTTGAAAGAAAAATTTGAAATGTTCAAATTTATGAAGGAAAATATTAATTGTATTGGATACAATTAATTGAATGATTTATTATAATTTTTATTTTAATGTGATTCAAATTATAACTTTATAATATGGAGAATTAATTTTTTTGAATATGATTCAAATAATTAATTATTTATTTGGATAAAATCTATATAAATAAATAAAGGGAGAATTAATTAATTAATTAATTTGAATTGGATTCAAATAATTAATTATTTAATTTGGATGAGATTCAAATTAAAGATTCTACAGAAAATAAATATTTAAATAAGACCTAAATATTTTAAACCATTTAATATGAGATATTATTTTGGTAAATATTCCTTGATATTGGATATTATTAAATATTTGATTTAAAATCTTTGTAGAGGAGTTATCCTAATAGGATTAAGAGTAACCCATAGAGTTCTATGAATAGGGCCCTTGGGAGCTTTCATAGAATACACTCTCTAAGAGAATAATCTCTATGATTATTCTAAAAATCTTCCTCTATAATTCTCCCAATTTTCTTAAAAAAATTCTAAGAAAATTTTTCTTCCCATTCTTTCAAAGAAGCGGTTCCCATAAACCGAATCCTTGTCAGAGTCATAGCGAGGAAGATCTCTTGGAAAAGAAAGACTACAAGGAAAAGACTATCGGTTCGAGAATTATAGATTGACAAAGGTATGATGCTTAATCTTTTCTTTACTTTTTGTATTTTTAATTCTTAAATAAATCAAAGAACACGATCACACGCTTCCGCCAAGATTCAATTCCCTTCAATCATATGAATATAATTTCCATTTACACCCTCCCTCAAACTCAAGGTGGTAGTGTAGAAATCAACTTGAGTTTGGTAAGCAATTGGTGGAAGCGGCTGGATGGCAATGCATTTTTTACATCTGGTAAGATCCTGTTGAGGAATGCATTTTTTACATCAATCTGAAGAAGAGGTCATCGTTTGGCAGCAACAATTGCTAAGAGAGTTCGTATAAATGTCATCCTGGCCACAGGAGCAAAGGTCTCTTCATAATTTATGCCATATTTCTGAGAATATCCTGTCGCCATAAGTCGCGCTTTATAGTGTTCAATCGAAAAATCAGAGTGAGTCTTTATTTTGTAGATCCACTTGCAACCGATGGGTCTTTTACTAGGGGTAGATCAACATAGTCCCATGGGGGTTAGTTTTTGCCTCATGATAGGAGGTGGGTTCAATCAGAGAAGCTATAGTAGAAAAACAATGATAATCATGGAGGTGAATGAGAGGTGCTCTTACCCAAGTGGAACAGCAGATAGACTCAGGTGCAAGTTTAGGTTCAACAGTAGGTTGAGAAGATTGATTCAAATCTGCAGAGATTAGTGGAGATTGATCAAGCTTAGCATCAGGTGTAGTGTCAGAAGAAGGAAAGAGATCAATGGAAGCATCAATGATGAAGGAATGGGGACTCGAGAGGGGGGTATGAAATGAGGAGATGTTAGAGAACATAATATTTTCCCAAAAGGTAACATGGCGAAAAATACGAAGCCTATTAGAGAGGATTCCAACAACGAAAACCTTTATGTTTGGTTCCATAGCCAAGAAAATAATATAGGCATGCACGAGGTTCTAATTTTGTGTGTTCCTGAGGTGGAAGGAGAACAAAACATGCATAGCCAAATACCTTAAGATTGTAATAGTTAGGAGAGGTATCGTATAATCTTTCAAAAGGGGAGGTATTTTGAAGAATTGAGGATGGGATACGATTGATTGTGTAAACCAAGGTAGGAGCAGCCTCACCCCAAAATATTTTTGGGCATGAGGCAGCGAGGAGCTTAACACGAACAAAATCCAAAATATGCTGGTGTTTACGTTCTGCTCGCCCATTTTGTTGAGAGGTGTGAGGGCAAGATCGCTGAATGAGAGTGCCCTGCTGGGTGAAGAAAGTGAGGAGATTAGAGTCCTTATATTCGATGCATTGTTTGTTTTAAGGATTTTAATGATACTGGAGAACTAAGTTTTAACCATATTAGCAAAATTAATATAAATTTGAGTTAGTGTAGAACGATTTGTAAGAAAATATATCCACATAAAGTGAATAGTCATCAATAAATAGAATAAAATAATGATAACTATTGATAGTAATTGTAGGGGCAGGGCCCCAATCGTCAGAGTGAATTAAGTCAAAAGGTTGAGCACATATAGACGAAGGTTGTGAAAAAGACAATGTAGGTTGTTTAGCAAGCTTGCAATTCAACAATGAAAAGGTACAAATTTGGTAACATTATTCAGAGTGCGAACAAAAATTAAATGACGAAGTTTTTCAGAAGAAGCATGACCCAAACAGACATGCCACTGATAAGCAGCAGAGTCAGTGACAGACACATAAATGGATGAACGGACAAGAAGTTGAAGAGGTGTGAGCTCAAACAATCTTCTCACTTTGCGACCTGAACCCATCATCTGTGGATCCTGAACCTGACAACCATTAGGAGAAAAGGAGATAGTTAAGCCAAGATCACATAATTGTCCCACCGAGGCAAGATTAAAGGTTAAGTTTGGAACACAATAAATTTTGTGAGACTTAAGGTGAGAGTGTTAACTATGCCAACATGAGAAATGGTCATACAATTACCATCAACAGCATAAATGAGGGGAAGTGATGTTGTAGGAATAGGTGCAGACATAAGAGAGAGGTCAGATATCATATGATTGCAACAAACAGAATCAAGAAGTCATGGATACTTGAGGATACAACAAGAGCAGAAGAAGTGAACGAAATGAGTTGTTTTAACAAGTCCTCAAGATCATTTATCTGAGGATTAAGAGAGGAGGGATCTTCAGAGGAGGCAGCAACAACAATTGAAGATGACCCCGATTTACTAAAATTTATGGACTTGGCAGTGGTAGACGACAAATGAATTGGCAACGAGATAGCAGTGAAGTAGCAATTGCACCACGATGCCAATGTCATGTGTTAAAAGAAATGGTTACTTACCAATTTTAGCTGAATTTTACAAGTTTTTTAGTTAAATCTTCATGTTCCATTTAAAAGTTTTGTAATTCATACCTAGATTGTTGAAACTAAGATCCCTGCCGCTTAAGCTCAATTTCTCAACTGAATCTCAAACTGAAAATTTTAGTTTAAGCTGCAAACTCAATTTCTCAATTGGCTTCTCAAACCGAGAAATAGAGGTCAGCTGGCTTCTCAATCTTCATCTTCAACCCTTGTTTCCTATTTTCTTTATTTGGGCCTTTCAACTTTCTTTTGCCTTCTAAGTTTCCTCTTTTCTTTGGTTTAGAATAATGATTTGATTGCATCTGTAATTTTTGCCCAATGTACCGGTTAGTTTAGTCTTAACACGTTGCGCAGAATTTCTACAGCAGAGCATAATGAAAATTTCGTTAGTTAAATCTTTGAAGCATCAACCTTAATTACAAATTCGACATTACAATTTATTTATTAATTTACTTACATATAATTGAATATAAACATATAAAAAACCCAATAAATATGAATCCATATTGATTTCAAGATTGAAAAAGAAAATCTTATTGAAAAATAAAATTAAACTTTCATAAACTTGACTTGACAGCAGTAGAAGAGCTTTTTTTTTTTTTTTTTTTTTTTTTAACATATGTACATTTAAATAATATGTAATTTCAAAAATTCAAAATCTTATTAATCAAGGTAAACTTAGTTGTATCAAAATTACATACATTGAAATAACATGAACAACAAATTTATGCTAAATATATGTTTTAGTTAATTTGAGGACATTTCAATTTAATGTTTATTGTTTTAAAATTTAAATTTAACTTCTAACATTTTAAATAGCTCAAATTTAATTTTAGGATAGTGGAAGAAAAAAATGTCACATATACATTGCACGCATTTATTGTTTTCTTAAAAAATATTTGAAATTTAGAATTCATTACTCACACATCCTTAGATCACAACATACATAAATAAACTAAGGTTTTTTTTTTGAATAATCAATAGTAACATTTTAATACATGGTTGCTTATTTGTAATTTCAAAAATATGTTTTAAATTACATTTAGATCAACATTTTAAAAATAAAAAATCACACAAAAAATTTCATTGAGAGATGAAAATAAAATTTCCGCCTAAAAATAAAAAATAAAAAAAAATTCTCACAAAACAAACTCAAATATATAGAATATGTGACGTTATATTTCCTTCTCACTGTAATTTTAAATATTAAAGTGTTATAGAGTTATTAATTTAACATTATCACATACAAATAAAATTATATTTTAAAGAAAAAAACATATATAAATAAAATACAATTTTTTTAGTCTAGCAAATATGAAGTATGAAAATTTCAACCTCTAATCTTAAAAGAAAGTGTACATGTGTCAATTATCGTGTTGAGTTGTTCTTATGACACAAATAGACTACCGTTCAACCTTACCAATCCTTTTAATACATTAATCATCCACGTATATGTACTTATATTTCTTAATATGAGATATATAAATCAAATTAACAAACATAGATTTATTTACTACATCAGAACTAATTAATAATTTTATTTCCACGGATTAATTTAATCATTAAAATTACAATTTTCATTTAAAGTATCATAACTTTACATTGTTTTGTTTTTTCATATTGGTATGACAAATGTAACAGTGGATACAAACCTCATAACCCAACCCAACCCAACATGACTTGAATTCATATATATTGAACATGAATCAAATTAGTGTCTTTGAAAAAACAACTTAAATTCTCAATCTCACAATTACAACGTTATATCTAAAAAGAATTAAAATGATACTTAAGATATTTGGTCAAAATTAAATTATGCGATATAGAATATTCAAAAGACCCTTTAAATAGTTTACTCAAATTATTTAAAATTAAATTATATTAAATAAAAAGACCCTTTGCACGTGGTAATACACTGGTCTATAATCTAAACTAAAATTAGAAAGCAAGAATTTTTAAAAAACATTTTAAAACCATTTTACCTTTTAAATTTTTAATAAAATCTAAACGTCATTTCATCATTATGTACATCAATGTTTTTCGAAATAATAAAATCAATTAATAGTACATATTCAAACAGGAAAATTTGAAAAGATGTTGTAGTTTTAGAAATTATTTAGGAAAATATTGTATTTTTGAAATATTTATGAAAATATAGTAGTTTTTATTGGTAATTGGGATATGGGAGGTTGTGTATTTGGTCGAGGGTTGAACCCTCGACCATTTATTTCTTTTTTTTATTTTTCTCTTTCCTTGGTCGAGGGTTCAACCCTTGACCTTCTTCTTATTTTATTTATTTATTTTTTAAATTGTTTTTTCCCACTTCCACTTCCCACCTCGAAAAATTTTAAAAACCATTATAATAACAAACATATATTTTATCACTAACCAATCAATATAAAATTAAAGTGTCAATATTAATACAACAATTTATTTTTTTTCCACTAAAATTAGTAATAATAAAAAAATTCAATGTGTCCCACAAGGAGGACGTCGCCGATTTCGAGCTGGTTGGCGTCATCGACTTTGCACTCTAGGTTGCTTTGGTGGATCTAGTTGCTCTGATACCTCTGCAGGCGCTTCATGGACGTCGTGTCCATGTGTATGCATGTATGAAGATGATGGTCTGGCCTCTGAATCATAATATCCTGAACCAAAGGCTGGTTGCATCATCATCGGACTGGCATAACCAGTTTGGCTCTGCGTTTGCATCTGCATCATAGGAGGCAATTCTTCCACATTATGGTCAACCGCATCAACTCATCTTCTTCTGCTCGAGCACGTCCCCTATGCCTAGGAACTGGTGGAGGTGCAATAGGTATATCATACATGTAGTGTAATTCCTCCATGTAACTTGCGTTATTATTGCATATAGTAAATACTTGATCTGGATTATTTGCAACATCACGAAGACTAATATTGCTCGATCTCTGTGAATTAAAAAAAATTAGATAATATTTCAAATAAATTTAAATAAAAAATAATTAGACAATACTTGATTATATACCAAATGACCCAAAATCGCTTCGGACGAGTAATGTAGCGTCTCGTAATATTATTATACCAAAGGATGTAATCTTGAGTTGCATCCCTATCGAATTGCCCAACTGAAACGCCGACTGCAATAAACCTTTTACGATAGTGCGTACCAAATGTGCAATTTTTTCAGACCAATCTGCAGTTCTCAGGTCAATGTCATGTAGTAGGGGTTCAGTATTGCACTCTGATGGGACATCCTGTTTGAAACCAAACTGTCGGATTACCCTGTTAGGAAGATGTCATTCACCAATATGAAAACATATGAGTAGGCTCATCGTTTGCCATATGTCTTGACCGCTCGTACAAAAATTGGGCAAAGTGTCCATAACAGCTTTGTAAGGCTCCCAAATAATCTGAAACATAACATATTATATTAAAAATATTAAATACAAGTATATAAAAAAATATGTATAAAAAATTCATGGGTTTAGTATTCACATACCTGGTCAGGTTGAAGCAAATCAAGCATATATCTATACTGACTCACTACATGTGTAGCTGACCGAGTTACACAAAATGGTCTCTCCACCTACATTATTAAATTAATATTTTATGTTTAAAATTAACTATATTAGTCACAAAAAATATTAGCTAAATTAAATTAAAATGACATACGGAGAACTGTATGCTGGTTTGGCTAATTGATGATCGTTGACATGTCGAAGTTGTGGAGCCATTGTTGGAAATCGTTTCCCAAGCCCATATTTGTAGCAATATCAAAGGCCCAGCGATTTCACGAACATTAGGTTTTGTTGCTTTACATAGCTGTCTATACAGCCATGCCAAACACGTTCCACCCCAAGAATACCGTCCCGCCTCATGGAGATTGTCTAATAGTAGAAGGAACATTAGGTGCACGAAGTGAGTTGATTTATCAGAAAATAGACTTCCGCCCATCATCTACAGTATGGATGCTCTTGCGTATCTCGGGACTGATTCCTCGTCTGCATCATCCTCAAGTCTTAGAACTTGTGTCCCTAGCCATGTTAGACTCAACCGTGATCCCCTAATTTTATTTGCAGGTGGGGTTACACCGAGTAACATCTGACAAATATGCAGCCAATCGTCATGCATTACCCCAGTAACAGGCTCGCCATCGACAGGTAATCCAAATAATATTTCTATGTCCTGGAGCGTGATAGTGACGTCTCCAGTGGGCACATGAAATGTATGGGTCTCTGGCCTCCATCTCTCAATAAGTGCAGTGATGGGGTGCTAGTCTAACTGAATGAATTCTAGCCTGGCAACCCCGTAAAAGCCTGATGCACCCAGAAGTGGTAGTATGCAACGATGAAGTGGGATGGTACGATAAACAACCGCCTCACGCCGTCTACAGTACATCTCGCCTGTAGTTCGATCTTGTCATACATTTGTTGATCAATAAACAGACTGATCGTATAAAATATCGGGATCAATCGGTCCTGGGTTTAAAGCCATGATCTAGAAGAAAACAAATTAGGACTTAAAAGCGAGAGAGAGAGATAGTGAGAGCACATGATAAAAATATTAATTTTATTATTGAAACATTGGTTACATGATAGAAATGTTAACGAAAAAAATCTCTAACTGTCTGGTGCCCGTCTTTGTAGTGAAGGACATTTCCTTCGATTATGACCTAACTGATTACAAAATCCGCAACGTACTTGAGAACTTGGTTCTGTCCAGTCCATCTCATTATGATATCGTGAACTCTTTGGTCTATCAGGTTTTCTCAATAACGTCGGGTCGACATGTAAAACAAGCATATTAGGAGGTGTGATCCAGTAATCTTCATGCGGTAACAGGTTGAAATTGAGGAGAGTAGTATGCAGCGTATGTCGACATTTCATAGTAGTCCTCAATGAAATCTTCATAGTTTATGTTAAATCGTGAGCAAACTGCCATAAAATGCGAATATGGAATGCCAAATGCTTGCCACTTGTTACATGAACAGTACCGTTCGGAATCACTTAGCTTCAGTATTTGAATATTTCCTCCTTTAGAATTGAGGCTGTGACGTCCGGTTTTCACATGAAATATACCTTCATATCGATCATATGATTGGATTTCATGTTTACTGGATCTTGCAGCCCATTTTGAGACTTTTTCGTGTGCGTACCTGAATATTTACTCACTTAGTATTATAAAAATATTTGGAACAAATTGTTGATTACTAAAAAGAAAATTATTACTGGGTGTATTTATCTCGACGCTCCAAGGCAGCTCTTATTTCTTCTCTTCTCTTTTTAAAATAATTTACACATTTTTAGAATGTTATTTGAGCAAGAGCATTTATTAGCAACATTCGAGTTCCTTTGAGGACTCCATTGATGCACTCTGATAGATTCGTCGTCATCCACCCGTACCTAAACCCTCCATCGTGTGCTTGAGTCCATTGCTCAATACCAATGTTGTCAAAAAAACTCATACAACTTCTATTTATTCGCTTGATGTCTTCTACTGTTTTATTAAACTTGCGAACTTGAAACTGACATCCAGCACGATATAAAATTTTTTTTAATGTATTGTACTTGTATTTTTTATTAAAATTACTTACAATATGGCGCAAGCAGAATCTATGGTGACATTTTGGCCTTGTCCAACCATTTTCTGGATTGTTCATTGCCAAGATGATGCCACCATGCCGATCCGAAATCAAGCACACCTCTTCATGTATAACAATTTCTCTGAGGTGTTTTAAAAACCATCCCCACATGTCAGCAGACTCCTCATCTACAATGGCAAATGCAAGAGGAAGAAGATGCCCATTCGAATCAACTGATGTAGCAATTAGCAACTTTCCTAGATATTTTCCATACAAGTGAGTACCGTCTATTTGAATAATCGACCGACATCTATTAAATGCTTCTATACAAGGACCAAATGCCCAAAATACAGAAGTAAGGATGACATGTCCTTCAGTAGGCGTGCTCTTTATTCTCCACTCCACTCGTGTGCCGGGATTTGTATGCTTGACCATATACAACCATCTGGGCAACAGTTTGTACGAGTCATCCCAATCACCAAACACTCTGGCCAATGCCTTTCGTTTACCCTCCCACACCCTGTAGTAAGGAACATGGTATCGTAGACTTAAACGAAGAGTCGAAGGAAGTGTCGCCGCCTTCTTCGCCCCATCTGGAGTTAACCCTCTCCCCACCTCAATCATCTACCTTTCGAGAGGCAACTCCATCCCTACCACCACCACCCATTGAGCCGACCCTGACTCTGGATCCTGAGGAGTCAACGCCCTTTCAATTCTCACCGCCTCGCCATAAACCTCAAGCTTCCAATCTTCCAACTCCATTAACTACTGAACTTTCTGCCCGCCCAACATCTCAACCGTAGGTAGAAGCAACTACAAGCACGCATCATCAAGAAGAACCATATCACTTGCGGCACGCCTCTGCTCCGCTACTGTTTGTTGATTTAAATTTGGATGATTTGCTACGGTACTTGGATGATGGGATCCTTCACCCCGTCATGGGAGACCTGGATGAAATTCGGCGCAAGGAGATGGAAAGTCTCCAGCGGCAAGAAGAGTTGGCTCAACATGTCACACCCCATCCCAGATACATCTTATACCTAGGAGTGAGTGTGAAACTGCACTCTCTGTATAGCATATTGAAACTAGAAGCCAGATAAATCCTAATTAGAAATACCATTGCTACTAAAAAGGAAGAGAACATACAATCTCTCAACAGGTATTCCTTCCATATATATACACATGTATGTTACAGAGTAATTCTCTCTCACTCCCGAGGAACATGTACATTACAAAACATGAACACAAACTAAATATTTACAATTATCCCAGGGGTTTGCTTCAAGGTAGGCCCAGACGAGATACTTCTGTAGGTTAGGCGTCCCGGACACGCTCGCTACCTGAAACGACAACAAACAAACAAAACGAGTGAGCTTAAAGCCCAGTGAGTGACTAAATTCATTCAACTACTACTATTAACCATGAACTAGCATAACCATTAGTAACCAATGTTTATCGCCTTCCAGATATTTTCTAAACTTCTTTAAGCATTGGTTTCACCTTTACCAATAACCTCATAGCCCCATGATAATTAGCCAACTAATGTTGTGACAAAGCACAACTCAGCTCTTTCATATTTTATACAAATTCTCATTTCTAAACACATATAAATGCTTAATTATCATGTTTCACAATTTTGCAACTATTAGGTGCCTTCATATTCTGTCCCTCAGCACTTATTCGATTATGTCTACATTACCATGTGCCTTCCCACGAAGTCCCTCAGCACTGGTAACCAATTCATTCTTCGCTCAATTGCCTTCACGCATGGCCCTCTGCACGAGCTAGTATGTGATGGATTACTACATGCTTTCCCTCACAGTCCCTCAGCATTGTAATCCATTCCACTTAACAATTCAAGTGCTTTCACACGAAGTCCCTCAACACTTAATTTCATGTTTACTTGCACATAGGCTTTCACCATAAGGTCCCTCAGCCCTTACTATACTTAGACAATAGAATTATTTTTCCTTTTAACTACTGGCATATCATTTTCACTATGAATGCTGCAAAGTACCATATTTCCTCATCAAATAAATATACTAAGGTAACCACAAGATATAATAAAAGGTCACTCACAACTTGTCTCGGCTCTAAGTGGATTATAAGCCTCCCCGAGCTCTTCCTGGCCTGAAAACACATATTCCTCATGTTCAGTTTCCATAATCTTCCTTTTCCCTTAACACACATTAATAACATTATACATCAGACAACTAAAGGCTACCAGCGAGATTCATCACATACTACTTTACTAGCGACATTAAGTTGGACGTAAATAGCGAGACTACCTGAGGAGCGACACCCAGCGATATTCTAGCGAGAATTGTGAGACGCAATGCCCCTCTTGCGTTTCAGCGATACTTGCTTCGCTGCCCTGTCTCTCGCTCTCTCAGCGATACTACCGCTGCAGCAGAACCGTTTCCTTCTTCCTTTCTTCTTCTTTCTTCAACCTTCAGATTTCATGAAGAACATCCTCTCCGTTTAGGATATATCCTTCAACAACTCCGAGTTACCCCTGATCGTCCGGCAAATTCAGCTTTAATCCCTTCTTTCTGAGTTTGACACACATTTATACAATTTCAGCTCAAGCATCCTTCATGAAACTTGCTAAAAATCGAGTTAACTTACTAACCTCAAAAGATCTGACCCAAACCACTGTTTTTTTTCAGTTTGTTCTTCCTCCAAAACCGAACGTCACTCTGAGAGAGTAACACCAGCTAAGTCCTCTGCCCAACTCAAGTTTCCTCCATGGTTACGATGAGATTTCCACTCCAAATCCGTATGAACATCTTCTTCTACCTCCTTTCGATGTTTAGCTTCAAAATGGACCCAACTCGAGCTCTGAAATGCAATCAAAACAATTGAATTCTCGATCCACCTATATATATATACCACCGACTTAATCTCCATTTCAACACTATACTATAATATGTTCAACGCATTGCATACCTTCTATGTTTAGCTTCAGCAACACACAGCCTCTGATGGTGTTACTTTTCAAAACTCTCCCGCCAGATGGTTAACAAACGCATTACTCTCTCTCGGCCAACCTTCTTTGTCCAACGCATATCCACTTTCGACGCATGGTAGCATTCACCGCATAATGGCCTCATCGCAAGTCAGCTCTCAGCTCCTCGTGGCCATTAACTTCCAACGCCCCGCTGCCTTCAATGCGTTTGTCGCAAGATAATCTTCGGTACAAGGTGGCTCTCCACGCCTTATGACCTCAACACGTCGTGGCCTCAACGCCTAACAGTCTTCCCTCACCTTTGCGTCCACGCCAAATCTGTTTCCATCAAGGTGCATTGCCACCAACGCATAGCGGTACTTAATCATTTTTTCCGCCCCAATACATTCCAGCCAACTACTCCTACCCATGCGTCCATCTCTTGACCTCTTCTTACCTTGCTTTCTTACAATATTAAGTACGGGGCTTACACAACAAGTTTCACAATTAGGTCAACAAGTGACTCAGATGGCGCAACAACAATTGGAGCTTCGGAGTTTTGTTCAACGCCAAGCTCAGCGTCAGGATGAACAATTCAGCACTTTGATGAATTATATTTATGAAGTGTTCGTCCAACGCATCCCAGCGCCAGTTATTCCTCCTTCTCTTAAGCAACCCCTTCAGTTTAGCGATCCAAATCCTCCCCCTGCGGACAACAATGACAACACCCCGGGGAGAACTTAAATTTGGGGGTGTTCTTTTGGGATTTTTCCTTCTTTTCTAACGTTTATCTCTTTCGAATTTTTTTGTAAGTAGTACAACGCATAATACATTTGCATCAATACAATATTCAATTCATGAATTACTCTTTGTTCTCTTTAGTTTGTGCTTCCAATTATTTCTTGCTTTATTATTTTCTCCGCCTTGTTTTTGTTTCTGCGTACAACCTCCATGATGATATTTATGCACTTCCCCTGTAGACTTATTGAAATAAGAGGATTAACTCACAAGCCTTAGGATATTACACTTAGTAAATTACTTCTAAGAGTTAGTATGCGTTGCAAGCTTTGCCTCAAACCTCTTTTAAAAAATTTTTCTAAGGCAATATCATAACTCGATTTCAGCAATGAGGACCTTGCTGCCTTCAAATTTGGGGGTAAGAAAGGTTTGAGCATGCGTTCAGAAGTCATAAAAATAAAAAAAAATAAAAATAAAAAATAAAAATAAAAAATAAAAATAAAAAAATAAAAAATAAAAAATAAAAAAGGGTATAAATATATTTCTTTGGACAAACAACTCCGCTGACAGCGCATAAAATTAGCCTGTTAAGAGTTGAGTTGAGAATGACTCTTTAACATCCCATAATCAAAGGTGAGAGTCCAAGATCAGCGAAAAGTAAATAAACGGTACCACTGTCGACGCAACCAAAAAGGAACGCGATAAGTGCCGAGTTGTGAAAGGGTATTTGCTCGATGTTGGCTGCCTCCATGCACGCCATCGTTGGTATGTCAAAACGAAGGTAGATAGCCCGGATCAATGCAAGTCCAATTTTAAAAAAAAAAAAATACCATGAAAATGAACTCTATGGCGCATTACTAAAATGAGGACATCAGATTGGCTGGAAATGAGTAAGGGTATTTTTGAGGAATAAGCTTGCCGCATCTAAAAGTTAGAAGTACTTTTAAAGCGTCGATTGAAAAAGAACTTGGTGTGATTATCTGATTGTTGATATAGTCAAGGAATAGAAGGCATGTTGAGAGGGTGAGCTTTTACTTAGACTTGGGTTGTAGAAATTAATAAATCTTCAAATAAATGTTTGAGGACAAACATTAACTCAAATTTGGGGGTGTGATAACTTGTAGAAATACAAGTTATTATAGTCACTATTTGAATTAATTAGAGTAACTTTAGAGCTAAACACATGATTTTGGTAGTTAAATTATGTAAAATGTATTACCATGTGTTGGCGCTATTTACAAAAGAAAATTCCTGAAAAATTATGAGCTTTTCTGTTCTTAACGCAGGATTAAGAAGAAAAGAAACACAAATAACCCAAATACTAGAGACGAAGTTGCTGTGAGAACAAGTGGAAACCCATGCGTTGAGACCATGCGTCGAGAAAAGTAGATACAGCGCCTGGGCAAAAGCTGTCATGTCAACATGCAAAAGTATAACACGCTATCAGAATATGGCAGAACAAATGGGCCAACGATGTGAAAAGTCTGCGTAGCAGGGCATGGAATTTAATGTAAAGGTGTCAGGTCATCATGAGTTTCAACTATTCAATGCCTATAAATAGCCCAAAGCTTCTCCATTCAAAGGAGGAGAGAAACGAGTTCAAGAGGCGAAAGCTCTGCACAATTTCTCCCTCACCATAACCAGCCTCCATTTCGAGCTCTTCTAAGAGAAGGATTCTGAGAACTTTCAGAGTCGTCTCCTAGTGAGTGAGAACCTTCACCCTATGAAATTTATGTATTAGATAGCAACCATCTCAAGCCTCCATGAAGCAAGACATTGCCAGTGGCGGCTTGACGTCTTCTATTTCCGTTTTATCTCCATTTCCCTTCTTCTTACTTATGTTTTGTTAATGACATTCGAGAGAATGGTTTATTTCCTTAATATAAGTTTGATTGACGATTATCTTCCATCTATTTCCATATTAAATACCTTACACCATGTTGTTTGAATGCTAAATGAGTTAGATGTTAGAGTTAGTTTTTCTTAAGCAATATTAAGTATGTTACATCTTGATTAATGCATATCATTAGCTTACATAACTTTGTCTGACAAACAAAAGTAGTAAGCACGATTGTCTAGCTTGAGAGAGGTTAATCTTTAGCATTTATCGAGACTAGATGAGGTGTAGAGATGTAGTTCATCTTTTGCCAATGCAAACTTACCATGCGTCTTAGAGATAAGATTAATGTGGCGTCGAAACATCGAGAGATGGATTCACAAACTAAGTTTGTAGGTATGTAATTATACTTGGATATGCTTAAGTAATCAACTAGCTCCTGCGTTAACTCTACTTTTATCGCATGGTTCCATTCATTCTCAACGCATGCTATCTGATACTAAATGACATTTGACTAACCATCGCCGTGTCCACCTCATTGTTAGTTGTAGGAAATTTTATTCATTCTTCATGTATAGTTTTAGACACATACAACCAACACATGCACATATTACATGTACAGTTCACCCCATAGTCATGCATCTATTCTCAACGCCTAGTTATTACAAATCCCTGCGTTCGACCCTGGACTCACCAGGAAACCTATAAGAGCTTATACTTGGGCTTTTTATAGAAAAACTTGCTTAATCATGATCATACTTTAGTAATTCTCGACGCATCCTTATGCTGAAAGTATAATATCTATTTTTGCGACAAGCTACGAAACTCAATTTAATTCAAATAGAAAACAAAAACAACATTTACAAACCTCGTAAATTTGGAAAAAAAAGAGAATATTTTGATAGATCAAATTATTTAGGAAAAGAAGAGGAAGAAAATTTGGAGAAAGTGGAGAATTTGTGAGAATTTAATCAAAAGATAGGAACTTTGATCGGATGGATTCGGAAAGAGGAGAAGCAAGGGATTGGAAGAAGAAATAGTGGGAGGAAGAAGAGGGTGGGGCTGCATTTAAAGAGACTTGGTTGAGGGTTGAACCCTCGACCATTAGTCACGGGCAACAGAAGCCGCAGTGGCGGCGGGGAATCTTTGCGACGACGCGACGAGACCTGCGGCGGATTCTCTTCAACGACGTGACGAGACCTGCGGCGGATTCTCTCAACAACGTGACGAGACCTATGGCGGACGGAATCTCTGTAAAAGTTTCCACCCGTGGGTCTACAGTGGTCAAAGGTTGAGGCCTCGACCTTGCGTTGGTCGAAAGTTGAGGCCTCCTTGCGTTGGTCGAAGTAGGCCTTGTGTTAGTCGAAGTACGCCATGCGTTGGTCGAAGGTAGGCCTTGCGTTTGGTCGAAGTAGGCCTTGCGTTAGTCGAAGGTAGCCTTGCGTTGGTCAAAGGTTGAGGCCTCCTTGCATTGGTCGAAATAGGCCTTGCGTTGGTCGAAGGTAGGCCTTGTGTTGGTCGAAGGTAGGCCTTGCGTTGGTCGAAGGATTGCTTTGGTCGAGGGTTGAGGTCTCGACCTTTGCCTTGGTTGAAGGTTGAGGTCTCGACCTTTTCCTATCTCCACTATCCAATCTTCTCTCTCCACTATCCCATCTTCTCTCTCCTCCAAACTACCATATTTTCCTAAATAGTTTCCAAACTACAATATTTTCCTAATTATTTTTACTAAATACAATGTTTCAATAAAATGTCCTATTCAAACACTACGTTATTATTCTTTTCCAAGCAATTACAAATTTTTAATTAAGAAACAGTTGCAACTTTTTTTTTAAACCATTCAATAACTACAAATTAATTTTTATAGTAATTTTCATGAAATAAACGTTTTTTAAAAATTAAACTGTAATATTTGAAATATATAGATGAGACTCATGGAGAACACTTTCATATACAAATTTCCAAATTCTTTTTTTGCCATGGTTTGCCATTTGTCCGACATCATTTTTGGAGTAAAAGTCTCGCTTTTCCATCGTTGCAAGAACAATTCATGCGCCATTGGATATTATTTTAGCTAGTTAAATGTGTAGAGCGACAAACAGAAATAAATCAAGTACATAGAAGGACCAATAACATGAAAAGAGAATATGAATGTCGTCAAGACACATAAAAAGAAAAAAAAAAAAAGTAAATGAGGAAGATGTTAGTAGTTTATCATTGGGTCAACAATCAAATCTCCTTATGTGAAATAGATCGAATAAATGGAAAGACTATAAACATAAAATGTCAACACACGAAAAGAGAAAAAAAAAATGTAAACAAGGAAGATAACAGTGGTTAATATTGGATCAACAATCAAAATTTCTCATTGTGTGCTACCCCTACTCCTCAATTTGATGATTATAAGAAAGCAAAAAAAGAATAGCGATGGGTTTGGGAGCACCACGGGAGAAATTCTTTTTGACAACAAACTGAGGTTTAATTCACTCCTAAAAAGAAGTTTTACTTAATTTTAGATTTTTTATTATCAAATTGGGAGTAGTAGTTCACTAATGCCTAAATAATTTCATGTGTTGATCTATATGATCAAATAAAGACAAGAGATCGAAACAAGATTAACAACAACAAATATTATTATTTTAATGTTAGATATTCAACATTGTTAATCATTATCGGTTTTTTTATACCGAAGTGCAAAAATAATTTTCAGTTTTTTTAGATTCAAAGTACGGATTCTACTACTTTTTTACTTCTCTCATTCTTTTTTTTCTTTCTTTTTTTTTTTTTTTAAATAATTCCTACTTTTGTTCTTTTTTTTTTTTTTTTTTATCTCTTTGTTGTTGTAAGATTGAGCAATGATTTTTTATCCTTTTGTCAAACATTTTGTAAATCATAACATTTACAAAATGATGCCCCTCTTTCTTATTCCTTTTTGTTTTTGTTTGGTTTTTTTTTTTTTTTGCAACATCGAGATCTAACATGAAGAAGATGTTCGAGTTGTTTTCTTTGTTTTTGAGATTGATTATTGGTGGAGAGCGAGAGTGAGGGCGTGAAAGCAAGAGTTGAGATGAGATGGAGAGCGAGAGTTGAAACATTATTCCTAGGGTCTTTTATTCTTCCTCTTTTTTTTTTTTTTTTTAATTTTTTTAATTTATTTTATTTTCTTTTACTTATTTATTTATTTATTATTATTATTACTATTATATATATATATATATATATATATATATATATATATATATTAGTTTTTTTTGTATGTATTATTATTCAAATCCCTTCAAACCTTTTACTATATTTTTTTTAGTTTTTTTTCTTTTTTTTAGTTCCCTTTTTTTACCTTTTTTTTTTCGATTTCTTTCTCTATTTCTTTTCTTTATTATTACTATTATGTATTTTTTATTTTTTTTATATCCTTTGTTTTGTTTTTTTTTTTTTTCCTTTAATTTTATTTGTAACGATTCATCATTATTTTTTTTTTTACTTTTGTTTTATTATTATTATTATTATACTTTAATCACCTACCCCTATTATTCGCAAGCTAACTTGCATCCCAATTGAAGCAAAGCAACTTTTCCTGGCTTGCGAACTTTCAAATTGTTTTTGCCAGAGGTTGATTTAACGCCTCCATTGTGGACTTGGTGCATGAAGATTTAAATTATTGGTTCACCGTCTCTTATTGCCTTAGCGCATGAAGATTTAAAGTATTGATTCGTCGTCTCCCTATAGGTAGGGATGACCTCGGAGCTCTGAACTATTGAGTTAGGGATGAGCCCGAGAAGATCTTAGCGACTGTGGCTTGCCGTCTCCTACAGGGAGGGATGACCCCAGAGCTCTGAACTATTGAGTTAGGGATGAGCTTGGGAAGATCTTAGCAATTGTGGCTCACCGTCTCTCTCATGCGCACTTTTAGTGTTAACCGCAAGTGTACGGGTCAAGTTATAATATAAGACGGTTAAGTCCGAATATCGTTCCACAAGAGATCCAATTGTGAAGGTTTAAGTTACTTAGCTATTCTAGAGTTGAATCAATTTTATTTGAGGATTGAAATTGAATATTATGAGTTATGGAAAATATAAATCAAATAAGGAAAGTATTAAAGTGAGAAACACAAGAGTCAAAGAGAGTTATAGCGTAATGAATCCTCGTTTATTTCGTCGTGCAATATTATAGAATTCATGGAATTTATGGTAATTCATATGCCTAAGTCTAGAAACTTAATTCCAAGTTATTTTCTCTCAAAAACAACTCTTTCTCATGCAACTCCATTGATTATTAATCTCTTAAAACCAATTCAAATTACATGGCATTAAGAATAGTCTTTAGCAACTTTTATTGTCAACCTAACTACTCTCGTGATAGATTAACAACAATTCATTGTTATAGATCAAGTTAAACATACAATCTCTCAATCATACATCTAACCTAACATGTGAAGATGGCCAATCCATAAGAATTAAACACAATAACAATGAAAAGTATAATCATTCCAACAAAACCATGAAAGTCTACAAGATCAACATAAATTCATAAACAAATCATCAAAACCCTAAAACAAAAGAGTTGAGCCACTCATAGCTTGAAGCAACATGTTTAAGCAAAATAAACAAAGAAAGAGTGTAAAGAAAGGGAAACTCTATTGAAAAGAGGCTCTTGATTGAGGTAGCACCGTCACGATCTCCTTGGCTCTCACGTCGGAATTCGAAGGGCACCACGACTATCTCGAACTCCTGTCCTCTTCCTTGCAACTAATTCACTCCTTGAATTCTTTTATGAACTCTCACTCAATTCTCTCCTTTTTGTGACTTTTTAGGTCTGTAAATTGAAGGTTGATTCCTCCTTGATTTGATTTTTATGATTAGGGCTGTTGGAAACCCCCAAATTTATAGAGTTCGCCGCCCAAAAACTTACCAAAAATAAAAAATTTTCATTTATGGAAAACTGGCGCCGCGGCGCTAGGGTAGCGTTCAGAAATGTTTGATCTCGGGTTTTAGCGCCGTAGCGCTGGCCCAATTTTTGCCATTTTGTGTTTTTCATCTCTTTTCTGCCGTATTCTTGCTCGGTTTTGATCTTTTGGGTCTTTTCTTCTAATTTTCCTCATTTTAACCTGAAAACCACTAACAAACAAGTGAAATCTAATATAAACTCCCTTAATTTGAGAGGATAGAAACTCTCTCCAGGTAGGGATGACCCTAGGGATCTGAACTATTGAGTTAAGGATGACCTCGGAAGATCTTAGCGACTATGGCTCGTCGTTAGGGATGACCCTAGGGATCTGAACTATTGAGTTAGGGATGACCTCAGAAAGATCTTAGCGATTATGTCACCGTCTCCCTACAGGTAGGCATGACCCTAGGACTCTGAATTATTAAGTTAGGAATAAGCCCAGTAAGATCTTAGCGACTGTGACTCGCCATCTTCCTATAGGTAGGGATGTCCCTGGGGATCTGAACTATTGAGTTAGGGATGATCCTGGGAAGATCTTAGCGACTGTGGCTCGTTGTCTTCCTATAGGTAAGGATGACCCTGGGGATTTGAACTATTGAGTTAGGGATGACCCCGGAAAGTTCTTAGCGACTGTGGATTTTAGCGACTGTGGCTCGCTCTACAAGCTGGGACGACCCTAGGGATCCAAACGACCCTAGTGTTGGCCCTAAGATTGGGCAGCCACCTTAGGGTGGTGACGTCATAATGTCAACACTCGACACAGACGAATGTTTCCTTTAGTGTTCTTCACTTGCTTGCTTAGAATATGTTTAGCCGTCTGAAGTTCACCATTTTTTTAAAGCCTTTCATGTCCCCATCTCTTTTAGATTAAGTACTCAAGGCTTATCTCTTTATGGTGACATATTCTTGTCGGACAATAGTTTACTTTATGAAGCATGTCTCATTTGAAAAAATGCAGCTCGTGATCCTTGCGAAGAGGCATCACTCTCTACACTATGGCGTATGAAATATCAATTTCTTTATGGGATCTATGGTCACTTGGGGGTCTTTCGATCATGGGGAGTTTGTATGAGGAGGTCATTCCTTGCCATAGAGAATTAACCGGCTCGCGAGACAAGAGAAAATATCTTTTGAAGACTTGTGAACATCTTTTTTCAGCATATCATTCGATAGTTTGCTCCCAGAAGAAAGACCGTGTGTCATCCTCTAAAATTGACTCCCAAGTAACTATTAGCTCTTGGATCTCATCTTGGTTCTTGGGGGCTCAAAAATATGATAAACCGCCTGCACGAAAGCAAAAGAAAGCTTCTTGCTCTCGGTCTACTCATAACCCAGATGGTGCAAAGATCAAGTATCAAGCATGGTCGAGTAGAGAAAATATACGATTCAAGGAACTTGCGATATAAGACAATTTGAAGGACAAGATATATTTGGCTTCTTTTTTGTCTTGTTGGTTGTGTCTTTTTGTGTTCCCCCAAAAGGGAGCTTACCTTCGCTTGGGAGTTTTTAAGGTTGCTAGTACGATGACTGATGGGAAGTCCTACAGCCTTGCCATTCTAGTCCTAGCCAATATATATCATGGTCTAGGGCTGATTATCAAAGCTTCCAACACAATTGGATGTATGGACTTTCACTTTCTTATACATAATGTCCATGGTTGGCTGGCCCATTACTTTAACACACATTATCCCGTTCCTATGGATGTTTGGGGTCCAAAGATGGCCATTTTTCTGGCGAAGGTGGCTCGATTTATTTTGAGGAATACGAAACACGGGAATTAATCCATAGAGGTGCAAATATTCAATGGCATGTAAATATGCAAAACTGGAATAGGCATGAGCGCTTGATTAATGATAACGACCTAACATTTCAACAGTCTTGCAAATTTTCCAGCATGTGATTTGGTTATATATCGTCTCGGTGTGGAAATGCTTTGATACTGGAATCATATAGTCCTTATCGGTTTGGGCGGCAGTTTGGATTTTATCAAGAATCATTAGGGGGTGCCCCCTGACATTACTCTCAATAATATATTATATCACTTTAGGGTTTGCACCAAACATAACACATCATCTCAAGTGTTCTTGCCAGCTCGTACGTTGAAGCTACGTAACCATGTTACACCACAATACAGAAACTGGTGGTTGTCAAAACATGGGAGTTATGTTGAGGATAATATACATCGCTTAGTAAGTAGCACTATTCCTCCCCCATTGCAACCCCGACTACCCAAGAACAAAGGGGCTAACCAATGCAGCTAACAACTTCGTTTTATCGAAGAAGCGACTCGTACCCCTGAGCAAGAGAGTCACAGTAGCACTAGTAAACATCATTGGAAGAGACCCCAAAAGAAGGTGAAAGCGTCCTGCGATGATTTTTTTGAAGGGGTTCCAAGTGCTACTATATCGTTGGTATGTATGCTCTCTCCTTAAGTTCTCTTTGTTCCTTTCTTTACCAAATAATTTATGTATTCCTTTTTTCTTTCTTTTTTGGCCATCTCCATTAAGCCCTCACCTTCAAGAGCTTGCAGGGCAAAATAGTCAAGAATCTTTAATGGGACCTTATAATTTGGATTCATCCATGGAGAAGGTCGGTACTTCTAAATTGCCCCCAACTGAAACAACTAAACAACCTCTACGGCCTCGTGTTATTTCTGAAGACATTTGACGTGGCAAGGAGAAAGTAGGCATCGAAAGCATTGGAAGTTTTAGCCCTTCCGCCTGAAGAAGTCAGCTGTTTTAAAGCCCCTTTAATAGAGAAAACCATGCCCCTTCCTGGTCCACTTAGGATTTCAGAACTGACTCAACAATTCTGCAAAGAACCGAATGTTGGGAACCCTGAGGCTTCTTTATATTGCAGCGATGTGGTGGTTTCAAATTTCTATCGACAGGCAGCGTTATCCATGTTGGAAAGTATTCCAGATAAGATTGTGCATACTTAATATGAAAAGGTCCCAAACCTCGAATCGGAAGTAACGAAGGTATTCTCCAGTATTTCGAAGATTCATGCAGAGAATTTGGCTCCATTTTTATGAGTTTGTGAGCAGTTATCTTAAGAGGGTGGAAATTTTCAACGCGATACAATCCTCATACTCCGCACAACCATCTTCAACCGACAAAGACCATCAATTGGAAGAGAAAACATCTCGCATGAAAGAAGCCATAACTTTGATTAGCCAACTACAATAAGAAGATAAAGCCATTTGAGAGCGAGCTGCGCAATTATCCTCGAAAAAGAAAGAATTAGAAGCCAGACCTCAGAATGTCAACGTTGAATCTGAGATGTAATACCCTGTCCCTGAAAACCTAAGTATTTATATAATTGGTAAGGATAATAGGATAAAGAGTGTGGATTAGCAGAACGTTTAAACGAAAAGTTAAGATTGTGTAATTACTAAATTATGGCCAATAAATTCTGTGCGTTAAAATGAATTGTATTAAGAAAAGAGTAGACATAATTTTGGAAATCAGGCTGACGCATAGATGGATAAGTTATAACGCATGTAATAGTTAATATTGAGTTACTAAGTTACGAGATTAAATGTTAAAGATGGCAAGTTAAATAAGGTGAAGTACCATGCGTCGATGATGTAAAATGGAGTAGAACCATCGCGTGGGAAAAGTACTTTGCGCTGAAAGTTAGCGATGGATTGAAAAACTATGCGATGAGCAACGGCTAGGCGTTGGGAGTTTGCTATGTGCTATGAAGGTTCATTGGGCTAATCAAGAAGTCCCTGAATATGGTATAGCATGTGCGGAAGAGGCCGTTAAGCGTTGAAGGTTATTACATTGGGAGATTTCTATGCGTTGAAGAATTGCTATGCGATGGCAAAGCGACGCGTTGAGGAAATTGAAATTCTTAATAGTTAATAATTGGGAACAACCTTACTTAGAAATGGTCTTATGAGCTAACAAAAAGGAAACTGAGTTCAGGCGTTGGATATGTTGTAGGGTGGAAAGCAAATCTAATAGGAGGAAACAATAGAAGGATGGATATTAGAATAATTGTTAAAGGAAACGGCTAAGTATGGGAGAAATTTGGAAGCAAAGCGTTGGGTATACCTAGTGGACGCGTAGTAGGGTAATCTTGAAATCTAAAAGGTGGAATAAAAGGATTATAACTTGGTTGACGTTACACATCTTGGAAGCACAACGATGTAGAGGAAGTTAAAAGGAAATATTTACTAATGGCCAAGAGTGAAAAGTGAAATAGCAGTGTGTGGAATAGTGTTGGTAAGAAGTCTTGCTATGAGTTGAGAAGGCTATCAGCTATGCGTCGAGGGGCTTATGAGTTGAAGGTGGCTACCATTGGTTATTAAGGTTATACGTTGAAGAGTTTAACTTCAAGATAAATGGTAATGCAACTTCGATCTCGGGCAAATGCATAGGGGAAGAACTAGAGATGAATGTGGTAGTCAAGGGTAAACCACATGGTCAGAAGGGTGTAATTGTACAAAAGAGGGATTTGTAACTGTGAACGAATATAAGAAAAGGGAGTTGAACACATATAGTATGCGATTAAGATTGATGTATAATATTTTATGGTAAGCTGAAACACATAGTAGCATGCGCTTAAGATTTGTATACTTAATTGAATGTGGTAGAGAAATGGAAATAAAGGTAGTAAAGCTGAGAGTGGTAAAAGGGAGTAAAGAAGTTTAATTTGGAAGAAGGGTCCATAAACGCATAGGAACACAAGAATGATTGGGTAGTTGTATATTGGAACATAAAGGACGCAGAAGGTAAGCCTATATGCCAGGTGGTTACACATGATTGGGACACCTCATTAAGTAGGAAGTGTTAGAAAGCATGATAAACATTTCATGCAAAGTGACACTTGGACTAATGCATGATTAATTAAGCATGCAACATGACATGTGGCAAACAAGTGCCAGCAGAAGAGGAGAGGTAGAATGACAAGTACTCTATAAATAGGACTTTGAGGGAAAAGTAATAACTGATGATTCGGTGATAATAATTCTTGAGAGAAAGAAAGAAAGAGAACTAAAAGAAGAAAACCTTGTGTCTGTAAGAGGAAGCCTGCAGCCAAAAAGGAAGACAACCTTGACACCAAAGTCATCTGGTGTTAAGAAGTTGGCTTGCGTCGAGAAGGGTGAGCCTTGCGTTTTACACGAATTCGACATTTAAGGTGAACACCACAATGCGTTCAAGTTAGACCTTGCGTCTAAGGAAGGACGACGCATCCAGAAGAATAAGAAGAGTTAGTCTGCACCTTGCGTTTAAGGGCAGGGTTGCGTCCAACCAGTTACCAGAGATAATTTGCGGGTTAGAAACCCAAACCCTTACGTTCAAGAAGCTCGGGAAGACAAGGATTGGAAGGAAAAGAGGAATATCTTAAAAAATAGTGAGTGACTCTTCTTCTTACAAAACTGAACTTTGTTGAAAATATTTTTATGTGATATGGTTTTGTGATAACTGATTTCATGAAACGCATGATGTTTGATCTTAATGTTTAAAAGGCATGTTTTATCGGATTGCTTACTATATTGAAAGGCATGTTGCAAGATATAGTTTTATCAAGAACATCCCGTTTCTTATCAAGGGTTTCATATGAATGATCTACTCAACTGATCGATAAAATGTTTAAGAGGAGGCTCAGTGCTCATCTCCTTGAGAAGGCTCGTGAGTTTCCCCAGGACCCAGTACTCAAGGACATGAGAAGGTACATGGGCAACCCGTCATATTCCTATGTGCACATAGAGGTTAAACTGGCTAGTGCATCGAGCTTGCTCTGCTTGAAGCTAGGGATGATTTCGACGTTGAGAGCGTTGAGCCTTGCTCCGCCTCAACTAAGGGAAAAGATTGAAAAATCAAACGGTTTTCTATTTAAATATTCTGGAAAACGATTCTATGGATTTAGAACGGATTTACGTGATTGACAAAGATTTGTGGAAAATATGTTTCTGTTGAACTAACGTGTTAAATCCTTATTTTAATGCGTATTACTGTAACATGCTTGTTTTCGAATAAAAGATAGTTTACAAAACTTGTCACTCACGGGGCTTTAGCTCACATCTTCCCATGTTTTCTAATTTTCCAGGTAGCAAGCGAGTTCGGGATGCTTTGCCTACGTCGAACCTCGTCTGGGCCATCTTTGGTAAAGAAATGGTTGGTCAGTGAACCTTACAGAGGAGTCAAGGTTGCTGACTTCACATCCTCTTTCGGGTTATGGAGGATAATTCGGGAGGGGGTGTGACATGAGAAACTTTTGAGTTTATCTGGTGAGGAAAAGGAGGCCATATATGAAATGGAATTTGAAGTTGCCAAGATGCAAAAAGAAATCAATACTCTTGAGAGCACCCTACTATAACTGATGAAGGTGTTGAGGCTTTCGCTACAGTTTGGGAAAACATGGAGATTGCACGTGGAGAGCTAAAAAACTTCAAATGGAGGCTATAACTCTGCCAAACTCTTTCTTTCTTTTTTTTGGTTCATTATTGTTATTCTTTATATTTAACCACAAAGATTCTAGTTCAATGATTTTTTTTATGTGACTGCACTTAAATTTTATTTTTAAGCTGTCTACGTACCTTTTTATGATAACGTGATCAAGTCATAACGTAGTTCAATACAAATATATTTTATTTTATATGGCTCTAAGCATGAAATCTTTTAAGGAATTTGCCATTGATTGGGCCAATTCTTAATCCATCTTGATCGACGATCTTGTATGCTTCGTTTGTGTAGACTTCTTTAACAACGTAGGCTTCGTCCCATTTAAGTGTGAACTTATTCCTCGTATGTCTCATTGTGATGATAGGTCTTCTTATAGCAAGTACTAAGTCACCAATCTGAAATGATCGAGGTTTCACATGCTTATCAAAGGCTTTAGACATTCGTGCTTGATAACACTCCAATGCCTGTTGAGCATCAAGTGCTTCTAACTCTTGAAGATGTAGTTTGGCGTTATCTTCAGTAGTCAACCCTTCTTGAATTGCCATCCTTAACAACAGAACTTCTACTCCATAAACTAGAGAATATGGCGTAACTCTTATGGGAGTGCAATGAGTAAGTTCGATAAGCCCATAGGACCTCACCGATCTTTTCCTGCCAATCTCTTTTCGTTTTAGATACCACCTTCTTTAGCAGATTACATAAAGTTTTGTTGAATGCTTCTGCCAATCCATTTGCTACAGCATTGTACATAGAAGACTTGTATTGTTTAAAATTAAATTTTTCGCAGAACTTGTCCATCAGACTGTTGGCGAACTGTCTTCCATTATCTGTCACAATACGATGAGGAATCCCATATCGATAAATGATGTGTGTGCGGACAAAACTTACAATGTTCTCCTTCTTGGTTTCTCTCAAAGGCACAGCTTCTGCCCATCTTGAAAAGTAATTCATTCCTGCAAGAATATAAGAGTGTCCTCCCGACGACTTAGGTGTTATAGGTCCGACTAAATCGAGCCCCCAAGCTTCAAATGGCCTTGAAGCCACTGTAGGATGAAGAGGCTTCGATGGTTGATGTATAAAATTTGCATGAAACTGGCAGGCTTCACATCGCTTTATATACTGCATGGAGTCATGAATCATTATGAGTTAGTAGTAACCCATCCTTTTTAATTGATATTGGAGCTTTGGTCTAGCCTGATGAGCACAACAAACCCCTAAATGTGCTTCTTCTAAGGCTCTTGCAGATTCTTCTTTCCCCAAGCACCCAAAAAAAAAAAAAAAAAAAGACCTTCATATGAATGTCGATAAAGTGTATCATTGTAATAGATAAATCTAGCAGTTCTTCTTCATATCTCAACTTTATGTCGAAGGTTTGTGGGAAGCTTTCCGTGTTGCAGATAGTTTATAATGCATTGTCGTTAGTCTTCCTTTTCGATTACATAAACAGATATTGCATCAGTTTATTCATATTGATCTTCGATTGGTGGAATGATCCACTTTTAACAAAGGGAGATATTTATAGGT
This sequence comes from Citrullus mucosospermus, assembly GCA_030954485.1. Taxonomy (NCBI): domain Eukaryota; kingdom Viridiplantae; phylum Streptophyta; class Magnoliopsida; order Cucurbitales; family Cucurbitaceae; genus Citrullus; species Citrullus mucosospermus. The sequence goes on from CM062065.1 coordinate 8,286,762, forward strand.
ATGTCATTTGAAATCGTCAAAGCGGTAGAAAGATTTGCGAGTGCGTCTGCTCTCTTATTCTCTAATCTCGGTATATGTTCCAATATTACGCCCTCGAACGTATCCATCAATCTTCTAGCATAAATAAAGTAAGGCTTTAAATCCTCATGTTTCACATGATACTGGCATGAAAGTTGATATATAATTAACCTTAAGTCATCGTATACCTCCATGTATGTTATCCCAATCTCTAGAGCCATTTATAAGTCAATGGTAAGTCTTTGGTACTCAGCAACATTATTTGAACATAACTCACTGAGCGTGAAGCTATATGGCAACATGTGCTTTCCCGGAGATATGAAGACAACGCTGATGCTTGCTCCACTTCTTCGTGTTGCGCCGTCAAAGTAAATGGTCCAGGTTACATGCTTTTGATGTAAAAGTCTTCATATAGCTTCCAGTTTGACGGGATTAGATGATTAGCCAAGAAATTTGCCAATGCTTGACCTTTCACTACCTTTTGAGGTATATACACAATATCATATTGCTGAAGTATAATCCCCTATTTAGCGAGACGTGTAAGCCCCGTACTGGACATTGCGAGAAGGCAAGTTAAGAAGACTAAGAGATGGGCATTAAGTAGGAAAAGTTGGTCGAGTTGTGTTGGAGCGAAAATGGCTAAGTGTTGGTCATGCGTTGGTGGGGCTATGCATTGACGAAGGTAGTTCGGCCTGGATGCAGATGTAAAGGAAGGCCACTAGGCGTTGATGGCCATTAAGCGTTGAAGGCCACGAGGCGTTGAAGGCCACACTGCGTCGGAAGCCATTATGCGTTGAACGCTACCATGCTTTAAAGGTTGGTATGCGTTAGTGCATAGAAAAGTGGCCAAGAAGGGCTATGCGTTGAAGGTGGGTATGCGTTGGTGCATAGAAGAATGGCCGAGAAGACCATGCGTTCGTCGGCTATCCGGCATGGAGTGCTGGGCAATTGCAACACACAAAGTCGAGGCTATGCGTTGCTGAAGCCGTGCATCGAAGGTATACGTTGACTAGATAAGTACATAGAGATGAAGTGAAGATTAAGTCGGTGGTATATATATATAAGTGGACCGAGTATTCAAATATTTTAATCACATTTTAGAGCTCGAGTTGATCCTATCTTGAAGCTAAACAAAGAAGAGGAGGTAGAAGAAGGTGTTTATGTTGGTTTAGAGTGGAATTCTCATCGTTTTCGTGGAGGAAACTTAAGCTAGAACGGAGAGTTCTGCTGGTGTTACTTAATCCGAGTGTTGTTCAGAGTTTGAAGAAAAACGAGCTGTGGAAGCTGGGGCTAGGGTCGAAATTTGGAGGTTGGTAAGTTAACTTGATTTCTAGCAATTTTTATGAAGAATACTTGAGCTAAATTTGAGTAAATGTGTGATAAAATTCAAGTAGAAGTGATCGGAATTGAATTGCAAGGCGATTAGAGCAATCCGCGGTTATTTGAGAATATCTCTCAAACGAAGAGGACCTCTATTATGAGACTTTGAGGCAAGATAAAGAACTTATTTCTTTACAAGTTTGTAGAGGAAAGAAAGTTCTAAATTTGGCTGGAATGAGATGTTTAGCAGATTAAAGATAGAGTTAGAAGGGAAAGAAGAAAACAGTGGCCGTTAGGTGTCGCTCAGACAATGGTATTGCTGAAAGAGCTGAAGACTGAGTAGCAAAGCGAGTGTCGTTGGTAACGCAACGGGTTTTGCGTCTCACAGATCTCGCTGGGTGTCGCTCTTCAGGTAATCTCGTTAGTCTCGTGCATTCCGGAATCGCTAGTGCAGTGTCCTGTTGGGTGTTTTTCACTGGTAGTCTCGCTAGAGACATAGAGTAACGCTAATTATGAAATTTTGGGAAAAAGGAGTCTTGTTAAGGGAGCAAGAATAGAGTTTGATTATGCATACTTAATGATCATGGAAAAGAAGTTCAAGGAGAACTTAACATGAGAAATGTGTATTTACAGGCCAAGAAGAGCTCGGGAAGGCGTATAATCCACTAAGAGCCAAGACAAGTAGTGAGTGATTTCTTGTTAATATAACAAATTCACTTAGCATGTTTTAATAATAATGGGTATGTGAAATCTGTCATATGGTGTAGTTATGGATTGATTGTGTTGTGCTGTAAGGATTAAAGAATGTATATGATATTGAGTGCTGAGGGACCATGTGTGAAGGCACTTGAATAGTTGGTTGATATGGATTCCAATGCTCAGGGACATTATGTGAAGGCATGCGGAAATCCAATGTATGTGATAGCTCAGTGCTGAGGGACCAAAGGTGAAGGCACTTGAGTAGTGAATTGATAGGGAACCCAGTGCTGAGGGATCAAGTGTGAAGTCACATGGGAACTCCGTTATGATAAAACTCAGTGCTGAGGGACAATACATGAAGGCACTTGAGGGATTATAATACCGAGGGACGAAGTGTGGAAGTATTCGAATATGGATGTGATGAAAAATGGTACACGAGGTTGTGTGCGTTGACCTTCGCTCCGCCACAGCTGGGAAAGGATAATTGTACTATTGGTGTTCTATAGCATGAGTTAACTTTGAAATTTCATGTTATATAGACATGTGGTGGTTTTTGATGTTTCATGCCAATTCAAGTAGTGTAATAATAATTTGAGAAATTTCATCACTCACTGGGCATTAGGCTCATGCGTTTCTTTTGTTTGTTTGATTGTTTCAGGTAGCAAGCGTGTCCGGGAAGCCTAGCCTACAGGAGATCCTCGTCTGGGTTTATTTTGGACCAGTCCTCTGGGATAGTTGTAAATATACAGTATATGTACATGCTTCATTTTGTTATACATGTTCCTTGGGATGTAGTGGGATTTGTTTCTGAATGTATATAGAGACACTTATCTTGATGAGTTATATTATTCTATGAGATCATATGGCATATAGATAAGATTGAATGATCAGTAGTTGATTGTTAGATAGTTACATTAGAATACAGGTGTGTGCTGGTTCGCATTCACTCCCCGAGTAGTAAGGGTAATCTGGGAGGGGGTGTGACAAGACGTCCTAAGATGACTGGCCTAGATAGGATATAATGACAGCTCAAAAGATCCAAATTAGATTAAACTTTCCATTGCAGACAGAAGAACGTTAGGATGAATTATTACTACGGTGTGATTTGTCTGCGTCACATCATCGAGGTCCAGCTCAATCTTTCTCTCTTGAGCCAACTTCAAAATTAACTCCTTTAATACAAAGCATTTTTCTATTGGATG